>VXBJ01004989.1:732487-865992 GCA_013400055.1 Nycticryphes semicollaris
AAAAAATGGGAAAGTGATTTTCTTCATGTTAAATGTAGTGATCTGGTAATGTGGTAAACAAACTCTCCACATTATAAAATTGTGTTTCATTGATAGTGACCCTTGGAAAGTTCTAAGAAAAGACACTTGACTTCAGCCCAGCTGTGTTTTTTTTCTTGGGGCCAGAGGTGTTTAAACTTCACCAGTTTAGCTTTACTTAAATGTTACATGGCTGCTGGCTTTTAATGTAGCCTTTAACATAACTGAATAATATAAATGATCCATGTCATAACATGCAAATGTGTGGAAGGTGCTTCTGTAAAGTTAAAAGAAATGCTGTCTTACAGTATTTTTGCAGTAATAGCTTTTATATGAACATCTTAATATCTCTCTGGTTTGTCTTCATTTTATCGTTATAAACTTGTATTATTCTTCCATGCCTGAGGCTTTATGCTGAACTGAGTTAATTGCATCTTATGATGATGAGAATAGCTGTTTTCATGTGTCTCATGGTTATTCCTTGTTTCTTATAGGGTGGGAGATCATTGATTTTCCTGTTTGTATTGCTCATTAGCATAAACATCAGAGGTGCCAAGGACAGTATCAGTTGACTTAGAATGCAAACAGGTTCAGTTCACTTTACTTTTGTCACAGAGAGTGTATGCATAGACATTGACAGAAATTTTGTTCATATATTACGTCTGAAAAGGAAGGGACTCAATAAGAGAATCATTGTGAAGTAATAGTATTATCTGTAAAGTCAGATAACCTCCCTATCATAATCAGAATAAATGCAATAACTAAAGTTGATCATTAAATAAGAGGTGGACGTACGCTCTCTTGGCTTCTTGCAAGGAGAGTGAAGAGCTGAAGTATCCCTGACATCGGCTTATTCCTGTACAGTGCCTATATAAAGTGCTTGAGAAATATTCAGACACACTAACAAGTAGTATATCGAAAACTGGTAATATCTGAAAGTTAGGAATATTTTTGTGTAGTGTGCTGTCTTTGTGCTGTCTGGCCTTTATTGTTATGACCCATATGTGACCAGATAAGTCAGTACTGTATTGATCCAGATTTTAGGAGGCACTTAATCTAAAGTGAATTTCAGTTTTCAAACAAATAGGAATAAACTATATCAATATACAAGGCAAAAACCAAGCTTCTTTTGATGATTCACACACAGCCCCATATGCCCCAATTGCATAAAGAGTTCAGTAGCTTCGTCCTTCTTTTGTCACGTGCTGCAGTTCCAGTGATGTGGCTCAGCTGGGAAGAAGAGGACTTCGGGGCTGGCTGATGCTGAATTCAGGAGATCTTTAGTCTGAAAATGCTGTCTTTTCTTGAGAATAAGACACACATTTACGATGAGCTACTTGACATGCTGGTTTCTAGAAGCCTAAAAACTGACTGGCTGGAATGCATCTTTGGAGAAAAGGACCTGGAGGACAAGTAGAACATGAGACAGACCTGGGCCCTTGCTGCATAGAAGGCCAGTGGTATCATCCTTCTGTATTAGGAGGAGGGTTTCCAGCAGGTTCTGGGAGGGGATCCATCCTCTCTGGTCATCACTCATGAGGCCATACCTGGAGTACTGGGTCTAGTTCTGGCCTTCCCAGTATGAGAGAGACATGGACATGTTCAGCAAAGAGCCAATGAGAAGGTGGAAGCGACTGGAGCATCTCTCATATGAGGAAAGGCTGAGGGAGCTGGGATTCTTCAGCCAGAAGCGGAGAAAGCTCAGGGGTATCTTATCAATATGTATGCATACCTGAAGGGACACGAAAGAAACAGAGCCAGGCTCTTATCAGTGAAGTCCAGTGAGAGAAGCAGAGGCAATGGGCACAGAGGAGGCTCCATCTGAACACAGAGAGAAACTTTTTTACTGTGAGAGTAAGCAAGTATTAGCACAGGTTGCCCAAGGAGGTTGTGGAGTCTTCATGTTAATGACATTCAAAAGCTGTCTGGACACAGTCTTGGGTACTCAGCTCTAGGTAGCCCTGCTTGAGCATGTAGATTGCTCAGTTGACCTCCAGAGATTCCTTCTCATCTCAAACATTTGTGACTCTCTTCCTTCAGTATTTTTCCTCATTAGTTAATTTAAAACAACTGATTATAAGCCTAGGTACCGTCTGCTTAAACCTACTTTTAGCTATATGTAGGACTGTTAGGAGGTGAAAAGTCCCGTTGTGCTGCATTTCCTCTCTTTGTAACTAGGAGAGGGTTTGAGGAAAGAGTTAAGAGAGATCTATAATCTCACCATATCAGCATCTCTAAATTGCTTATGCCTACAATTCATCTTGCAGCAAATTCCAGAGCTGCATACACAGTGCATGCCACCTGTAGCGGCAGTGGTGGTTGCTCAGCAGAGACCTGGATGACTGCAGTTTCAGCAGCTGTCTTCAATATGTCTCATACAATCTGAAGGATCCAGTGAGGAAATATATGTCAAGCTTTGTCCAAATTATAGATGAACAGAACTTTATTTCATAAATTTGTTTAAAAGCCAGCAACAAAATAGAATGAAACATTATGAGCAATTATATACTAGCCTTTTCCTTTTAGGACAATGCTGTGGCATCTCCATAATTACTTCTGTCTTTGGTATAGAAGTGCTTGATGCATGTTAATTGCTTGTTTGTGAATATTATCACTCTAGATTTACCAATGAAGGACTTGATGCTCAGAAATCATGTACACTATTCAGGTTCTGACAGAAGCAGGCATGTAAACCATATGCTTGTATTTCTGACCTTTTCCCTAACTGGCTGGCCTTCATCTTCTCCAGTGCGCTGTTTACTGAGGCTGGAGTAAAGACTTTAAGATCTTGTCAAAAAGTGATTTTGATCGTATACGCTTCCAAAAGAACCAGAGCCTTTGGCCTTATAGTCTGATGTCAATGCTGAATGATACTAAGGGCTGCCAAGTCAACAAAATCACCAGATGTTGGATTTCTTATATAAAGAATGGAGAAGATTACTCTATAATGGGCTTGTTGGTCTTAATAGCTCTGGAAGATGAACGATTCCAAAAAAGTACATACTTCTCAATAACAGAGCACCTTTGTGGTAAAGAAAATGTCAAGGTGGTGTTGTCACAGCAAGTATTAAAATGAAAACATTCAGGATATTAAATGTTTGCTTGAATTATGTAGCTGTTGTCAGGCAGTGCATCTGGAAGGTAGTCAGTTTGGTGGGATTTTGCTTACTGTAAAGATTAGAGTCCTATTTCTGTTTTGAAGAAGTAGTCTGCACTTTAACAACTACAAGCTTAAGAAGCTTTTCAAAGTCAATGTATTGGCAAATCTTTCTCTACATAATGCTGCAAGGCATTTTCTCCTTGTTAAAAATCAGCATCAGTGAACCAGATAAACTTCCTTCACTTTCTCTTTTTAGTAACATTTTGCCCTCAGCAAGCAATACAGAAGCTAAAGGTTAGGGTGTGCTAGGAGGCCCTATGTAGCTATGAATTTTCTTAGAATTCTTTTTTGGACCTGGAGTCACTCAGCTTGTAAATGCAAAGTCAAGCGACTTGGGAAAGCAAAAACTTTCTTTACAATCTTAAATGGACTGGTTTTCATTGATAATGTTTGTTTGCCAAAAAGTAGGTTTCACTTCAGAATTTGCAAAAATGAGTTGAAAGAAATGCTGACTAGACAGATATATACTTGGTCAGTCACACTGCAGGACATTTCTAAGACCTAGGTTTTTAGAAAAGTTTACTTTTTGAGTTGGTATTTTTTAAAGCAGTAACTATATCTTTTTTTTTTTTTTTATGCTTGCAGTGAATGTTTCTAGACATTTGTTTAAAATTGAAGTAAGATTTGTGGCACCATCAATTAAGGTGAATAAATAGGAGTCAAGGTTTCAAATATGCCACTTCTTCCATTTTTGGTTTGTTAGAAGCAGGCCTTACCTTTCCAGTTGCTTCTGCAAATTACCCAATGAGTTGGTGGCAGGCAGAAATATGTGAATTTCAAATTACAGATTAATCACAAGAACATTTTTTTTCCATCCTTTAGAAATGCAGTTGTGTCTCTAAAGTGGAGACATAATCAGAAAATCAGAAACCTAATCTAAAAATTAGGAAACTAGAAGGAACTTGGACAAAATTAACTTGCTACATGGATAAATCTGTGGGTTAACTTTTTATTTGTTTGTTAACAAGATAATGCCTATACACATTTCAGGGGAAAAAAAAAGTGAAGTGATGAGTAAACTGGATAACATGCCTTTTACTACTTGGTCTAATAAATCTTCGTCTTCTGTAGAGGCCAGTTCTCCTAAATAATAGCTATCAAAACCAAGAGCAAACCGAAGACAAAATCCAGTGCTTAAAAAATTCTCTCCAGCCCTTAACAAAAGAATGCTGGATATCATGTCTGCTAAAGATTGTGTGACCCAAATAAAGCCCTAAAAATAATAAAATGGAAATTGAAATACTCTGATATCTACAAACAGTTGTGCTTGTCCCTTCATGCCAGCTATACATCATATGGGAAAAAAAAAATCCTCAAACTCCATCTGCTAGTGTACAGAGTGCCTTCTCTCTTGTGGGAGATCAGGGAGCTTTCAAGATGAGTGTTTCAGAGTAACTCTGAATTTGCAGCGTACCATGCCAATGGCAAAGAATTGAGCCTGGTGCATTCAAAAGTTGATCTCTTGCCCAGCAGCACAAACAGCATTTTTCTTTTGACAACGTATTTCAGAAAGGATATGGCAGAGTAAAGAGAATAAATTATGTATCAGTAGCATACAAGGGAGGGAGGATGTACAGAATAGGAGGGGGAGGAGGAAAACAAAACACAAAGATAGTAAAGGTCATGGATATTCTTTGTTTTTCAGAACAAGAGAGTGTATGCAGAATTGATTGTTTTGTGTCTGATCTAGTTTTGCTGTGATTTTTTACAGAAAAATGTCATCCAGTCTGTTGCTGATTGATGGCTCAACCCTGTTAAAGATCTGAGCTGTTTCTGCCTTACCTCTGTGACTGCTACAGTATGACTTTCTTTTTCTATAGCTACATACAGAATAATATTTACATAGGTATCTTTATTACTCTGCTACTACATTTTCCTTCTGTACAGCCTTTAAGAATCTTGGAGTAGTCATTCTCTGTGGTCTCATTCTATCCTGTCCAGCATCTTGTAGCTGGAAAATATCAGCACCAGCTCCTGGGCGGATTAAAAACCTCATGCTGAGCTGTTGGTCAGTGTGTCCTCATCAGATCATCTCCTGCTCCCAAGAAGTTTTAAGATTGACTTAAGTGTTGAAAGAAATACACTGACAGCCTTTCAAGATGAGTGTCATTCCCCATTTCCTGGGCACTCATATGGGTGACCATATAAATAATAGAATAGTTCATGCTGAACTAATGGCCAATCTAGTCCCATCCCAGTGGCACTGTATCTAAAAGGTTTAGGGTCCCTGCCCAGAAGCTTTTTAACAACTACAGAATTGGGTATTTAGAAGTGATTGGTAATTTTGTGTTCCTAGTCTAAAAAGGAGCATGTTGTAGATGACCATTTGAGGATCCAGGGATTTCTCAAAATCTGAGGCATGAGCAGCTGACCACTATGCTGTCAAACACAGCTTGAGAAGAATGGGAGATAATTTGATAAAAGAAGATACCTGCTTTCTTGGGCAGAGCTGTTAGTAATCCAAAATATTATGCTGCTGAGAGAAGGGAGACTCTGATGCTAAATTTAGATCCAGGCTTCACAGGCCAGAAGCCCAGGACCGCTCAGATTTGAACTATTGATTTGGCCCCATGTCCAATAGGACTGTTGGCTTTTTTTCTGCTTTTGCAGGTGGTTTTTTTTTTTCCAGTTTTGCCCAAGCAGCAATAAATACAGCTGATAGTGAGCCAGAATTTGCAAAGTTCAGTTGACCAGTGCATTTACTGAACTAACCTAAATATTATGTTCACTTTGAATATCTTGATATATAACCATTAAAAAGAAAAAGGTCTCTCAAGAATAATTCCCAGTTTTTTCTCAGTTTCTGAATCTCTGTTAATTAGGACTCTAAGTTTTATATGCTCTCAGCTGAATAAAAGCTGATGATGATTGAAAGAAAATCTATTTTTAGAAAAGAGCTGAACTACAAGGTATATATTAGAAAAATGCTACAGAATAAATGAGCATAATCCAAACATCTTTTATTCAATATTTTTAAAAGGAAGAACTATTGATTATTTCCCCCTCCCTCCCCACATACTGGATTGGTAGGGAACCTGGGATTTTCTTGGATCACACATTCTGCTTGGAGGGTTATAACATGTATGGAAAATGAGAGGAGAGGGGTCAATGACGTTGTGTGTGTATATGCTGGCGTAACGTGATGTCAGGTTTCACTGAGAGCAGGACTTTGGGAAGAGGTTTTTTAATAACGAGGGCCAAAGCTAGTTACGCATCTGATTTCAAACCCATACTCCCTGACCTCAGCTATTGAGTGTATTTTATATTTGCTGTCTTTTTGTGATTGTTTTATTCATATTCCCATGTGTGCATGTGTGGAACTGTACAGGGCCACACAGGATTATAAGGAACGAAATAAGCAATATGCAAAAAACCTCTTCCTTTAGCAAAGTGCTTAGGATGCTGAAACAATGTCATAATGTGTAATAATGTGCACTTGGCAAGTCAATATTTAAATTTACAGCTTTTCAGAGTCATGAATTTATTGAGGCTACCTCTGACTCCTGCTACCAGTAGCTGATGTGTTTCCACCTCATATATCTCTGGCTAAACAAGAGTAACGGACACCTGTGACAGCCAAGGAGTTTTTGCTTTCTATACAGCACATAGAAAAATTTAAGTATCTAATCCTGGAGGAGCATGACACACTAGATTTCCAGAGCATCGTAATTGTAGATGTTGAAAGCCCATTTCAATTTTTTTCTTCTTTCCTAACTTTTCTTGGTACTTTGGATTTTGCTTGTCTTTAGCCAGTGAGCAGATGAAGCACGAGCAGGACAATTTCCTGCAAAATCAGCTGTTTGAACCTCACCAGAGATGCAGACCTTTTAGATCAGTCCAGTCAGGTGAACTTCTACTGAGTCTCCAGCACACACAAATCATTTTATTTTCACATGTAAATGTATGTGAATAAAACCAAACTTGAAGGAGTTCAAATATGATTAGCGATACGCCTTTGGAAGTCAAGAAGTACAGTATGAAAATTGACTACTCGTGCATAATTGTGTGTTCTTGATCACACATAGTTCTGTGGTTTTGGGTTGTCTTCTTCCCAGGATCTCTGCCTTGTTGTGTACAGAAGGAATAGTACTTATCTAATGAGCAGAGCTTTTTTGGTTGGTTTTTTTTGTTTGTTTGTTTGTTTTCTTCCCTTTTTTATGGTGTAACCTTGTGCCTTACTGTATACCATTCAGAACAGGATTTGAAGATGAAGTTATTATTTTCCTCTTTGGCTTTTCTGTAGGACTCTATCACTACAGTATTTCAGTGTTTCAGATGTTAATTGATTTTCATAACACCCCACTGAGATAGGGAATTATTATTAACCAGGGAAATAGAGCACAAGGAGATTGAGGTCAGAAGTACTGCTCAGTTTGAAAGCCAGGTTTGAGACACCTGTGACCTGCTTTTTTTTAAATTTATTTTTAGTATTCATAGAAAACTTGAATTTCTTTAATTGCAACTGTAAGTAATTCTGCATTTCTTCATGCTGAGTTGACAGCTGTAATAGAGGCAGCTGTATAGTAAGGAAAACTCAAGTGACCACTGTTGGAATTTTTTGCATAAGTGGTGTGTCTGGATTCGTGTAACAAGTTTTGAGCAGAAGAGGGGAAAGGATCTGAGTCTTAACACAACATTGAGAGAGATATTTTTTTTTTCTTTATTGCATTTTGCTGTCTCATAGCATACTTATTCTCCAATTCCTGTGACAAAGGAGGCAAGGCTCTACCTACAGGAGTCTTTTATACTCCCTGACTGTATGTAATCCATCACCAAAATGGGTACCTTCAGGACAACAAATGAGCAGAGGTTCTTTATGGAGAGTCTGTGAAATGTTCTTAATTAAAAAAATAATTCCTGATATACATGCATAGAGATTGCCCTGTGTTTCTTAATTTTGAGTGCCTATGTACCTTTAATTTTCTTTTGACATTGATTTAATATAAACAGTTTTTGGTCCTCTTCTGTATTTCTGTGTCCGTCTGCCTTCTGGCATCAAATGTCCATGTCCAGCTGTATCCTAATAGTTTAAAATGGCAGCAGTGTCAAGGAGATAGTATCCAGTATAGTTGCTTCACAGTTGCAGAAGTTTAGCTGTTTTACAAGTGAGACGACTCAAAGTAGAGAGCTTGTTCAGTGGGATGTCAGCTGTCATATAGTTGACATATGAAGATAATTCCTTTCCTCAGTAGAATATTGTTTCTCTGAGTTGGCAGCAGAGAAATGATTATTAGAATCAAGAAAGATCATTAAAACTGAATGCTTTGATAGCCATCTCACCTTAGCTTTTTTTCATAAGAAATTAACTAATCATGACTTTCAGAAGAATAAAAATCCTCTGAAAATGTGAATTAGGATAAGTGTAAACTCATCTGCTTTGGTACTCCTGAGAACAGTGCTATCAACAAATTCTATCTGGAAAAAGATGGAAACTTACCAAAATGCTTTTAATATATTTTAAGAAGTAATTCTACAGTCATCTTCACGCTAGTCTCATTTCTTGTTTCTCTAAGACTATGGTTTTATTGTATTTCAGATGGATGTTATCTTTTGAGGAGGAGTTAATTATCGTGTCTTTCAGTTTAAATTTTATTTGGGGTCAGTTTAATTGTTTTCCTCTAGTTTTTTAGAAGTATCTATTGTTAATGATGGTGAATGAAGACTCTGCTTCAGGCTCCTTTTAACTCAGTAGAAGTGAATTTGCATTTGGGCCTTCATACAAATATTTTTTGGTCCTACTGGGGACATTTATCTTGTTGACTGCTACGTGCTCTATGTTGACCTCAGTTCAAGAGAAGACAGAAATAGAGGGAAGACAAACACAGTCTCCCTGCTTGACAGAAAAGCGATGTATGTTCTGGATGTGGTGACCTTCCCATCACTGTCTTCAAAATGCCTGGATCTTTTCAAATTTGTGCTGAAGAATTAATGTAACAGATCTGTATAATGGACTCAGTAACTCTGCTTTGTTTAAGGCATTTCCTCACAATGTAACTAAATCATCAGATCAGTCTGGGAGGAAGACTGCAATTATTTAGCCTCTCTTGTGTTGGAAAGCCATGTAAATGAAATACTCATTAATGAAGTCTAATGAGAGAACTGCTTATTATTAAATTTTTACTATTATTCTGTGTTTTGTTGCATGTGATTTAGACTGTGGTTCCTTTGGTCACTAATGTAGTTGCATGATGCTTACATATCCTGAAAAGCATAATGGTAACCTGGTGAAAGCACATAAGTGTGTTTATTTTCTCCTGCAGTACCCGTTAGCGTAATAAAAACATCACCTCTTTTTGTAAGCTTTCCTTTTCTTAGCATATAACAATATGCCTGCTATTTTACAAAACGCAGATTGTGTTACTGTCTTGTAACCCAAGATGTTATTGTCAAAAAAAGGGAAAGCAACGGTCAAGATCACAGAAAATTAGGACATCATAAATGGATAAATTAAGGATGGCAAAGATTCAGAGAACTTCAGGGAGAGATTTGAGAGAGAAGATAGGGGAGGACTTCTATGTGCAAGAACTTGGAAGATTGTGCTAAGTGCAGAGAGGGATGCCGAGGAAAAGGAAGCCATAGTTTAAGATGGAGTAAAAGGAAATGAGAAGATAGATGAGAACAGAAGAAAATTAGATAAAACAATTTTGGTTTTCTTACATGTAATACTCAACTGAGTGCTGTTTGAAAGCATTTAAATTTCAAGTGATCTTTATGCTGGTTGTGACTATAGCTATTTTCTTACTTGCTATTGAAGTGAGAGGAATTTACCTGCCAGGTAAGTTTCCTTCTCTGAGATAGTCTGATATAGTCCAGGGTGATGTCTTTATGTGTGTTGGCTATGGATGGGCCCAAAAGGAAACTGTAGTTGAGAATTGCTGTGGACTTCGAGCTAAGCCCCCACAAGAAGCTATAGTATGGTATGGCATCGGCTCACCACAGAAGCTTCATGGATTAGGAAACCATCTAAATTCAGGAGATTACCTGGTTGCTGACTCCAGCAAGTACAAAGAAGGTTTTTTATGGAGAGTCCTGGATTACAAACTGCAATATGAGAGTTTGGAAGTTTTTCTACAAAACAGATGTTTTGTTTTCAAGGTAAAAGTATTTATAAAGGATTGCTTTTCTAAGTTGGAGGTTAGGATTCTCTTCGTTTCTCCTTCAGGGTTAAATAGGTAATAGAGAAAAGCACCATTTGATACTTACTGACCTAAAGGTTTTACCTCATGCTGAGGGTAACTGGAACCCAAAGATAATTGATTAGCTGTTGTAGTTCCAGCTCTGACATTGCAGCTCATACACACATTTTTTGGGTCTGATTGCAATGAGTTTCATCTTTTTATAGAAACGCAGCATTGTAAGCAATTGTTTCTTTATCTACAGAGCTAAGTATGTCTAGGGAACAACTCAGTTGCCTAAACGTGGGCATTTGGTGTCATTTTAGCTGTCTTTGGATATGTAGATTATCCACATGGTTCTTGCAGGGATGATGCAGCTCTTACAGCAGACGTTTATCCTTCTGTGGTAGCAGCTGCTTACCAGGCAAGATTATCTTTGGTCTTCTAAAATGGCATTTAACAACAATGTATTGGCACCCGAACTCATCCCTAGTTGCTAGTCAATGTAAGAATGTAATTGAATTGGAGATGGTAGCAGGCAAAGGAATGGGATTTATCTGAAAGTATAACATTTTCTGGTACTTGTGGTTTTGTTCTTTTAAAGAGCACTCAATGGTAAACTTTGAACATTTTAAAGCAACAGTTATAATTTGTTTTTAGAACAGGTTTTATGGTAGATTAATACCTCTGAGCTTTTTTACAGTTTTTTTTTTAACTCCTGGAGAAATGTAGTAAGCATATGTTCTGTGGTAAAAATGCACCTCCAATTAAATAACTAGTCATTTTCTGTGAGTCTTTAAAGTTGAGCTGTAAGCCTGAAGGACAGAAAACATGCCTTGTTGCCCTTGTTAAACTGTCATTACTGCATATGAGACTAGAGGATTTTCAGTTTCTTCTCAAAGCATATTTAGGGGATGAGTCACTAAAGCAGTTATCTAATGTGTCCACGTTAACTGCATATAGGATTTTATATTCTGTTATGTTTAATTACACTGTTACCAGGCTAATGCTTTGGGATTTTTATCTCTTTTTCACAGGATTCTGCTCAAGAGAGTGTCATTACACGAGATATTCATCGTACATTTCCAGCACATGATTATTTCAAAGATACAGAAGGAGACGGTCAGGAATCTCTATACAAAATCTGTAAGGTACAGTCAGTACTCTGAATTTTAAAGTGTGTTCCTTATTTTGCTGTGACTGTATTTTGCCCTACTAACCCTATTCTGATCCAAGTCACTAATCAATAAGATTTTAAAGCCTTATTTAGATTGCATGTGGAGAGTGTAGTGCAGAAGTAGTGCTGAATATCCTGAAGCACTTTTTATAACCTTGCTTTTTGTATCTCCTGAGATGAATATGAGAAGAGCAGGGGTCAAGCTAGCTTTGATAATGGGCAGTTGGATATCAGAGATCCATTTCAGTAGAGGCATGGTGTAAGAGAACTTTTTTGCCCTGCTTGTGGAGAGATTTGCAGAGGCAGAGAAACCCTCAGAGCAAGCTTTGCTGTGAGGTTAAGCAAGAATGTCTCTAGATAATTATTTAGAGAATGTTAACTTACCTTTCCACAAGCAATTTGTGTATATAGTGTTTAACTCAAAGTTCTCGAGTCACTTCTGATCAAAGAATAATCTATTTTTTTTCCAATTTGCACATGGTAAAGGTGATGTACTAAATGAACAGATTTCTACAGCTTGTACAGACAGACTTGTTCCTCAGGACAGATCCAGAATGTAGAATATTGCAGGTAGATAGGCAGTTCTCTGGCTGTCAGTTGCACATTTTATTGTGTTTCTGGAAGGCAGTTTTCATTTTACATTTTTTTCTACATGTTGAATGAATGATTGATTTAGACATAGCCATTTCCACTTCCCTTCCTTTTCCTTGTTACGCTCTTTCTACCTCCAGTTGGTTAATAGACAGAAACGATGAAGTTGTCATAAAAAGCAGAAAAGAGTGTCCTGCCTTTGGGTTATAATGATACATATTCCTCTTCTCTGGCTAAATTCTATGGTGATACAGACTCCTATTCAAACAGTAATTTGGACAACTGTTAAATATAGCTGCTTAGGTTACATATATTGAAATTCATTTAAAAAAACAAAACAGCAGTAAAAAATGAAGGAGCAGAGAGAACTTTGAACCAATTATATTGATTTCTCATGAATCTTGGAGGGCTATAAGAAAACAGTTCCTGTGCCAATCTTTAAAAAGAGTAACTAGGACAATGCAGGTAATTACGGACTTGTCAGTTTGATATCAGTGAAGTGAAAAATGATGGAATAGCATTCAGGTTATCAAGAATTAAATGTGAGAAGTACGTTATAATGAATGCCTATGACTTTACTGAAAATAGATCTTGACAAGTTAATACAAAAAAAAAAAAAAGAAAATACAGGTTTCATGGGTGAAGGTGATTTTACCGAAGTTCAGCAGATTGTGTAGTCTGCGATGCCAAAAAAAAAGGAAAAGTGTAATTGCTGGATAAGTTAGAACATGAACAAGGTACACATCAAAGAATTAAAAGCTGGCTAGCTAGCACGTTACTAAACATCTGCACAGAATAAATGTATTTCCAACAAGGCATTATGAACATCACTTGTTTGATAAACTCTGATTAGTCACCTAAAAGAAAACAGGAAAATAACTTCTGATAAATGTATCTCGATAACACAGAAAAATGGAGTGGTAAATAATGAGGTGTTAAAGAATATATAGACAGATTAATCTTGTGTAGGAATAGTATCATTTGAATAACTCAATATTTTACAGAGGCTGCAGCTGCTTTTGCTTACTGTGTCCAGAATTAAAGGTGACTACTTCTGCACTAAAAAGAACCTGTAGAAGTTCCATTAGGATGATGAAGGGATTTGGGGAAATAAAACTCTTTCTCATGATCTCAGTGTATTTTGCTTCATAAAGAGAAAATAAAGGGATGAATCTGTCTGAAGTAGAAGTGACTTAGAGGAATTATCTGCCTAGCAGGCAGCCTCACAGAGACAGAGATTGCAGACCTTCCCAGGTTTTCTAGGGTAAAAGTGGAGAATTCTCTTGTCTTGCAAAGCTGGGAGCCTTCTGTTCTCTCAGGGCCGCTACTGCTCCTGCAGAAGTGGTTGCTGCAGATGTTAGTTCTCTCGTTCCTCAGGTTTCTTGAAGTATCTAGATCAGAGGGCCTGTCAGTGTGTACATCAAGTTGAGGACTGCTTCTCCCTTGAAGCATTTTGTATTTATCTACAGTTGAATGACCTCTGCCACTTTGCCACTTTCTCTTGATATGAACACGTTCTGCATAGCATCTTTGCAGTCAGCTTTTAGTTTACCGCTTCAAACAGCTTTGTCTCATCAGCAGACTTTGTTACTATGCTATTTTTATGCGTTCTGTATGATTTGTGAATATTTTCAACAGCATCAGCCCTAGCTCGTCTTGCTGTAAGGTTGTGTGAGTGACCTCATCCTCATTCTGTAGGTGAGAACTGACTGTTTATTCTCACCTTTTGCTTTCTGTCCTTTAATCAGTTATTTGAGTGCATAAGAGGGCCTTCTATGGCAGCTTAGTTCCCTAAAAAGCCTTTGGAAAGGGGTCTTGGTGAAGGCTTTCTAAAAATCCTAGACGACTCATTGACTGCCTCATTCTCCTCTATGCTCATTGGTTCAAGGAAGGATTTGGGGCACATTGCTTCCTGGAAGAACAGCCATATCCAATCTTCAACATTGAATTATTCATAAGTTTACTGATATTATTCCTGACAGTTTCTACCTACTTGCCAGTATGAAGATCAGATGCAACTGCTCCATAGATTTCTAGGCAGCTCCTTTTCCTTCATCCTTGTATTGTTTTCTTAAGTGGCTATAGCTCTGTTCTACAAATGACCCGTCTGTGGCCGGGTCTCACTGGACCTTGACTTTGATGTGGTGAGGTTTTGAGAAATACTGTTAAAAGCTAACTAATTTGCTTTTAAACTTGTCATTCCATAAGTAAAAAAGAAAAAAAAAATCACCATTGAGAGCAATATCGTGGCTGTTTTATATTACTAGAATAACTTTTATCAGAGGTGCTGTGCACTCATGCCCTTCTAATATGGAAGCAAGATATTTGAAGAATGGTATTATTGAATAAGACTAGGAAAGGTCTGTCCTGAAGTTTGAGGGTAAAAAGCTGAAGAGGAGTATTTTCTTCATGCCCCACTGAAATGAGAGATGATATGAGCTGTCAGATAAAAAGGAAAACCATTAAAAGCTCACTGCCTCATTTTAACGGGTCTGTCAGTTTTAGTTCTCCCTCCTAATCTCTTCTTCAGAACAGTCGGAAATCAGGAAAGATGGAAACTTTTTCAGTTGCAGAACATTTATGTGACAAAGTATCTAAAAATAAACCTTGGGGCTGACAACGGTAATAAGGAATGAGAGGGTTTCACATTCTAGATTGGAGATTTCACTTGGGGGACATTGCATAAGCTAGATTTGCTTATAGATAGAGCAAACATCTTTTGGGAAGACAGTTCTGGTTCTTGCACGTTTTCTGTTTAAATACTATGTGAATTCTAGCTGTATTTAAAGAGCTCATTCTCTTTGTTACAATGCATAACGGAATAGTACTCTCGACCTACTTCCATGCAGGCATATGTAGTTAACAGCTCGATGCTCCAGGGAATCAAAGCACTTGGCAGAAATAGTCCTCTCAACCGTTTGGAGTATGCGCAGTGCAGAATTTAACGTGAGATGTGTTTTCTCTAATTTTTTTGATTAAAGTAACTCCTATTCCACAACCAACCGCTGTGACTTTAATAGGAGAAAGGTAGTATGTTGTAGGAAAATCAATCAGATTAGCTCAGTGAGTGTTCTTAACAGAACACGCTGGAAGAAACCCCACAACATTTCCCTGTTTTTCTGAAAACGGTTGTATTACTCTTCAGAGATTCAAAGTTGATCTTAATATTTTCCAGTAAGGAAAGGCATTTTGGAAGGATATGAATCATTTGTATCATGACATATCCTGAGTTGATGAAAGTTGTAGTTTTTTTCCTAATCTCAGGCATAGTTGCCTGAAGGTTTTACGCGCAGGATCACTGTGATAGCTGGTTTACTGTGAAACAAAACACTGTTTTAGTCATCGTTCCAATGTCTGTCTGTTTGTTGGTACCCACATTAGTAGAGGGAATAATAAACTGTCTTCCCAGCAAAACTAATACTGAATGGGCTCCAATACAGGGGGGTTTTGGCTTGGTTTGCTGTATGATTGAAATGTGAAAATGTCTTTGAGTTGCTCTTCTGTGACCAGTAGCTTCTATGCTGTGATAAGCTGCGAATGATGGATTATTCTTTGGCTCATCCTGCAGCATGGCAGAACTGCTGCTTAGTGCTGTCCTATAAGCTGATTGTCTAACTTTCATCCTTTTTTTACATTTTCATTTCCATTTCATTACATCATCTTTTTTCAGATGATCACTTCTTAGCATGTGTGTATTCTTCCACTTCTTTCAGTCCTTAGTATCTCCTCAGAGGTACAAATGGGAAGTTTCAGTATTTGTCCGCTTTGGTTTAATTGTTTGTCAATGAGCAGATCTTTTTCTTTCCTATAGGAGTCTACTTGCCAATTTTAGAATAAACATAGGAGCATAAGCAGAACCAGTTAAGAATTATTTTTCTTCTATTTTTAGTTGTTTATTTTCTTTGCTCCTGGGTTGAAGAGTAATTTTAGTAAATATTGTTGTCTTGTTTCATGCAAAGGACTTTTAATGTTATCTTATCTTCTGCCATTTACATATTAATAAGGTTCCTTCTCTGTGCATCTGTGCTCAGCAAGGAAGCAGTAGTACTGTTCTTGCATATGGGGTTTCTGCTGAGACTGTACTAGTGAAAAGGTCAGGATTGTGAATCTTGAATGCTAGAGAGAGAGAGTGAAGTCTTTAGTATGCTCAGAGGCCTGCCTGAATAAATGTGAAGATTTCTTCATTCTCTCTGCCCTTACAGCTCTGGAGGAGGCATATCGTATAACATACATGTGCCTCTCCCTGATCCTCAATAAATGTGTAACTTATTTCTAAAAATACAGTTTTCAGTTAACACAGGAATTCCTTATATAATATGATACATCCCAAATGCTGCAGTCATAGCAGTTTTATTACTTTCAGACTGTTAGCCTTATAGTAAATTTAGATACGGGGTTTAAAATTTTACTGTCACTAATATTATTCATTGACCAAGCATGTAATAAAATAACCTTGTCACCTGAGAAGTCTGCATCAAAGTAGACATGTTTTTTTGAGACAGTCTGTTTTTCAGGTAACATGTAAGTCTTTTAACTCTATTAAAACAGACTTCAGCTCAGAACTGTGTCTGTGTCAAATATTGAGTAGATTCCCTACACAGTCTTGTATAATTTTGTTAGTGACACAAAGGTAAATAATGAGAACAGATCAAGGCACCCCTCCCCACCCCCGGCCCCAAGTTGCATTCAATTCCTGTAACATTTTCCTTTTTCCTGGGACACAGACGCTGGATATTTCTTATGGCTGTCAAAAAGCATTGTGCCTGTGGCTTCTTCAGAGAAGTGAGTGTTGCCTGTGCCAGGAGACATTACTACTGACAAGAGAGATACTGCTGCTGCAGAGGAGAGGTGCAGACCTGTAGAGCCTCTGCTCATGCCTTTCCCTCTGCACTGCTGTGAAGTGGGGGGGGGAAAGGGGGAGCAGAGAGAGGAATGAAAGCACTGGCAAATGTAGGACCTTTGTATGAGGCAGCCACTAAAGAAATACTGTTCATGAGCTCTCTTTAGTTTCCAATATAATTGTAATGTTTAGTTTCTAATGTCAGTGAGTTATTCTGTAAAGGCAAGTTGACAATGTAATTGTAAGCTGATATTTGCTAGTTAGCTTTTCACATTTGTTGTTTTATGTACATTTGAACCTTCAGCAAATATAAACAGTCATTTTCATCCTCATGATGATGCAAAATGATGAAAAACATTTCATTCTGCAATTTGAGACGTATACTCCCGACTTCTCCTGCATTTTAAAAACTATTGGGACTTATACACAGTAGTAGCAGAAAACTCAAATCTGAGGTTTTAAATTCAAATCAGCACCTTCCCATTCATCGTTCATTTTTATGTCTACAGAAGATCCTAATCTTGGGAGATTTTCCTGCAGTAATTATTTTAGAGAAGAATTTCTGTCCATCTCTGGAATCTTCATTTACTTTCCCAGCGTGCAGGTGGCTCTCTGTCATTGACTTTATTTGAGGAGACCCTGTTGCTTCCAAAGTATTCACTTTCTAATAACTGCACAGTCATTCTTCTCTTCAGAAGACAGATAACTATTAGAAAGATGTTTTAATTCTCTAGGTGAGATCTTCATTTAGTTAAAATGAATGAAAGTAGGCTTCAAGGCAGAATCTTCATTAAGTCCTATTTATGAGACGGAGTATATTTAAAATCTCAGTTAATTGGAGAATTGTGATTGGAGGTTCCCCAAGAGCTTAAGAAAATAATAACTTAAAAGACTGCAAAATTATCGAAGGTTGTTATGGGGAAAAATCCCATTCTCTTGAAAGTACAAAGTTACAATGACTGTAGTGGCAATAGGGACTTAGGGATTTTGCTTTGTTTTCATATTTCATGTGGAAAGACAAAGTTAATGCTCCTCATTCCCTTAAAAGGATAAATCTTAAATAATTAATCTGAGATATTTTCTTAATGATATGATATTGTGGTCGTATCAGTAGGCAACATGCTTGTTTAGGAGGTTGTTTTGTTAATTATATTTCAGCAATATCAAGTCCCATAGGTTACTAAAAAAGCGTAACTGGAAATGTTATATGCATAAAGCTTCAAAAATCTCTTTGCTTTGGGCAAATACAATGAAATCACGTAGATTTAGATATTTCATTAAAAAATAAATCTTTAGTTGCCAGATTATGATTCTTTGACTTAAGCGCAGAATCTTTCTCAGTTTCATTGAATTCTGAAGCAGAACTGAAGTTAGTATCTGTCTATCTGATAAAAGCTGCTTGTGAAGATCAGATTTTGGTGAAGGATCCAGTGAAAAATAATTTCAAAGGCAAACAGATGAAGCAGTTAATATTCTTTTTCATAATTGTTAGTTGCTTCAAAGATTTGTTAATATTCTTTTACTGGGGCCCTCAGGAATTTTTCTGTCTTATATACTACATATATCTGTGTCCACTAATTAATTTGAAATATTTTTTTTTACCATATTAANTATTTGCTCTTAGTAAATTTTTAGTATTTTTATTCCTTTTAATTTATCATCTCTTCTGATGCTCAGATGGAGACAGATCCTTCAACACATCCCCTGTTAGAATCGGTTCCAGCAGGATGACAACCCTGTGATTTTTTTGTAGCAAAACAGACACAAGGAAGGTTCATCTGGATTTTCTTCTGTAGTTGTACTTAAACTTTTCTACCTCACGATGCATTTTCCAAGTAAAGGCTTTGCCTTCCTGCTCTGGATGTAATACTTCTGCGAATGCTGCAGAAATAAAGCATTAGGCATCCATAAATTGATAGATTTTGGGAATAAATAGAAAAAGATGTTGATTAACCAGTAGATGGTTCTCATTAGTCATATGCAATATTAATTTACGTGTTGAAAGTAATTTGTTAATTCAGTGCTTAGTAGCTAAAGAGTAATTTTAAAATCACTTTTTCCAAAAGAGCTTTGGTTTTTTTCCAGTTCAAAGTTTTTTGGCTGCAGTCGTACACTTCTGAAGTTATTTTGTGGGTGAAGCTGGTTTAAACTAGTCAGCAGATTGTAATGGCTCATTAATATTTTATTTTCCAATAGTTTATGTGACTAGTCTTGCATTTGCTTGGCCACTGAAACTGAGCAATGGACTGGGATTGTTTTCACTCAGAGTCTAACTAATCCCATCTAGCATATTTCAAAAGAATGATAAGCTACATAGACAAATGGCAAAGAGCTGTTTGTTCAGTTTTTTCAGAGCTACAAATGTATTAGTAAATGTATGGACGACTTGATTATAAACAGTGCCCTTCAAAGGTATACTTAGGCTATATTCTTCCCAGAAATCTCTTATAGAATCATTACAGAAATCCTTGTAAGTATTTCTTTCTTAGGTTTTGCCCATCAGAATGAGAAAGGAAAGGGGGTTTAAAGACTTCAAATTTATTTAGGCCTCAATTTCAACATTTCTGGCAGAAACTATTTGCAATTACATTAATATGGTTAGTGGGAAGAGAGTCACATCTCTTTTTGAGTCACGATTATTCTTACCTTTTGAGTCACCTTTGAACTATTGCACGATAGATCCATGTGGGCTTGGTTTCCCCCGTATACCTGACATTGTTTATTCACAGTCTCTCTGTGCTTTGTGTCTGTGAACTTGCAATCTTGAATTCATTCAAGANTCCAGTACTTGACTTGTAGTTCTATGGATCGCCATGTTTTACAGATTTTTTTTTAATAAATTTTAAAAATATTTCACATTTGTTATCTATTCTTCTGATTAATAAGCCAACTAATAGCTTATTTAGTTCAGTGATTCTCACCCCCGTCAACCCCACCCAAGGTTTTGGGCAAATATTATATATTATATATATAATACTATTTGCTCTTAGTAAATTTTTAGTATTTTTATTCCTTTTAATTTATCATCTCTTCTGATGCTCAGATGGAGACAGATCCTTCAACACATCCCCTGTTAGAATCGGTTCCAGCAGGATGACAACCCTGTGATTTTTTTGTAGCAAAACAGACACAAGGAAGGTTCATCTGGATTTTCTTCTGTAGTTGTACTTAAACTTTTCTACCTCACGATGCATTTTCCAAGTAAAGGCTTTGCCTTCCTGCTCTGGATGTAATACTTCTGCGAATGCTGCAGAAATAAAGCATTAGGCATCCATAAATTGATAGATTTTGGGAATAAATAGAAAAAGATGTTGATNTAAATGTATGGACGACTTGATTATAAACAGTGCCCTTCAAAGGTATACTTAGGCTATATTCTTCCCAGAAATCTCTTATAGAATCATTACAGAAATCCTTGTAAGTATTTCTTTCTTAGGTTTTGCCCATCAGAATGAGAAAGGAAAGGGGGTTTAAAGACTTCAAATTTATTTAGGCCTCAATTTCAACATTTCTGGCAGAAACTATTTGCAATTACATTAATATGGTTAGTGGGAAGAGAGTCACATCTCTTTTTGAGTCACGATTATTCTTACCTTTTGAGTCACCTTTGAACTATTGCACGATAGATCCATGTGGGCTTGGTTTCCCCCGTATACCTGACATTGTTTATTCACAGTCTCTCTGTGCTTTGTGTCTGTGAACTTGCAATCTTGAATTCATTCAAGACTTTAGAAAAAGAAGATAATCCCAGTTTTCCAGTTCAAAACATTCTCATCTGTAAACAGTCTTGGAGGTGGTGTTTGGGGGCAACGCGGATCTTCTGATTCATGTGACTTGTTCTTCCCCATAGCCCTGACCTTGTGCTTTTGTTTTCCCTGGCTGTAACTTTAGTACTTTGTGTATTCTCTCAGGATGTGTCTCTCCAATGTCAGTCCTGGTGCTGCTCATACTTTCTCAAGTTTCCTCAAATTCTGAACATCCTCTGGCATCTCTTTAAAAACAGTATCTGTCATCTTTTCTTGGGAAAGTAAAGGGGAAGACAGGTTGGTTATTTTAGTTTAATTTTTTTAAGAGTAAGAAAAATGTAATATCAGTTCTACCATAGGAAAATGTGTCGTGTTCATTCTTGAGCATAACAAAGACATCGAAGAACTGTTTCTGATGAAATTTTCAGGCTAGAGTGGTTCTCAGGTGTTTTCTATCAATCAGCCTTGGGTCCAATACTTTATGATGCCAGAACTTGTTTTTCTAAAACCAAACCAGCACTCTCCCTACAACACAACCTATCCTAGTCTTTATATCACATTTGTTATGTCATTAAAGTTATATCATTACTGACATCAGCAGAATTGTCCTTGATTTTCATGCTGTTTGAAAAATAAAAATTTACAAATATGGCATCTATGGAAAATTGATGGTGACCTGTAAATGTTTTCTTAAGTGCCTTGAAAGCCTATGCAAGAACGGTTACAGTCTCTCTCCTTTTAGTATTTTAACTGGCATATTATTACTTGTTCTGCATAGCTCATTGATTATCATACATTTTGATAATACCTGCGTGCATTTTAAATATATGGTGACTTTTGTTTTTTTCTAGGCATACTCTGTCTATGATGAAGACATTGGCTATTGCCAGGGACAGTCTTTCCTTGCAGCTGTGCTTCTACTTCATGTGAGTTAATTTCAAAATGAAAGCTGTGATATTTGAAACTAAAGCAGCTTTAAAAACAGTAATACTGTAACATGCTATTTGACAGATATTTACTGTTGTTTATTTGTCTGTATTCATTTTCTTCTTGTTACTTTTTGGCAAATAATGACTAATGGTTTCTATATTTATGAATGCAGATCTCCTTTATCTAGGAGAAATCCATTAAGTCATCAAGTACTTCTGTGTCAAAACCTGAAACTGATTTGTTACATATTAATCTTTTCTTTTAATTTAGTTGTCACGTAGGTGAACTCCCTTTGTGTTTATGGGGAATTTAATTTTGGGAGATATTCTCAGAGTAGCTAACCTGAGCAAGCAAGCAGTCTCATTAATTTTCAGTGAGACTTTTTCTCCTAGGGACATTTTATAGTAACTTTGAATGAAAGCTGAACTTTAACCTTGATGTTTTAGCCTGTAAGCAAAAACTGTACAAACTCTGATTTATATGCTTCCTATATATACGTGTGTGTGTGTATAAAGATAGATAAATACACAATTTTTATATTTGCAAGATGCTTTAACTTTAATGCATCAGTGGAAAAGCAGCAAATTCCAAGTAGTCGTAAAGAATATCTAAATAAACCACCCAAAGCCCTAATGACAATTCTTAACTCAAGCTCTTGTCTGCTTTTTTCTCTCAGACTTTAATTAATAATTTATTAATCATGGTTGAAATACATTTCAAATTGTGATTTTTGAGTCAGCTGTTCATGATATACCTGTTACATATACACTTCCTAAAGCATCTAGAACTCAAAATCAAACTAATTTGTAATTCCTGGTGACGACTTAAGGACTTAACACAGTGAGGGCGTTAGAGAGAAGCTTTAGATTCTTTAAGGATAAACCTGAATCTGCACATTATTGCAAATGCACATATACTGCAAATGATCTTCTGTAACAGTTATTTGGACTAGAGGGTCTCTAGAGGTCCCTTCCAACTCTGACAATTTCATGATTCCATGATTTTGCAATTAACTTTTTACCCAAAGAAGGATTTTTAAGTTCCACTGGAATAATAAGCCATTTTCAATACCAGAGTTGTTTAGAAATGATTGAGTGTCACATTCTTAACATTTGATTAATACTTGAGCTCCTCTCAGTTGTATGCTGTCACTGCTACGGAGAATCACCTCTTTTTCTAATGTTTTTAGAGTTAGAAGAAATTGCCCTGTACATAGGGAATACTAAATGGCAATTACCCTCCTTTTAATCTGCCCTTTGTAACATTTGCTTTCATAATAGGATATTAAGCTGAAATAATCAAAGAAAGGGGGGAAGGGAAACAGTCTCAATGAGCTCATGTAAGTTGGGACCTTCCTAGGCTGTCCTCAAGCTCTTGTTTTTCTCAAATTCTCCAAGCAATCTGTATGCCGTGAATGCTTCTAAGAACCTCTCTAACTCTTCTATATGTGCATGGATTTCTAGACCACTTCCTTTCCCTTTTTTCTGGGACAGGATATCCTTTATCTTCAGTGTAGATATGTTTCAGGGATGGTTGAGTAGCCTGAACCTCCATCCTGGCTTTTTGTGATTTTGCTGCTTTGATGAAATTCCTATCAAAGGTGAGCAGGTAACTTATAATCACAGGGGGACAGTGTTGCCAACTCAAATCGTTTCACTGTAAGTCTCACAGTATTTGACTTTTTTTTTTTTCTTGTTGTCTGTCTCTCAGAGGTATTGCTATATTAAAAACTAGAATTTCATTTTTAAAAACGGTAAATTTCTGGCTTTTGTGATTCCAAAGAAAAGATAAAACATGAAATATCTAAGTGCTAAAAATCAGAACGGAAGCACCAAATATATATTTTGTTTAAAGTAAATATGAAGTGAAAACTTGAGTTATGATTTTGAATTCTTGGGGTTGGTAATACTGGAGATTTTCCATCCACTGAGAGCGCGGACTCAGTGGCCTCCACCTGTAAATGACTTTGGCCTATTATTCACCTCTGTTCCCTCTCCCTGTCTTGGAGGAGGAACGATTGTCAATGCACGTGTGTCTGATTGAGCATGCAAGGTAGGTGTGCTTGTGCATGAGCATCTGTCATTTCATTAGAAATAATTGTTACCTTACAAAAAAAGAAAGAAATTTGTGTTCATCTTATTATAGAGCAGATTCAAGGCTTTCGGTCAGGATAAAACTCTTTTTTTTCCCTTTCCTTTGTCTGCAGCTAGCATCCACTGTCAGTGGGGATCATTCCAGATAAAATTGTGATAAAGAGCTTTGAGATTCCTAAGAGCCTGTCCCAGGCAAATCTAGCCTGGACAGGTAGCTAGCAGCTGACCTGGCAGTTCTTTATGCTAACTAGTTACTTTCATATATGCTGTCTGAAAATGAAAATGAAAGTGTCTGCCTGTGGCCCTGGAGACAGGCCACAATCATAGGCCGAACCATAAAAGATGAAACCTTGGAGGTAAATATCAAGAGACTAAAATTCTCTTTGAAGAAAATACTGAGCTTTTATCTGTTGCTGATATTTGATAAGTGATTGGTAAGAGGCTGAATGAGTGAATATACTAAAAGGTCAAGAGATGTCATTCTTGATACTGAATAATTGTTTTCATTTGTTACAATCTGATGCTTGCAAAAGAAAGGTTGTTTTTAAATGTGGTTGAAAACCTGATTCGGGGTCTGCAGTGGCTCTGCTTGTGCCTTTCTTATTATTGTGATACCTGAAGGCATGGGGGAGGGGGGAGACATTTCTTATCTGTGGAAGTTTGATGACATAGGGCTTCCCACAAATTTGATGCTCAGTGGACTCAAGCCAACAAATGTAACTGCAGAGTGGCTCTCACAGCTTATCCTTTAGTACTGTCTTCTAAAACTCTGTTGGATGAGAAATCTTGGTCAAAATGAAAGAGAGATTATGGACATAGGGCTTCTGCAAAAGTCAAGATGTTAAGAGATGGGATCAGCCCTCCTGAGCTCACAAGCAGGTTCTGAAGGCAAAATTTGGTGACTCCTTATTCATGATGGGAAAGCTGACTTCAGGTTTCCCACATAGATAAGCTATACCTTAGTTCTCCTGAATTTTTCCCTTTTGATTTAGTCTTTCTCTTTTTTTATTTTTAAAAAATGTTGTTTTGTAGCTGAGAGTTGTGTACTGGTTGTTCTCGTATCTGTTTGGCAGGAAGAATACTGATGACAGTTATGCGGCTGTAGGGATGTATACTTACATGAACCTATGATATGATCTCACATTTTCTTCAAAGAAGGTCTTACAGAGCCAAATCAAGGTGCTCATCAAGGAGAATAGTCCCCTTGAGACTTCAGTTGCTTAATTCTGCATTCAAAGTGCTTTGCTGAAAAATTTAATATATTGCTGGTTCTGAATTCATCATGCATAAGATGCTTAAGTGTGTATATTTGTGTGCTGCATTTCCAGCCTTAGCTCAGTTTTTAAAATTATGTTTGTGTATTTTTCCAAACAGATGCCAGAGGAGCAGGCATTTTGTGTATTTGTGAAAATAATGTATGACTATGGCTTGAGGGAACTCTACAGAAATAACTTTGAAGATCTCCATTGCAAATTTTTCCAGCTGGAGAAGTTAATGCAGGTGGGGCCAGGGTAGCAAATTTTTCTACTTTCATAAATGGAAACACTGTCATGAAGAAGAGATAAATGCGTTGCTTATTAATGCTGTTAATACTGATGCTTTGCTTATTAATGTGTATTAATACTGATAATTAAGTATCTGAAGGGTGGAGCCGGACTCTTCTCAGTGGTTCCCAGTGACAGGACGAGGGGCAATGGGCACAAGCTGGAACACAGGAGGTTCCATTTGAATGTGAGGAAAAATTTCTTTCCGGTGAGAGTAACAGAGCACTGGAACAGGCTGCCAGGGAGGTTGTGGAGTCCCCTTCTCTGGAGACTTTCAAGACCTGCCTGGATGCAGTCCTGAGTAATGTGCCTCTAGGTAATGCTGCTTTGTCAGGGAAGTTGGACTAGATGTTCTCTAGAGGTCCCTTCCGACTCTGACAATTCCAGGATTCTGTGATAAGCTACTGGACGATAAAAACACTCTCCTTTTAGAGGTGGGGTAGAACCAAAGCAGGGAAGTTCAATATCTGGGTCCAAACATTGTGAGTCAGATTTTTTTTCAAATTTCTTTTGTCTTTCATATCCCAATCTTGCTGCTAGTCTTTGTATCCAAGCAGACTATATACCTGCTTTTTTTCTGCTCTCTGTTTCCTTGCTCTTTTTCACTTCCCTATTCCATGATGATACGTAGAGAGAAGGTCTATTCTATTAAGGCCAAAATATCTTTTGGGCTGCCACCATCAGTGTCCTACTTTCTATGAATTATGTTGATGGTTAACAGGTCAGGCAAATCAGGATAACCTGATGCTTATGAAATACGAATTGAGTGTAGGTCGTTTGGTAGACTTTACTGTGTTTTCAGTACGTTGCTCTTTTTTTAGATGGAATTATTTAATAAGTCATAATTATTTCATTATTATTTAACACAAGTAAACAGCTGCAAGTTTTAAACACATTTTTTTCTAACTAATAAGGAATTACTAACAGTCCATTAAGCCTTGACCTGTGCTTCTGTTAGTGTAGTGAAAGCTAGTTGCTGGATTCAGTTACCATATATGACCATATATACCCCTGTGAAATATATTAAAACCAAACAAAGCGGATCACAGTTAATTTAATGATCTTTTCTATCAGATGTCAAATTGTGTGTGTTTTCTACTAGATGGAGTAGAATTGCATACGAATGAATTTGATACTTCACTTCAGCATATGGTCTTCTCAATATTTACATATATTAACACAGATTTTTACTTGATTAACTGAATAGGAATGCATCATCAGTGTACAGTAGAATTATCAGTGCTTATTTTGTGTTCCTTATATATGCTCCTAGTTAGAGAAATTGTCTGTTGTGTGCTTTGTTGCTTTCAAGCTCTACAAGGTGATGTCCTTGTTCTAGTATCTAGCAAGACACTGCAAAGGAATAACTTAAAAATATACAGTATGCAAGACACAGATTTCACAACTGTTCTGACTTTCAACTGTTGAAGATTTCGTAATTTCTCAGAATAATCTCAGTACATTATTTGATACAGTGATAGAATCCACAGTGGATATCTTACTAAAACCTGTAACCATGGACACTGAAATTTATGAAGAAACGTATTTCCATTGCTCAAAAAGAAGCCAGGATTTAATTCTGTTATGTTTTTCAGTGTTTAGCAACCTGGTACTTACTGGCAGTGTAGACGAAGAACTCAGATTAATGAGTAATACTGAAGCATTTATTTTTTCCTTTACTCTAGGAGCAGTTACCAGACTTGTATAGCCATTTTTCAGACCTCAATTTGGAAGCTCATATGTATGCATCCCAGTGGTTCCTCACTCTTTTTACTGCCAAGTTTCCACTCTGCATGGTCTTCCACATCATTGACTTGCTACTTTGTGAGGTAAAAAAAACTTGAACCAGAAAGCCCTTCCTCCACTTTGTGAATGTTTCTTCTTTTTGTGTTGGAATCATTTACTGTTTAATTTCAAAATACATGTAACTAAATTACGTAGAAACCGTGGTTATATTGAAGAGAAGATGTTGAGTAAAATGATGGTTTGGTTTTAAAATTAGAATTGTGGATTGCCTCATTCTTTGCTAAAGGTTGTAATTAAGAATATCTGATGCACACATCTGTTCGCCATTTAATTTGTTAAATAATTTATTCAAAGTTAGGAATTCTGATATCTTGAAGATGCCCAGTAGTAGTAGACTAGCAGGGTTTTAGAGGGAAAGCTCTCCAAATTGTATGATTCAAAGTGCCCAAAGATAGTAAGGGTATTGAATGTTGTTTGATGGCCTGGTATTAAATAAATAGTGAGAACTGCCAAACAGCACAACTGAGTGAAGCTCTTCTTTTGTTTTTTAACCTACGATTCCAACTAAGGAACGCGTTACTCCAGATACAAAGTGCTATGTTTCTGTATTGTAGATATATCTGCACTTTCTTTAAAAAACCAGACAGAACAGATCGATTGTCTGGAATTTTTATTTTGGTAAAATACTAGTGTTTCCTTTTGTCACCAGCAAGTCAGGGCATCCATGGAATTAAACCTGTTTTTGAACTTGCCACTGATTTCCTCTCTGATTTTAAATGAGTTGCCAGCTTAAAAAAATATACATAAATAAAATAATTGAGAATTTTAAATGCAAAGGGCATCATGAATATGAAACACTGTTGAGTCTGGTTCATTCTGTTAACCTTTATTATTCAGTGTTTTACTTGTGAATTTTCAAGCTTGCTGTACGTGCCTTCATAGCATTCATTGTTAAACAAATATTGTCCACCACTCATAAATCAATATTTTTTTTCCTTAAGACTATTATTTCTTCTGCATGTTAGTGCTCCGTTATCAAAAAGAGGTCAATTAATACACCCAGGTATCCAAGGGAGTGTGAAAGGTAGTAATGGTGAAGTGATTTCAAATTTCCATATAAATACCTGAGCTCTATTTCTTTCACAGTGTCTTTCACAGTAAGCCAAGAAGTAAAGCAGAAAGGTTGCTAGTTTTTCTGTTCTTTGTCGGGCAGTTGACAATCCCTTGATCACTTTTGAACTGCTGGTGAGTTAATTTTCAGAATGAGCTTCTGGTGTGGATTTGATCATTCAGTTCAGTTTATTACTTCATTCTGATCTTGCTGTAGAGCAGCACGGAGAAATGACCATTTTAGGAGATTGTCAAGAAGTACAGAACATCATTTCATAGTGGTGATTATTGTGATAGCACAGTTACATTATCTGAAGCTCCTGTGCTTTTTATTATATTAAGCTTGATGATAAAATATGCTGAAGACGTCTATAAGTCATGGGTACTATAGATTTAATACTTAGAATGAAAAAAGAAACAGCTCTTCAAACATTTGCATTCATCTCACATCTGGCAGTGTTTATCTCAGCATGTCTGAGGGAATTACTCTGGGAAAGAAGGTGAAAGAATCCAAGGAAAAATGAGAGGGCACAACACTGGAGTCTGTTAGAGAAAGGGAAACTTGTTAGTGTTTGTGGAGGGTAATTGCATAAAGCTAAAGGAACCTGTTTTACAACAGTAAATAAGCTAGAAATGGTAAGAAAATTGATTTCAAGTGAGAAGATACATACAGACATCTTGAGAAACAGTGGGGCAGTGTGTAGACAACATACTGAGCCAACAGTGTAGGCTATCAGAAAACTGCTCCTAGTATTCATGACTCAACCAGTCTAAAGTAACAGGCACTTCTGAGAATTTGTGGGAGGGAGCGTAGATTAAAATCATATTAAAATAAAAATCTAGTTGGCCCTCATCATAGACAGAAAATAAAATCTGAAGGCAGATGGCCGTAGACAGAACATGAAAGAAACTATTCCTTAATGGGAGGACTGAAATCACATTGTGAAGCTGTCTGTCCAGCCAGCCTACAGAAGGAGTAATGGCACAGTCAAAAAAAAGTAATTTGTCTGCATTAAATTGTGCTTTATTTTATCTCTGAACAAACAGCATACCTGTAACTCCAGCAACTGGAAGGAGAAAAAAAAAACAGTTGCAGCTGCTAAGTGGAACATATTCTTCTGCAAAAAAATTCCTCACAATATTAAGAAACCTTTGAAGTGAACTATCTTGTGTTTTTAAAAACAAGCTTCCAGCCTTCTCTTTAATTTGTCATAGATACAGATAATTTTAAATACCCTTCATCTTCCTTCCTGACTGTGCTTTCTCCACATCCCTGTCCTGTCTGTCGCTGACAAAATGTTTACATCCTATGCAACTCTTTTATGAAAGAAAAATATTAGAAGAAAAACAGTTAAAAACGTTGCTTAATGGGTGCTGCCAACTAGTCATTCTGAGGGAACTTCTCTGGTCCCCATGAAAATATTTGAATTATGGATGAAAAATTTCTGTCAGCCAAGAGCGTTTTGGATGGGATTTATATTTTTAGTTTTTGACTGTGGCTGGAAGAGTGAAATTGGTCCTTATAGGTATTCTTGATTCTCAATCCAGAGAGGGAAAATACCTATTGGAAGTCCTGTAGTTTACCTGTTAGCCAGGGAGGCACGGTGGAACGGTAGCGCTCAAGCTGGGGCATATGCAGGGATGTGAAAGCCTATGAAAAATGAGTTGAATTTATGGTGGGAATTAAGTTTTATTGAGAAATTTAAAAAATCACATCAAAGCGTGTGGCTTTACAGCTGAGGTCTTTTAATCATTCTCACATTAAATATGACTTGATAAGGAGAACTATTTTATTTAAATTTATATGATTTTAGGACTTGCTGTGTCCTCCATGTGATTCTCTTATCCTGTTGTCTTCCTCTGACCTTTTTTATTTTTAAACTGTCTTCAGGCTGTTGAGGATGTGATTCAACTCTGAAATTACCCAAATTTCTAGTAGCCTTAGAATATTGTCTCAGTAACTGTAGGAGATAATCCATCACTCATCCTCACCTAGAAATTAAATATATTTGAATTCTTTGCGTTTCCTAAGTGAGAAGCTTGAGGAAAATTTTGAGCTTGCAGGCAGGTACATATTATTGCAGTGCTGTGGTACGTATTATAGGGCTTAATACTTCGACTGCCTGTAATAAAAACACAAAACAGTTGAAAGCTTGCATGTGTTTACAGCAAAATGCGTGGTTTTGAGCCTGGATACGTAGATAAATTTTACCCTGACAGCATCAGCTGAAGATCTTCCTATAATGTTCCTTTTAGCTGCCTGTTTCAACTGCTTCATTTATTTCCTCATCTTTTGCTATTTCTGTTTGCATTGAAGAACAACTTTGTTGATGAAATTCAGAGTTGTATTTGGACTTGTCAGTCTGATCTATCAATATGACATTATGCTATTGAACACTTTGTGAGCTGTCACTGTTTTGCTTTTTGTTTTTGTTCTATTTAAAATTATTTACTTAAAGTCATCCTCAGAAATAGCGACTCATTTAGGTAAAGCGCATGTTGCTTAGATAGAGCTGTCCCTTGTGGAATGACTACACCTGGGTGTTGACATTTAACTTAATTTTGTGTTTCAAAATTTACAATTTAAAATTAAAATACGGGTTTTAAAAGGAATAAATAAGTGACCTTAATTAGGCACTTAGAAGAGGAAAAAAAAACCAAACTAGTTGGGAGAAAATTTACAAGCATTTGTAAATTTTCATGAATTTTCTTTTTAAAAAAGAAAATACTTTCAAGTGGTTGTAATATGGACAGCATTGCCAAAACTAAAGGAGGTTCAAAGCTAAAGCTGTGATTCCATTATTAAGCTAGAGTTTTGAGACAGGATTGATAAGCTCCATTTTAAGTCAGTCTAGCTATTTTCATGTACATTTCTTGGGGATATAAAATACTTAAGGATTGTGCTTCACTCCTTTTAACGAGTATATAAAAACCCCTACTGCCTGCTTCCTTGTCTGGGCTGGTACAGATATTTCTATATTTTAGTGTCAGTAATTACATAGTATTGTTACAAAAATTAATAGTTTGACTACTAAGCTGCCGTTCTGTGATCAAGACTGAATAGAAAGGGATGCAACTGGTTATCTATCAATTTTGAATATGAAATAATTTAATGTTTTCTAATATGGTTAATAACGGAGAAGTAAAATACCTTTCACAGGACGACACTGCAGCACAGTGAAAGTGGGAATTGAAAGCTAGATACTGTCATTATTTGGTTGTTATTTATCCACTATTACAGTGAGAACTTTGTATAAAATAACTTTTACAATCAATTTTGAGAAACTATCTGTGATAGTGAGGACTAATGGGTGGTTTTTGAAATGTGAGTGACTTGGTGGTGGTAAATGAGCACCTAGTGATAGTAAAAAAGTAGCACCATTTTGTGTAGATGTGCTTCCTGGGAACGCTGCTTCGTAATGAAATAATGAAAATCTGAGAATTATAACGATTGGTGCTGCAGATTTGATTTCTGTCTTATGCATGTCTTGCTGAAGAATGGATGTGCCAGGAAACACTATATGCCGTATGGTATCACTCAGACGATAAGACCAGTCGTCTCTGCGTGTTAATACTGAGTAGTAGATACTGTAATAGCCTGCTATTTTTTATCTGTCACTGTCAGATACTTCTGTGATGCCTTCAACAGAGTTGAGAAAGAACAGATTAACATTTTAATTTATTAAACTTCCTGAGGAATTGAGTCAGGAACAAGCACACTTCCTCTGTAAATCTGCACTCGGAATGTGAGTTAAATAAAATACTGTGTACAGTTGTTTATCTTCTGTAGATCTTATAGGGGGAGAAAAATTGAACTTCTTGGAATTGCCCATTGCTGTCATGCTATCTTCATTTGTTAACCCTTCCAGTTTTGAATGTTTTAATGTATCTTATGAAACAGTAGACAGGGCTTTTAGTAACAGCATATTACAAACCAGTACGTGTAAATCTGTGCTGAAGCTGACTGCGTTTTTTCAGTACTATTTACAAAAGTAAAGTCAATGTAATAAGTGTGAGTTGGAAAAGGCTGGGGGATGTGTGTGTTTGTTTTCCTTCTTAGGAATAGTGAGGACTAGGTGGTTAGACTTTGGCATTTCAACTGTGCCTTTCCTCCCGTCCATTACTGTTTGCGTTATGCTTGCTAGAGAGCTAAGTCTCCTTTCTCAAGTCTTTATTAGCCACTGCTCTTTCATGTAAAGAAACTGGAAAGGTTTTCTTTCCAAGACTGCTACAACTAGCTTTTAATTAATTTAAGAAGAAAGAGAATAGGTTGTCTCTCAGACTCCAGATGGAGGACAAGAATTTGAATATACAAGTCCAATGCTAATGCTGGCTTATTACATTCAAGCAGCTGTTGACGTGTCAGCCATTATAATCTTTTTTCTTGCAAAAACTTGAGGTCTGCAAGGTTTTCTGCTATCTCAGGTTTTCTGGCCCCAGATGTTTTGCTTTTATGTATTTAGATGAGTTATTTAAATCAATGCTAAAAGTGATTTTTAGTGTAATTTGTCTGATGACTAGAGCTGTAGTCTCCTGTGGTTTTTTTCAGTACTAGAAGAGAAAGGAGAAACAAAGGGAAAGGGATATAGTATTTAATTGTGTGTGTTATGGATGAGGAACTTTTAAAAGTTGTTGTGTACATCTGTTTCAGACAGATTATAATGATAAAGAATTTTAATTTGTTTTTCCAACTGAAAGTCACAAGATGTTTTAGGTGTTTGATATAAAATTTCAATCAACAGTAGATAATATTTGAGGTATGTAATACGGTGTTCTGTATTGCCACAGGTACAGGGGGACACAAAAAGTTCTGTTCACTTCCAAAGCTACACAGAAGTTATAAGAATTCAGGCTTGGACTGGTGAGAAGAGCATTTTAATAGAGGACACCTAAGAGGTTCTTGGAGAACCACAGGTTTTAGCATAACCCTTTACACTATGTTGTCCAGCTGTTCCTGTGAGTGTCCATAATTTATGTATCTTCCATTCATAGCTGCAGCTTGTTTATCCCAAAAATAACAAGTCTGGTGATAAACACTCAGCATGAGCAGAGGAAAAACAGTCTCACAACAATCTGCAATTCAAGATAACTTATGTGAACAGAAGGTACCGTTTTGGTGATGTTGATAAATGATGTGGTCCTACAATGTTGAGACTGCTTCTGTTTCAGAAAATATTCTAAGATACAGGTGAAAACTAACTGAAGATGAGGGACCTATTTGAATGACCCAGTTTGTGCCTTAGAGGGAAGAGACATCTAGTATGGTGTCACAGTATGTCTCTGAATTACTCTCCCCATTGTGACTGAGATATTTTAGCCACTTACTAGCTGATGCTCACTTGGTTGATTTTTCTAGGAATACAGTAAATTTCCATAATGCTTACTTAACACCAGTGCCATCTGCTGTATTTGAATAGCAGCATATTTTGTGCAGTCTTGGCAGTCCTCAAAAACGCTTCATAAATAACTGAAGTAAAGTATCACAAATGGGAGAGTGATATTCCATGAACAAATCCAGGAAGCTAAGATAATTTGGAGACTGTTTTTTAAAAAAGAGGGTGGTGCAGCCTGCCTCTGCCAAAACACTTTCCAGTACTTTGTGCTTGGAATCTGAGGCGATACTGAGTTTTCTAAGTGCGTAAAATCAAAACGTGAACATTCAATTGATTGTTGGGAAGGGAAAATTAATGTCAAGGTGTAAAAAGACAAGGGCCAGGACTCTGTTGTGGCAGTGAAAGGGAGAAGATGAAGAATGAACACTGGGAAGGAGATCAAATAGAGAGTAGGGAAGCAGGACATTGACTCAACATGGGCATGCATTTTTCTTTGTGTTATGTGACCATGTGTAGAGGGAGAAGGAGAAAAGTCTCTTTGTCAAGAGATGTTCTGAATCCCTCATCTCCTGTCAAGAAGGTTGGGATCTGGAAGATTACTGCTCCTGTGAGCACTTCTAACAAACATTCCCTGTTTCTGTATGAGTGCTAGAGGACCTGTCTTATTTACAGTGGTGTCTTCTGTCCTCAGCGTGTGTATGTGATACGGCCCTTGATTCCCAGTGTGGATTCAGAGCCCCTTCTTTGTCTCTATGCTAATCATGTTTGGAAAGAGGGAAAGAAATGTCTAAAACCTGTGTAATTTAAACCTCTGAAAACCAGAAAAATAATGTTAGTGTATGGCGTGGTCAAAGAAATGGAGAAAGCATGCTGCCAGCCCATAGCCAGCTGCCTGTGAATTAGGAACATGCCACCATGGAAATACCGGACATCAGGAAGTAATTCGATACATGGGAATGACTTAAAACTCTGTGGCTGTAATTTTTATTCTTTGAGAACAGTCACAGAAGCTGAAGAGGAAAAAGTGCTAATCTCACAGCGCTCTACCTGCAATCAGCCATAGCAACATCTCAGCAACAAATTATATGAAAAACACCCATATGGTATAAATCACCAATATGGTGTAAATATTCACCAGTGCTCCTGAATCCCACTTATTTCTATTAAAAGCAAGCAAGCAACCAAAATTTCATGTTAAGTCATACTAATACAGGTTCATGGTTGTGTGGTACTATTTATTGTGTGCCTTTTTGTGCTGAAAAACACAGAAAAGTGGCACAATAAATATTGAATCCCATGGTGCCATTTCTACTGTCGCCCTGCTACCTGCTTATCTAATAATTCAGTCAACTGATTTTTCTTGGGTTTGTGTATTATTCACGGCATCAGAGTATCAGGATGGAGATTTCTCTACTTTCTTTTCTTCTTTTTTGTGTTATAGCATTTTCTGTTGTTATTGTAGTAAGCAATGTATGTAGAGTCACTGGGGGAAGCCCACTCTAAGTTGACTATACCTCATACATTAGCAGCAAGATCTCTATGCAGTTTGGTTTTTATTTTTCTGTCTAATATAACTGTTGAGTAAGAGAGCTGAATATGTTGCTTGTACAAAGCTTGCTATTTTATGTTGTGCCTTATTTGAATGAGTTAACCTTTCTTTTCCTCAGTTGTCTTATCATTGAACTGGAATAAATGTACAAGCTATACAAACTACATTGAAATAAAAGATGTTAATTAACATACATATCCCCACAGAGTGTGCTTCAAGTCTGCACTACTTATAAAGGGAAATTTGAGCTTCACACCATATTATTTATGTTGTCAGCAAAATAAATACATTTGTGACATTCCTAAAGTTTTATTGTGTGCTTTCAACATATCAGAGTTGCCAAAGAAATGTTTTGCTGGAAGCAATCCAAAACATAGATAGAATTTTAATTCTCCTTAGGAGTTTGCAAGCCCAATTACCCTCTGCAGTTCCTATGAAAGAGTGTGCAACGGAACACATAATTATGATACACTTTTGAATTACAAAACAATGTCAAATTAACTTCAGTTGAGCAGCTAATCTCTCTTTAAAAAAAGGGAAAATTCAATTATTAGGTAGCTGAAACAGGTTAACTGTTTGTTCTTATGACATGTCATGTGAACCTTGAGCCTTCTCCAACCTCAAAGAGGTGCTCAGTTGACTTTCACATATACCTTTTTTAATTGCTGCTGAACTTTGGAGAATATTGTATCAGTATCTTCATTGTTTCCTCCTATATGTCATACATATCTAGGAACAAAACCACAGATAAGGACACTAATATTAAATGAATTTTCTATATAATTTTTAAGAGAATTCACTTCCTTTTGTTTGTGAAAATGATACAGAGGGTATTGCCGTGTAACCAGAGGAAGTCTGTCAGATGATCTGGGTTGGAAAGAGAGAGATACTAGTATTTAAATTAACCTACCTTCTCCCAAGGCTTCTGTCATTGAAGAGAAGCTTTAAAACAGGAGATAAATTCCAAAGTTGTCCCCTGTGCAAATGTTGTCCAGATACCACGTGATTAAATTGTCTGGCTTAACTCTTCTGTCAGCTCCATGTTTGGCTATTGAGCTTTGCCAATAGCAAGTGTTATTTTGCTGCCCCCTTAACTCCCTTTTTTCTGGTCTCTGGGTGGATTTGCTGGTCAAATGGGTAGATATACCTCCTGACTTTAGAGGAAGCCACAAAGCATCCTTTCTGTCACAGAGATTTCATTGAATACAAATGAAGTCCTACAAAATCATTTTACCATTCTCTGTTGTTCTTTGTTTCCAATCTTCTTTTCAGGCTGTTTTTATACATCATCTTGTTTCAAAGTGCAGACCTCAAAGATTGCTACTGTCCACAGAACGACTCTTGGTTTTGGAGGATTTAAAGAACTTTGGATGCTTTTAAGGAACTGTGGAAATCTTTCACAGGATGAGAGTTAACAAGATTTCCACTTACTTTAAGCAAACTTTAATTTCAGTGCAAATGTATCATTTGCAGTTGAAGTGTTTAATTTACATGGTTCAGTCTTACAAGATGTAGTTTCCCCATTTTCCTCATGAGAATGTTAGCTACAATCTCTCTGGAAACTATAGTCTTTCGGCATCTAATTCAAATAAGCAGATGCTTTTATGGAAAACAGTCTTAAAGAGTTAAATGGTGATCTGCTGGGTGGTGAGTGTTCATCCCAGTGCTGTCAACTCAGTAGGTATGGAAAATTCTTCTGCAAAACGATGCTCTTTTAGAATACCTGCTGTCCTATGGAATTCTTTATAAAGCAGAGAACGGTCAATGTGGCGGTCAGCATGAGCCGGAAGTAGGCTCTACGATAGCACAGATTCTAAATTCTTCCCTTTCCTGACGTTTATCTTACCATCTTGACTACAGAATAGTCAAGAGTAGCCTTGAGATGATCTTGCTCCTTCTCCAAAACTCCTGAGCTTAATAAGATCTGTAAAAATGCTCCAGGCCTCTACACAAGCTTAAGAGGGTTCTTAAACAACACATCAGAAAGAAAAAGAAACTGTGCCGATGTTTAACTAGGCAAATAAGCCTCTAAGACAGGCTATCATAAAAACTCCTGGCCTTCTGTAAAATGCTAGTTAAAAGGTCCTTGGAAGAGGCTATCCACATACCTCATTGCAGGGATTGTTGCCAGTGGGCTCATTGTCTGCAAGCTGTGCAGGCTGCACGCTCCTTCATCTACCTGCTCCCAGCAAAACCTCTCAGGTTGAAAAAAAGAGAATGACCATATAACTGAGGAGTAGTATGACATGGTGGTAAGCCCCTTACCCATTCGAATGCTCTTATAACAGTTCTTGTTCAGTAATAGCGTGTAGTTTTCTTTTTTGCTGTTCTGTGCTAAACGAGCGAGTGTTTAGGTAATTACGGACAACTTTCACATTTGCAGTTTCTTTTAATATTGAGATGAGACCTGCATGATATTAAAGTATTTATTTCCAAGTGCCTAGTTAAACATATGACCTTTGGTTTTAAAAAGTAATTACCCAAAGCTTATTTAATATGGGCTTCCGTCACTTTTCCCTGGTGGATGATTTGTATGTACTTTCATGTTTCCATTATAAAATTGCTGGAGGGATAGATCTAGCAATGATTTATATGTCTGGTGGACATGGGTATTTTTGGTCCTTCTAAAATAGATGGAGAAGTTTAAGCTGAATCTTATAAATCAGTGTGTGGTAAATGAAGTATGATTTTAAATAAGAGATTGTGGAAAAATGAGCTGAGCCTCCTTTTTCAAAATCATAATCATTAAACTTAGCTGTGTTAAAATAGTCTTGCATGCATTAGAGAAAATAACTGAAGTATGTAGATCAGTGGTTTAAAAGTGTGTTGTTAAAATGGGTGGGTAAGGCACTGCATTTGAAATCTGAAGCATCTGGCTGTAAATCCAAACATGAGTAGAAGCCTTACTGCAGATTGACAGATGCCACGTCCAATTCACTCAGCTGTAAAGAGGTATATTAGTCCTTCAGGCCGGGGAAAGTCCAAGCTGGTCAGCAGGAAGCTGCAGCAATTGATGCCTCAGGTCTAAAGTACTGCCCTGGTTTTGGAGTTACCTCTCTCTCTTTTGAGGAAAAAAAGAAGGTGCAGGCTGTTTTCTGTTGCTAGTAGTACAGTGCCGCTCGTGCAGCTGGAAATGAAGGGTTTAAGTACTTTTGGTAGTCTGATTTTAGGGTGCTTGTGTGTTGAGCAGGTGCTGTCACGTAACATTAGGGAGTCTCTGAGCTGCCCCTTGCCTGGTGGGGCTAGAAGAAGAGCTGGGGATCCTCAAAGCAGGAGGAAACCTATTTCTACTGCATTTGCCATCCATGTGAAGAGTGATCATGTAAGAGGAGTATCAGGAGAGAGTTTGATTAGTTTGAATTCAGGAACAATGTGAATTTTGGGTGAGTCAGAAAAAAAGTGTTTAGGAAATAAATAAAGACTGGTTTGGTTTTATTTTGGCATTTTTTGGTAGTGCCAGAAAATACAGAGGACACTAATTGCTCAGTTATTCCACAATAGCATGTAATAGTCAACCAGTTAAAAAGAAAACACAACATTTCTGGTGGCTTGTAATTATCTCTCATTTTGAGCTTACACATTCATACCAAATCCTCTCTGCTAGGAAATAAAAGTTGCTAATGTCATGACTGTGTGGAATGAATTGCTGACTTCAGATTTATACTTAAAATAAAACTGAGAGTACTATGAACTTAATTTACTGCTGCTGGTGCTCTAGTATTACCAGTGTCGTAACCAAAATGCACAGCCAGACGTATTTTCTATGAAATTCAAGTCTAAAAAGCGCGATAAATTTTGTTGTATTTAAAATATTTGTTATCCCATGTGGAAGAAGCATTTCATATCCATGAAGAAAGGTTCAGTCCTGCTGCAATTGTGACCTCTAGTGGAAAATGACATTTTGTTGCCATAATGATTATGTATCGAGTCGCAAAGTAATTCATGGAGTGTTGCAATATTCATTATGTCTAATGTCACAGTGTCTCCAAGACTCATTAATGGTAAAACCCCTTCAAGGCACTGTATTAGCCATATAAAAAAAATATAATTTCTTTCCAAGGATGCCTCTGAAAAGTCTCTGCAGATTTTCATAAAAGCTAATTTTCATATAAATATGATCTTAGTCTTTCAGGGGGAGGCTCAGAAAAATACTCAGTTGCAGAAGCAGATATTTCTTGGAGGAGGTTCTCTTGTAAAAAGTCCTGTTGTTATCCCACAACAGTATGTATTGCAGTGACAGTATTACTTGCAAGTCTGTTGAGACATTTTTAGATAACAGGACTCCAAGAGAGTGGTTTCAGTTAGGCTGCTCCAAAGGAGCCTCATTCAGGGTGTGTGTTCCCCTTCCCCCTGCCAAGATCTCAAGGTCTTGATTGTCAAGACAAAAAGATGTTGAACAAAAGTGGAGGAGTGGTATTTCTTCTTTTTATATACAGTGTAAGTGGAAATTTAGATTTTTTTTTTTCCACCCTGCTGTAGTCAATCAGTGGAATAGTTTTTACTCTCTTTGATTTTTAAATAATTGGATAGTGTCATTGTATTTTTCACTGGGTAGATTTCTGTACACTTGTATTTCCAGCTTTTGCAAACCAGAAAGCAAGTATTTGATGCAGACATCAGTATGCTTACTTTTGAAATAGTTTTGACTTTTGGTTAATAGCAGCAGAAAGGTGTATTGTGTACTTGTAGGATCTTTTTTGCTTTATTTTGGTCTTTTTACAGTTTGAGCATAAAAGATCGTACAGAATTTATCATAGCTAAGCTCAGTTGACAAAAATCCTATCAACTAGAATATTTATCCTATTTTTTTGATGCCCTGCTTGTAACAGTATTTTAAACAGTGCGGATGCTGTTTATGAAAACCGGCATTGACAGGTACTGAAATGATGGAGGGGTATCCTGTCACATCCACAGCACCTGACGAATTGAACAGTGAGATTTCCAAAGCTCCAAAGAGCTGTCATCTTCCCCAGCTGGGAGTTTGGAAACTGTGCCATGGGGCTTTAATGATCAACTTTGAAGTGAAGCAGGGAAAAGGGAAGCATTCCCTAGAGATTTGCAGCATCTAGTTATAATGCTGCATAGTGATATGTAACAGGGAAGAGAGATTTGTGTGCTGGGACTCATTGAAATATTTTTCTTCTTATTTTCAGGGCATGAACATAATCTTCCATGTAGCCTTGGCTCTCCTAAAGGTAAGTAATTGATTAGAATGTGGCTTTTTTTCAATTTTATTAAACTGTATGGAATATTTTCTTATCTTAAAATACTATGACTGAAGGGACTATAATAGTGCGACGTGTGGAGGAGGGAACAGAGGAGAAATATCTTACATTTGGGTAGAGATGTCTTCAAAATTGTATTTATGGTAGATCTGTTTTTATTAAATTTAATCATGTCATAAAGTTCCCAGAACAAGGAGTGCAGTCTAAGGATTCAAATGTCTCATGTATTTACTGTTAAGAAAACAGTCCTGATTCATTTCACAGTGTATTTATTTTGTGGCCAGGTTCTTTCAGATATATGTAGTCAAGAAATGTGTGATTAAATAATATTTGGTATCAAATGTATTTGTAATGTTAAGAGAAGAACGGAAGACTTCTGATTGTGGCTTGGACACAGAATTTACATAAAGAAGTAACTGCACAAGTGAATCTGTAGGTAAAGCATTGCACCTTTTATTATCAGTGAGATAGTTCAAAGTTAACTTACATTGACCTTCACAAGTTGGCTCTAGTTCAAATCCAGTCCACGTACAGGCATGTGATATGGAATCTGAAAGGCCATCTTTGAATTCAAACGATATTCCCATCAAATACTTTAGACTAAAGCCCAGGATAAAATAGCCTGTCGCTCCTACCACCAAGACCCTGTAATGTGGACACAGACTAGTATCATTTGGCTGCTCTTAGTCCCCCAGTGTGTTCTCCTTATTTACCCAGAATGGGCAGACAGCTACTTGTCGAGTTACTCAGTGAAGAGTAATCCTCAGATATTCGACTTCCATAGCACAATGTCCTACAGCAAAAGCACTCCACACCAGGAACATATATACACTGCTGCTGCTGCTGCTGTGAAAACAGCAATTGGAAATTCCAAAAGACATATATTTTCACTTGAGGTAGGGTAACTTCGATGAAGTATTGCAGTGTAGGTATGAGAGAGTATGAGCATTAAGGTTGGGAAATGTCCAAAATAACTTATGTTTTACACTAACGCAGTTACATGTCAAATGGTGGTATGACTTTCTACATGAGTAGAAATGTATTAAATGAAGTCGCCTATAAACAGGAAATTTATTTAATGTACATTTCCAGGAAAGTGCTCCTACACAAATCTGAATTTGTAAAAAGGGGGGAGGGAATCGTGTGCTCTTTTCTTCCTCTTTCATGTTTTATTTGCAACTTAAGGGGGCTTGTTAATTTTCTAGCTTTTAAGGCCAGTATGGTTAAAGAGAAATCTAGTAGGTTGTGGCACGATGGATAGTAAAGAAGTGAAAGCAAGCATCCGACAACACCCAACGGGTTTACTGCCATAGTAGTAGGAAATGGTTCTGGAAAGAGGTAGAGATACCAGCTTATAGATATTAAACTGAAGAAAGAAAAGGAGATGTACTTGCCTGAGCTGAAAATTGCTGGCAAAATTTTCAGGAAAGGAGTTCATTTTTATTATGAAAGATTCCTTTGAGATCATGGGTTTACACCCGGAAGTCTCTTTTCCTTAGGTTTGCTGCTGCTGCTGCTAATGGGAACGGTTAATCTGAGGTTAGCAGTAGAACAACTGTTTAGAAAATATGGTAAGGGTTGGAAAGGACTAACATCCTTAACTCGTGGTTGTCATACTGACAGTAAGGATTTTTTGGTGTGTGTTGATTGATTAAGCCAATTTCTTTTAACAGAAAGTGCTCAGTCTTTTAATTTTATATATTTTTCACAACATGCTGCTTACCCAATTGAACATTTCTCTTTGGCTGTACCAGAAGAGGAAAATTCAAGAAAGTATTTTGTCAGTCTCATAACCATTTTCTAGGTTTAAAAGTTTTAAGAACTGGTATATATATGCAATATGCTCTATCTGCTTTATGCTCTATCTATCTGCCTTTTCTGGCAGTAACAGGCTCTAAATGGTAAGGGAGGTGTTGTCCTGAGAGAGTATTTCTATATTGCAGCTAAACACAAGTACCAAGAAAATACAGGTAAATATGCTAAGATTCTAAGTCACAAACACTCAGGTAAGAGCACAGTTCATAGCAGTAGCAAGATGGAGCTGGTGATTATACACAATTGAATTAGTGTACGATTTGCTTTCAGCAGGAATTGCTCCTCTGTTTAGCAAGAAAATAATTTTGTACTCTGAGACCTGAAGTACTTTTTTTCCCCCTATTAAAACATGTTCATAATCTTTCCTAATTGTTAGGAACAGCGTGGCTTAGTGTACCGGTCTTTTTAAGTTACAGAAACTGAACGTGCATGCTGCAGACCAACCACTTTAAAAAATGTGTTTTCTTGTTTCTGATTGATTCTGAAGCAAATGAAAACAACTCCTAAAGCTTTGTTCCTTTGTTAAAACAGAGTGATTATTTTCTCATGCACAATCTCCTGGATTATTTTTAATTTGGACAAGTCAGTCCTTCATCAGTGGAATATCTGAGTTTTACTGCGTAAATGCCTTTTTCCTCACTTCTTTGTGAAGTGTGTGCCTCACAATCCCTCCTCAAATAGTAACAGAATAGTTTTTATCTTGAAGTCCCTTTTCCTTGTGCAGTTTCTCACTGTTAGGCCCAGTTGCTAGTATTCAAGGTGAATGCTTGTTAGTTTTGAAATGACAGTCCTTCTTCTGTGACCAATTATCCAAGACATCCTAATGCAGTAATCTTTGGAAAATAAGCATGTATTTAAGATGTGAGGGGGAATCCTTTCCCTTTCCACCTCCCACATTCTGAGTCTGTCTGTAGTAATGAACAGCTAGAGCATTAAAGCTCTTTAGCAATATAGCCTTATTTTGTAATTGGACATTAATCTGATTTTTTATCGAAGGAAAAGCAGGGGTTTTTTTTCCTGTATCATCCAAATGTTATGCCACTGTTTTTTGCATACTACACAGTATGCTCATCTGCCAGGCTCTCCAGCCGGTGGCAGTATTTTACAGTTTGACATTAATCATCTAGTTACGTCATGTAGAAACAGCACCTGAGTAAACATTTAGTAAGCTGATCTGATAGAAAAACAAATCCCTCTCCTTTTCATTTTCTGAGCATCAGAAAATATACTGAAGCCCTGGGGTGTGAAAGGACCCCAGGGTTGACAAAGGCAGTGTAGGAAACAGGGACTTAGAACAGTTCAACAAATAACATCGGTATTTTAATACAAAAAAACCCCAACAATTAAGACCATTAATTGAGAATGACAGAGGAAAATGAACCATTCCAATGCCAGCATACTGTCAGATCCCTTTTGTCATCAACTAGTTAGTTTCTTTGGTGGAAATTACAAAATAAACATGAAAATCTTCACATAGGTGAAATATTAAAAAAACCAACCTAACAATAAACTTTGTTTCATATTTGGATATTTCAGTAATTGTTTCCTTAATCTTCTGTTTCTGATCTTGCTGCCTTAGCAAAACCAGCTAAATGCATGCTTTATTTTGGAATTAGGAAAGTGAGGCAAGTACTAAAACATGCAGTTGTGGAGAAATCAGGCTGTAGATGAAGTTGCTAACTACTGAAAAGGCAGGGAAGAGTACAGGTTAACTGGAAATGCAAGAATGAACCACAGGGTTTTAAAATAGGTTCACATTCAAACTTTCTTTTTGAGAATTCATCTAGTCATGGAGTGTGATTCATAACAGCACTTAAGGTCAACTCTTCAGTTGTTGAGCTTTTATCTGGGTGACCATAACAATGTGTCTCTTAATGCCAGAGGAAAGCCATAGTTTTGATCGGGAAGGTGTACAATATTCAAACTGAAATGGGTAGAAAATAGTGAGAAACAATAATATGTTACTGCTTGTGTATTTGTTACAACCAGTGCACGATTACCTCGCTGCATTTCACTTCAGTTTATCTTAAAACCAGCACTTTCATGTATCGTTCCTTGAACTGAAGCAAATGCGAACAGCATTTCCACCAACGGTTATGAGTTCTTGCATTCCTCTTCACTGCTCATTATCAGGTGATAATTGTGTATTACACAAACAAGACAATTGGTTATTTCTGTTGCCACCTTTCAGTCTCAGTGCTGTTTGTATCAGTCTGTGCCCAACAGATTAGGGAAAAGAATATCAAGTGCAACAGCAGACGATGCTATGAATTCAAGTAGTTGATAGAGAGGCTCCCTAGATTCAAAAGAACAACAAAAAAAAGTGTCAAAATTACCTCAGATAAGGAGGGTTATTTGTTACCTTTGTCATTCTGTATCTGGACTGAAAAGGACCTCCTGGGCCAAAGCAATGTTTTGCCACTGTATTATGCCATTATGTGATGTGGCATCCATTTCATAAACTAGTAACAGCCACAATATTGCTGGTGGAAGGACATTTCCCTTGTTCTGGTTTAAATTTATAACTGATCATTTTACACTCCTCTACTCTTATATCGGCATTGTCCTTTATCTGAAGGAGTTCCAGCAACACTCACGCTGCTATTTTTCACTTTAAAGTGTTTATAGATATCATTCATATTATTTTCTAAATAAACCAATATTCTTAGTGCTCCTGAACTCTAGTAGTTATCTTGTGTATCATCTCAATTCTGTATTTTTAGAGGTGAATGACTAGATCTTGAAGAGAGGTCACACTGTGTTTTTCATGTTAGCGTTGTAGTTCTGTATTTAAAAAAAATCTACCTTATCTGATAACCATGAGGATTGTATTGTTCTCTTACATCTGTATGAAATAGTATTCATGGCTATCCAGAGTCTTCCACAAATACTATTTCATCACCCTGGATATGGATTTGTGTAAAAGCACAAATCTTGCATAAAATTATGCTGTACTTCTGTATACATTTGCATTTCCCTTCTTAATGAACGTATAGTGAATTGAAGGTTTTCTTTTTTCACTTCAAGATGTTATCTTCTTTAGATAGACATCTGAAGTAACCTGTTTTGGATTTTGTCCATCACTTAAGCCCTGAATTACCACTTGCACCAACCCAGAACTTTAAAATCAGATCTGAAATTTTGTTCTATGTTAAAGGGTAAGTTACACCTAATTCTCCAGGGACCTGTGTGGCTTGCAGTGTAAACCAAAGTGGCCAGTGTGACATCTCGTAAGATTATGCCTTTCTTTACACCTGATTCTGAAATTATCACATCTATTCCAGGGCTTTAGTGTTTAAAAAATAGGAAAGTCTTTTAGGAAACAAACAAGGAAAAACCTAAAAGGTTCAAGTCGTAACAGCAAGTAATTAAATGAGTTTTATCACTCAGGTGAAAACAAGCAGTGTAAGAGGAATAGTTAAGTTGAACAACCAAATTCTTCCATGCCTAACTGAAAAAGATACTAGTATTTTGTATAATCTTACCAGCTAAACATGCCAACAAAGGCTGAACAGGTGCTTATTTTAGGTAAAACTTGCATATTGTCAATGCAGATAGTTAAAAAATGTGAATCGTCTTTCAGTTGTTGATGAAATTGTGACAATTATTAGGACTTTTTTAGCAGTATCATATGAAAAGTGAACTGAATGTGTAGGCAACAGAGCTTAGGCCACATCTCCAAGATGTAAAACTGCTATTTCATTCTCTCTGCGTACCATCACTCTTATTTTGCATTTGCAGTGACTTGAGGAGCCTGAACTGATTTTCAAATAAGCACTGCTTTAAACTGGAGTCTGAATGAAGTGACATACAGGGTTCCTTTCCAACCTAAACTGGTTTTGATTCTAGCTGATCTGGCTTAGTCCACTCTGTAGGTGCATTAAATCATCAAAAAGTTCTTTTCAAGATAAAAAAGAAGTGCCCACGTTAGAATCGAAGACAAAATAGATGTTGCCTTTTATACCAGTGTTTTTTCTAACTTCTTTATGTAGCCAATCCCAGGATCAGTGGTGAAGTTTCTGGTACAGCAGTGGATCCTAACGCTTTGATGCTAGAGATCAGAACTAGCTGCTCTCTTTTCAAGGTCTTCTCCATTAGACACAGGACAAGCAGTTTGCTTTTTAAGAGGCTCTCAGATCACTGCTTTTGTATTTCTAGTTCCTAAATCAAGGAGGTCCTTAAACTGTGGGTTTTGCTGGCCTGAAGATCTCCCACCCCGCAAACCCATTCTTCCTACCACCTTCATGACTTGTTGGAGACATATCTATAGAAAGAGAAATCTGTACCTGAAAATGTCCAGAATCAATCGGCTTCCAGACTATTGATTTTCTAGCCCCAATATAATGTTTTCTATTTTTAAATGTTCGTCTTTATTTGCATGTTAAAAATCCATCCTGTCCCGTTAGTTTCTTAGCCCATTTGATCTCTCCTCTCAACTAAAATCAGTTCAATTTCTATTCGGTGAATATTCACCATAAATTTTTAACTTTGAGGGAGCAGAGGCATTCTCTTTTTAAGACAGAAAGCATGAAATTCATTGGACTGCATTTCTTTAGCAGCACAGAACTCTGATTTATGAATTAATGACACTTTCCCATTTTACTGGGGAAATAATTTCTAAATGTTGAAAACTGGAGATGGTGTTTTCAAGACTACAGAGAGTTCCCAGATATATATGTTATTTTTTTCCCCCAATATCCTGTGTATGACTCACGTACCTAGCAAGTCTTGTGATTCGATGGGATATTCTTTCCTTAAGTATGTAATTGAAGTAAATAAAAACATGAGAACAGTCATTCCAGATCAGACTTGTAAGCCTATCTACCCCAGTGTCTTGTTGCCAACAGTGGATATACAGGAAAGACTGGGCAATGATACTCCTTTTTTTCTCTGGCAACTTTGTCTCGGAGACTCCATGAAAAAGAAGTAGTCTTATGTTTAATAACTCCATATGGATTCTTATTCCATGGGCTTGTCCTGGGACTTTTTGAACACATGTAAACTAGTACCCACAGAGATTTTCTCAGCTTAATTTTAATTTTGTTTTCTTTGAACCTCTCACCTATGAGTTTCATGTGAGTTTCCTCATTCCTGTGTTGGAATGCATTTTGTACCATTGGTGCCTCTTGGTTTTTTACATAACACTCATGATGATTTTATAGGTCTACCATATTCCCCATCAATTTTCCAAGCTTAATAATCTTCGTCGATTTTTTGTTTCCTCATTTGAAAGACTGATGAGTGTTATTCCTTCCCTGCATACTTTTCTGGCTCTGTTGGAGGAACCAGAATCATGCATAATAGCAACGAAGAAAACACATCATGGAGTTACACTGTAGAATAATGACATTCTCTGTTTAGATCTCTATTCTTTTCCTATTGATTCCTACCATTTGATTTATTTGACCTCTGCAGTGCACTGAGCTGGTATTCTCATAGAGCTGTCCACTGTGACTCCAAGATTCATTCCTGAGTAGCAATTGTCTGCTCAGAGTCTATCATTTATATGTAAAATTAATATTGTTCCCCATATGCATCAATTTACATTTATCTACATTGACTTTCATTTACCGTGCTATTGCCCTGTCATCCAGTCTCTTACAGTCCTTCTGCGATTCTTTACTGTAAGCCCCTGTCTTTAAAACCCTGAATAATTTAGTAGCATTTGCAAACACTGTCACCTCGTGATTCACCCTCTTTTCCAAGCCATTTAAGAATAGGTCAACCAGCACAACCTCAGCATAGAGCTCTGATGCAATCTGCTGTGAAAATAAATTGTTTTACCGTGTTCTCTCTAATAACGATAAAGATACAAACTTCACTAAATCCAGATTACACAGTTGTGATTAGACCTGAAGAACAGAAAGGATGAAGTAATTTCTGATAAGGTAAGAGGTGAGGCTCTTATTGTGGGCATGATGTAATTCCATATGGATTTTCAGAGCTGTTCTGGTTGCGGAATTTGTGTTGTCCTTTTATAGGAATAAACTTGAAAGAGTTCCAGTTTTAGAGTCCATTTAGCTTTCCAAAGTCAGTAATTTTTGACAATAAAATGTTAGAGGCAATCATTTTTTTTTTTAGAGAGCCACTATCATACATCAGCATTGATCAGTTAGCAATTGATATAGCAATTATGAAAATGTTTAGTTTATCTCAGTACTGACCTTTCAGTATGTGCCCCATTATCGTAAAAATTTGATATTCTTGCTGGCGGAAAGCACAGGATAGGAGACAAGACAAGGGGTGCTGGTGCAGGGAAGACGGTGGCAGAGGGAGGACACAGAAGCCTGGGCTGCTCGCACAGGGAGAGTGTGGGCAGTCAGTGGATGCAGAGAAGGAAAAAGAAATCTGTAGTGCTCACGTAGGGTCATAATTTTTAAATTACTTCATGTGGGCAGGTTGCCGGTTTTTACAGTGAGTTGTCATACCTTGTTAAACATGCGAGAGAGAACACCGTTATCTGGGAACTAAACGGATACGAACTCCTAAAACTTAACACATTTATGTTCTGTACTGTTCCATAAGTTCTTCTAATTTGATTTTAAACTTTTGAGACATACAAAGGAATCCAAATCAAGATCCTTGGTGTCTTGCTATAGAATGCAGAAAACATAGATAATTTTAAGTGGTATTCTTTATGATTTTATTTGCCAAGAGAATGTTTTGCCATTAGCCACTTCTGAGTTCACTGGTGCTCAAATCTGAGCAGGTCTTTACTGCATCAGGGCCACATAAGCAAAAATATATTTCGTGGATAGAAATGCCAGAAACAGAATTTAACTCTGCTTAAAGATCAGATGGGCTACCACATGTAAATCAAACCACAAGTAACACATGTTTACCTGAAGACATTCTAGTTGGTGTGCCAATTACTGCCTTTTGGGCCATTTTTATTTTTGTTGACTTCAGTCAGGCCCTTCTGAAGATTACAGGACAGTAATCTAATGGCACAGGTAAGAGTAGTGAAGTTACAGGAAGGAAAAATCACAATTCCTGGTCAGACATGGCTAAAAATGATATTTAGTGTTCAGTGAGGATGTAGACATATTTAAGAATGGTAGGGAGTGTAAAAAGTCTTAAACTGCAAATCTGAATGATGGTCCACTCTTACGCTGTATGAAAGAAGTTTCTGAAAAACATAGAGCTGATAATTAAGGGGGCTTTTGCCAAGCCTTGGAATTTTTCGGATCTTAGAGACTGCTCTTTAAACAAGAAATCCAAGCCTGATGTAAAAATCATCATGATGGTAGTAGAACATATCTCTTGGGAAGCTAATCCTGTAGTTAATTTTCCTCATTCCTCAAAATTTGCACCTTATTTCTAACCTGAATTAATCTGGTTTTATCCTCTAACTATGAGATCCTATAGTAACTTTCTAGAATTAAAGACTTTATTTAATAATAACTTAATTCCATTTTTCATAAGCCCAGGCCTTACCTCAAATGAACCAAGCCTGAATTTCTCTAAGGATGAGAGCTAGCTCTTAGCTCATTAAAGTATGATTTATGCAAGAAATAATTTAAGGCTTTTTACATGGATGGTGCTCTGAATTATCTGCCCTCTTGCCTTTTTCACCCACAAATCACCAGTGACTCTGCCCATTCACCTCAATGCTTCTAGTGAGTTCTGTAGCTTGCTTCCCAGTACACACAGTACACTGTTCTTATTTCTTCCTTTTTAATGTTTTGAACAATGTTTTCACCTGCATATTGAAGGTAGAACCTAATGTTTGTAGTATATCATGCTTACCACTGTGTGTTTAAATTAGATGGAAACACTTTAAAATTTCAGAAAAAATATGACGAGCTACTTTCTTTCTTTTGAACCCTTTTACCCTACAAGCATACATTCTGGTAAACTGATAGTTTAACCTGTGATGGATAACGGATTGACATTGTGGTGTACACTTAATAACAAACTAGATAATAAACCAGAATCTCCGGGACTGCATGCTATGGGGATAGTTTGGAAAGTATAGGAGAGGTCCGATCACAGTCTTTATTATAATCCTGAACTGGAATGAAATGTGTGCTGGTTATGGTTTCCCTTTTCTTAAGAGTTGTGCACAGCTTCTCTTGAAAAGGATCTCAGTAAATACCCTAATCTCATTCTAGACAGAAATGCTATTGCCTCCACCTCTTTAGAACCCTGCTCTGTTGACCAGTCCATATCGAAGATTTTCATCTGCAAAATAGTGTTTCACACCCCGAGATACTTAAGTCAGCTTTCAGAAGGCCACCTGTATTAAACAGCTTATTCCATACTGCACAAAATTTTCAAGTGCTTTAGATTATTTAAATCCCATATCATCAGAGGATAAAGCGTTGAGTCCTCATTGTCCTCACCTACAATCTTTGACCTATGACTTTCTGCCTTAACCATTTTCCCACCTGCTTCTTGTATCACTCTGAGCCAAGGTAGTCTGTGTGGGTGGGGCTGGTTTTTGGTAATAATTTCCTTTTTAAAAAAATAAATCTCACTCAAGAAAATTTACTCATATTTGAAAGGAGTTCACCCATTTATGAGTGTTATAGCAGACTGAATGCAATTAATATATTTTTATAATTTTCTCTTTTTGTAGTATTTATCTAGGCTTGTTGACAGTAAATTAAAATTATTTTCATATCTTAACTACTCATGAACATGTTTATTATTTCAATTCAGCGACCCCATGCTATGGTTTTTGACTTGGTATTGGTATTTTAACTATATACTTCGGATGTTTTTTCTTGACATGTTAAATTATGTTTAGAGCTCAAACGTACATTTGCAGAAGTATTTGCAATTAACATGTTCTAGATCCATAGAGTTCCCCACAATATTTTAAATTACCCCCTTTCTCTATGTTCAATATGTATGGAATGTTACTGTCTGCTCTGACAGGAAGCGCGTATTGTTCTGCTACATTTTATAATTAGGCAATTGAAAAATGAAGCAGCATAAAAACATGCTTTCTAAAATTCAGACCTCTGAAATGAAGTAATACCTGCTAGGCTGTCTGTAACCAGATGGCAGAGGCACCTGCCTGTTCCCCGCATAGAGGTGAGGCGAGGCAATTTAAGGTGTGACATCATAGCATTTTTCCTCACAAATGTGCAGTTGATTTCTAGAATCAATTCAAATGCCTGTACTGACATCATTCCCCCTCTGCCCCATCGTCACCAGATTTAGAAATGCCTCCTTGAGATCACAGTGCTGGAAATTATCGTTATTTAAATTATTTAATTCAATCCTGCACAAGCTGTGCAAAGATGAGCTATGGCTTCTCAGGAGCTGCCTGCTGCTCTCTCCTCACCAGCAGTCCACCACGATGTCCTTGCCCCTCTGCCATTCGTCGTCCAGGGTCTCCTGCCCATCCCCAGGCTGCATTATTTGGAAGCAGATCGAGTACAACTCGTTATATTGGCTGGCAGGCCCGTTTCTTCCTGACCACCAAATATTAGAGGATGCCGTTCAGACACTGTGAGCCTGGGATTCAACAGCAAAAACCCCTCACAGCTGAATTGATTTAAGGTAGACGGGGAGGGGGAGCTCAACTGTCCGGCCGCTCACTATTGGCTTCTTATTACAGCATTCTCCCCCGAGATGCTCTCTGCATGCTCATTCACCCCCTCCTCCTCCTCCCAGCCCCCTCCTTGCCTACCCCTTCATTACTGATTCACAGCGAGAGGCAGCAGCGGCAGCCGCCACACGCTTGTCACGAATCAGAGATTGCAATGAGCTCATCCTTTTCTCTTTGCAGCTTCAGAACTGCCCTGGCTTTATTGCTCTTATTGCTGCTGCTGGCTTCTGGCACACACATCCCCAGACACTGAGCTCTGAAAGCTCTCCATTGCTTTTCTCCTGTCCGAGCCTTCCTGCACTCATTTTTCTGCCATTTTCCTGCTTTATAGGTACATTTTTAGATCCATGTTTTCTTTGGTTTGTTTTTCAAATCTACTTTGGACTCTGACTGAGCCAGCACAGTGGATCATATTTTTCCTTGATTCTTAGCAAAGATGCTTTTCTCTTTCTGAGAGACCAGCGGGCGTTGTTGCAGGCAGCCATCTGAGCCCGTTTCAGAGACCTGAGGCTGGCTCTCCTAACCTTGCACTTTTTGAAATTGCCATTCTCACTCTGGATACTTACTACTTACTGCTCATGGAAGAAGGGGTACCTTGCAAAACCCCAGCAGCCAAGCTCACACCACCTGTCAAAAAGTCCCAGGACATGCATGACGAGAGAAGCAAGCTGGTGAATGAGTATGCATGTCGAGTGCTGGAACTTCTGGGAATGGGGCATCGCCTGTTTGTGCCTCGTCTGCTTGCGGTGAGATGACATTTTCTTGAAATTAATTCATTGCGAATTTGCCATCTTCCCTCCCAATCCCATCTCTCCCCCTCCCCAGGATCCTTAACACTGAATGAAGAGATGAGAGGTGTCTTGTTTTTTCTTCTCAGCTTCTCATAACCCATCTCCTAAACCCTGAGTCCTTCTTTTTCGTGTTAGCTGGGAAGGGCTGGATGCTAGTCCCGCAAATGGGGATTGCTGCCACTCCTTAATTGGCTTGAATGGCTCACAACCAGGGCTGTGTTGTAAAAAATAAATAAATCTTTCCTAAAGCCATGGATGCTTTTGTTCTCAGTCCTGTAATGATTCCAGATAAGCAGCATGCCCAGTCTGCTCTAGATACTGATGGAAAGTACATTAATGCTCATCATTTCAAATTTTATACTGGTGACATCAAAGATTAGGTTTAAGCATTCATAAAAATTCAAGCTAAGTTGCTGTATTTTGGTTTTCTACTGTTCCCATGTTTTATTTTGAAAAGGCAATTGACATTACATAAAAAAGTTTAAAATATGTGTGTAGAATTATCTGGGAAAGAAATTGTTAAAGGTGGGTTTATCTGTCATAGCAAATGATGTCTGTATGTGATGCCTGAGGTTGGTGTGGCATGTTATGATAGAGAGACGTACGCTTTTGTTATTTCTAGCAGAGTACAAAGCAGACTCCAAACCACAAAATAGTGGCAAATCCAGGAGTCAGTACCTAGTCTTAGCTGAGTCTGCTCTGAGGTATTGAAATTAAACCTGGCTGCAGCTCAGAAGAACACTCGGTCAATGGTCTCGAACATCAGAATGTCATTTCTATGTGATGCGTGTAAAGACAGTTCGTTACTGATCCCATCCCATTTTCTAGTGGAATGGTGCCTTTCCCTTATTTCGATACTCCCTGCACTCCTATATTGTAGTTATATACAGTGACCTGTCTGACATTTTTGTTGTGCTACCGAAACCTATCTCTGTGTTCTGCAGTACACTCACATGAACCATTGTGGTCTGTATATTGTAAGTTATACAGTGTAAATGTTCAGTGTAAAAATTCAGTGGGTAGTTGAACCAGGGTGTCCCTGTGCTATGAGATGTTAGACAAAAAGAAAAAAACACCCACAAACTTTCTGATTGCTAGTAAAGTGCAGATGATTTCGGAGACCTACAGTCACTTGTAGAATTGGATGTACTGCCTGTCACGGGGACTAATAATGCATGGTTAAGTCTGTTGTATGGGTAAGCATTTTGCTAATTTACCTCCAAGTGTACCTAAACCCTCATCCAGCCCATCCTGTGCTTTAGTGCTGAGGGACTCTGGGGCAAGGACTGCCAAATCATTCTCTTTTGTGATGAACTCGAAGGAAAGCAGAGACAAAACCACTAAGCTCTTTTTCATTTGACTTAATCAGGCTTTGTATCTGGCCCTCCAGATGGGGAATACTAAGAAATTTAGCATACATCACTACCTAAGGAGCTTAGCTTTGCTGAATGCCAGAATATTCTTGATTTAATTAAAAAAAAAAAAAAAAAAAAAAAAAGACAGCAAGGTGTTGTAATCTTCTGTATCTATTTTGAGTCAGAATGACCAGAACTANTAAATAATGTTTGTCTTATTGGACAGTCTTGACTTGTGGATTCAATGTGATTTCCTGTCAGGTTTTATAAGCTAAATATACCTCTTCTGACATACATCCCTTTTGACATATACCCCTTTCATATAGGTGGAGAGACTATGTTTCTGATTTCTTTTTTCTCTGAGGACAAGAATTTGTACTTTAAGCAGAAATGAAGGTACTTCAGGACCTCGGTGTTTCATAATATTAAGAACTATATTCTTTTTCACTTGCTTAAGTTTCTCCCTCTGCTGTGTTTTGGGAATAAATGCTTAGGACAGGCAGAGTATATGCTATTATAGTGTTGTGTGAGAAATACAATCTATAAGCTTTATGCCAGCTTTAGAAAAATTCAGATCACCTACTCACTGCATGAGCTAACTGTGATGATGAGCAAGTGAAACAGCACTAATTCTGTGTGGGTTTATCTCCTTTGGGATGACTATGGGTAGATGAAGCTAGTGGATTTTGTGTTTGCCACTTACCTGTATTCATCAGTATTTTATGTGGCAGAATGAATATTACCTTTGTAAGTCTGGATAGAGGGATACTACTGGTTGTACACAAGATTATTGCCATATTTATGGATGCTAACTCATTGCACACAAAACCAAATTCTTTTTTTTTTTTCTTCACTCCATTATATATTTCTACCAAACAGTGTCTTACAGAGAGCACAGATTTTATTTAGGAAAAACTGGTTTTGACAGGATAGCTTTCACAGTAAAGAAATGGATGTAAGCAATGCCAGTAAAAGGAGCCTTTTGATGTATTGTGGAAGAAGCGTGTGCCAGTATAACTGTAGCAGCATAGCTTTACCCATCAAACTTTCCCAAGCCTGGATCCCAAGTTTTACCCACCCTCGTTCTCCTTGGTAGCACAGGAGGCCAACTTCATCCTCCAGGAGTCATCGAACAGGTCATGTCTGTGGCTCACGTTTACAAGCAGCACAGTGCAGAGTCATGCAATATGCAACACCGCAGTCTTGTTGCTATGAGTGGAAGAGGAACTATTAGGTTAGGAAAAAACATCTCATGTCTTCATTTTTTCATTTACAATGCATATTCTTAAAAGAACTTAAAACCACATCTCTGTGTGTTCTAGATTAAATATTATGTTCTGAAAAATTAGTGTGTGGATACTTGTAAACATTTTGAATTTACCAATAGCAAATTAAGTGGTGGAGTAGAGTGTTGCCAGATTCTTTTCAGCCTTGAACACTGTCTTGTTCCTGACACAAATTCATTAGGGTGTAAAATAGACAGTTTAAGCTCACTGACATTCTCTAGAAATTTTAAATATATATGATGTATACATAGAAATATAGAATTCTGTGGAAATTAGTAATTTTTATCTCTTTGTATGAAGGAAGAAGAATTAAATTAAGGAAGTGTAGTGTGGTTGATCTAAAATTTCTTCTTAGTTCCCAGGTGGGAATAGGAGTTTTAGTTGATCTAGTCAGTAATAAATAAGACTGCAGAATTAATAATTGAAGAGAGAGAAATTAAATTAAGGAAAGCCAAGGCTTTTTCCTTTGTCTTAGTCACATTTTCCTAAATATTTTGGTGAAAGGAGTAATATTACTTATTTTAAAAAAAACCCCAAAGTTAATATCGCTTAAGTATCTCAAATTCTATTCCTATTTTTTTAACATTTTCAGTTTTCCAGAACTTTACCTTTACATTTGAAAACTTCCTTAGTACTTTCCCTTAGTTTCAATGAATCCATATAAGATAATTTTTTTAATGTATTGAAATAATTTAAATACTTAAGCAATGGGGAAAGGACATTCAGGACATATTTCGCCAAACCCTAAAAGGCAAGCCGAGGCTTCTAAAGCTGATGTTATGGTCATAGTTCTCAGTCAATTTCTTCATTTGAATGGCTTAAAAAATATATTTTAACCTAAAATATGATTATTTGAAATGTACATCTAGAATAACAAAAAATGCCCTGAAGTCCCCGGGTGCACAAAAATGCAATGTACCTGCCACACTTTAATTATTGGTTCATTAAACTTGCAGATGGTGTAATGAAGTAAGAGGTTCATTAATCCCACAAGCTGAGTGACATGAACTGATGAATTTACAAACCTTTGTCTGTCAAACAGCTGCCAAAAGGTTCCCGAGATGTCTTTATGATTTATTGATTAAAATCACAAAATGTCATGAAATGTGAATCTTAGGATACTAACATTGCTATTTTTAAACTTTTTTTGTACAGTATATATATACACAATGCTGTTTTTATGTTGCTTCCCATTTTTCATGAGTACCTGAAGAGGTTAGTTTGCAGAAAGTATGCAAACAAGTTATCGTTGCTCTCAAAAGGTTGCTTTGATTTCCTGTGGTTTTTAATAGTGAAGCTGATTTTTTGATCAACCCAAATTATTTTAATAAAATTCAAATGCTCAGCAAAGTAAAACTACTTGAGCAGTATAGGTTCTACCACACTTTTTATCAAACTATACAATCTGATGGTTTATAATTTTTCATAATTATAATCTTAGTTCAGCAAACTCTGTCACACAAATTCTTATTTCCATAAGTTACCATTATTCTTACAGGCTTGTCATGGGTTCTTACAGGGTTTTCATGGTTTTCAGGACCTTCAAAATTATCAACAGTTACAATTTTATGACAGTGATTTGTTTGGAGGGTGTTAAAATAGTCTTATAACTGTGTTTCAAGCAGAAGCCTTTGAGAATGATATCTGACTTTAAATATTTTACATGTAACTGCTGTTTGTCTGACATACTTGCCTCTCTTTTTGGGTATTTATTTTAAAATGAAGTGTTGTGAACATAAAGGGTAGGTGCATTTCCTTTTCTAAAGTCTGGCAGGGTATTTTCATTGTTGATTGTCACATTTTTTTAGGTTATTTTCGTCTGATTTCTAAAAAAAAAAATAATATCCAAAACTCTCAATGCATTACATTAATTTAAGAAAAGTAAATTAAAAATTAAATTTAAAAAAAAAAAAAAAGCCCAGTCAGGACCTCTAGGAAGAACACACGTTAGCTCAGCTCCTAATAAAATGCTAAAATTTTGGCAAAAAATGTGTTTGGTGTTTTATGCTGGGAGCAACTGCCCAGATATCTTAGTTGAAAACACTTTCCTACTCTCTTGGAAACGTGTACCCATCAGCCTGTCTTGGAGGGTTACTTCATCCTTCAGCACTGCCGTGTAAAACCTTCTGTGTAAAACCCAGAACAGCAGCAAAATGGGGTTTACAGGTTGGCTGGTGCCAACCCTTTACCCCTAGGGTCAGAGTTGTGTTCGGCATTGGGTTTGGGAGGATGAGGGAGGCTGCCACAGCATGAGGAAGAGGAGTAGGGGAGACTGGAAATGCAGGAGACCTTGTGTCCAAAGAAGGCAAATTGGCAATGGAATAGGGAAATCTATTTGAATTGTATAGTGATCACAGCTGTCAACATCGCTGAGAGGAAAGGAGAGAAATTGCTTTCAAGTAAGCTGGTTTTCAAACCGTTTACTGCTTTTCGATCAACACTACCCTGCTGAACTTTGCCCGGAAGCAGCGTGGTTGCCAGCATGGATTTTGGCAGTGATGCTGTGTGCTGCCTGTGTGAGAGGCTGCTTCCATCATGCTCTACAACTTCCAGGTAATCTTCGATAGAGCCCATGCGGATTTGAAATGGTGATCTAGTCTCAAGTGTGGCTAAAGCATATGTAACCTCAGTAAAACTCATCCAAGAGACATACAACCTTAGAAAGAGGAAATGGATGTGTTGGCCATAGCTGCATTCAGGAGTTGGTCTGATTCATTAGATACCCAACTGCACCAGCTTTCTGTCAACACTACATCGGTCTTGTCTGATTGAGTCTCAGCCAAATAGCCCTCCTGCCAAATTTTTGTGGACAGAATCAAATGTGATAGTTTGTAAAGCTGAACATTTCTCATCAGCATCCTGAAGGCAGCTTTTCTTGTGTCCCTGCAGTGATGACCCAGCAGTTTTCTTGCCTGTGAACAGAGGATCAAATAGATGTTGAGAGAACTCTGGAGATTTTGATGACAGAAATTTGTCTACCTTGAAAACGCTGCAGTCATGGGGAAAAAGATCTGCTGAAGCTACTCCCATTGTCTTTGGAGTTTTCTTACTCTTTCCTTGTGATTAATGCAGCAAAAACTATCACAGAGTGCCCATTAATGGTATACAGTACACTTGTCTCCACATACACATAGGGTGATAGGTGAACATGTACAGTGCAGGTTTTGTCCTTGTAGGCTCTTGATTAAGGAAATGGAAGCGCATATTGCTATGCCAGTTCCCAAACTGAAATATTGGACACAGAGCAGTGATTTTTCTCAGTGTTTGGGTGGCACACCTCTGGTGTCACTGCTCACTTTCCACCATCAGAGATACTGAATAACCATGAATATACCCCCTTAACTTCTGTTGCTGTTCCAAGTTTGGTACATAATTTAAAATTCCTTTAAAAATCTTCCTTCATTCCGCCACCAAACAAAAGTTTGGATAAATTGCTATTTTTGCTAGACTCTCTGGGTAGACAGCTCTAGCATTTTTGGCAGAAACGTGGCATATGTTGAGCTAGGTTTGAGTACTACTGTTATGTATCTGCAGTACCAGACTGAACTTCAGTTTGCTTTGCGAAAAAAAATGTTTGTACTTTTAAGAAGGGCTTTTATATAGCACACATAATTTTTTTTCATGTAAATGAGCTGCTGATGCTAGTTTGTAGATTGCATAAGGAGGATTTCTAAATAATAGTAAAATTTTCTCTGCGTTGTAGTGGTAATTACATTTATTTTTGTTTATTTACAACAAATTTCACACACAAGAGAAATAATAATACCATCAAGCTTCATATCTTGTATGTCATTGGCTACAGAGTTTCTGCCAATTCTCCCGGTGTAGAGCCAAATCTCTTGCATTTGCTGGGAAAAAGTTATCTGAAATAGGAGACAGCAAAGGGTTTTGAGTGGATGACCATACACTTAAAAATCAAACTTTGAAACTCTGTGTGTGTAATATAGCTACTGTGTATAACAAGACAAAGAAAGACAGTGTTACTCATGAGAAAGCAGAGGATCGACATATGAAAATGTTGGAGGTGGTACTTGAGCAATTAATTTGGCAATTAACATTAACCAAAGGTACCTGTGCTGCTTCTGAGGTATTGTAGTAATACTGCGATACACCATGCTGGTCTCCATCATACTAGTCTGTATGTTGGCACATTTTTGTTTACTCTTTCTGGGTGAAGGATCGTGAAATTCACATTTTTGAAATGATGCCCTAAATGTCTTGTCTGAACATTAAGTTTCTGTGAACGTTTTAAAGGAGCTATCCCAAGGCTTGGTATTTCATGTCTGCTAGATCTCTTGGTGTGGTTCCTGGTAAATCGGAAGATGAATACATTTGTCCCTATGAATCATATTACTCCTGACAGTAGCAGAACTGGATTAATGTTGAATGTTTAGCATTCTCTGACCTGTTAGGCTTGATAGCATGCTGAGAGGTACAGCGTTATGAGAGATGTAGAAATAAGCATGTAAAACATTTTCTGGCACAGTGTTCTTTGAGAAATTGTGTCACAGACTTCTGCATATTGACTTGCTGATGCCTCTTATGAGTCATATGCATTTCTGCTTCTGCTGTTCATGTCTATAACCGTATATATCTATATATACATTGGCTTTTTAGGGCAGCCTTGTAAGAATGAGCAATGGTCTAATGCACAAGCTCTCTAGAAAATATTATAAATTCTCCTAGGTTTTTGTTGTTTGCTTGTTTTTTGTTTTTCTGCTCACTGAGTGACATCTTGACAGGCTGAGCCAGAATGCCTTTCTTACCCTGTAGGTATAGAAGGATAAAATACATTCATGTGTTACAGTCCTCTGATTGTGCTGTTCTGCCTGGGATTCCTTGGATATGCTTTAGCCTCTGTTTTGTTTCATGAGATAGAGGTTAGAGAGCTGATTGCAAGGAGGGTGTTTCTGAGCTAATGTGAATATTGGTGGTTTGGAATACGCTTAGTAAATGACAAATCCAGTAAAAGAGCATGACTGCATGTTCTCAGCGTTTACAGTAGTTCCCTGTGTTGAATTGCAGACCTCAAAAGAGGACCTTCTACAAGCTGATTTTGAAGGAGCTTTGAAATTCTTCAGGGTGCAGTTGCCCAAGAGGTACAGAGCTGAAGAGAACGCCAGGAGACTGATGGAACAAGCTTGCAACATTAAGGTAAGGGTGGTCTTAATTTCTTCTCATTCACCCAGGGTTTTTACAGAAAATGTAAGGTGTAACGCTAAGAATAGCAGTAGCATGTGGAAAGTGAAGTAATTAAATCATAAGTTTATTGCTTTTTATATATGCTTGTATATTTATACATGCATGCACACTTTTCTTATTTAAAGAAGGTAAAATGCTAAGCTTTTCCCTCTTTGTCTGCTTTGGTACAAGCTACTAATTAAAATACTGGTGCTTGATCAAAAAATGGAATTATCAGAACTCACTAATTCATTAATGGATTTATAAACAATGGTTACAGTAAACCAATTAATCAAATGTAGGATAATCATGCAACCAAAGATCAGATATTACTTTTTTGGCCTAGCAGTTACTTATTTGCAGAATACTGCTGTACCATATGATTGTATTGGGGTAGAAACTTAGTTTTGTTTGCATGTCAAGATTATCATGACAGGATATCTTTTTATATTCTACCCTATCCAAGACTTTCTTGTCAAAAGATAGGCTTCTTTGAGCATCTGAAGCACAAATATTAGGATTCTAATACATGATGGCAAATTAGAGGAGCCTTACATCTTTGACGATGGAAATCTTCTGTTAAAAATGGCCACAGAGGTTCATAAAGCTGTCATTTGACAGATCTGTTTTTTCTGGGATTTTTTTTGTTGGAATGTGTATAGCTATGGATGGGCTTAACATTTGATCTTGAAAAAAAGTGCTTTTGTTATTTCTTGGAGTGGGAGCACTGACGGGAAATGTGTGTTTGGTGTGGCCCAATAATGGGATGAGAACATCGGCAAGCTCCTCTGACACCCTGCCTTTATTTTTATCTCTCCCAATATATTTATTAATTTACTTTTGTGCTGCTTAATGTAATAGTTTATTAAGCTAGGGCTTTCTCCATACCAGATAAAACTCTGATCTTGTGAAAGAGTGGGACTTGCCACACTGGTGTTTATGCCAGCCAGAAAAAAAAGGATCTGTGCAAAGGTTTTATTAAAATTGGATTTGGATTTCAACTCTGCTGCTGCTGCAAGACACTATTTGGAAGTAAAAGGCTATAGTTTGATGCTTAGTATTTAGTCCTTTGCTCAATTCTTGAAAATGAGTCATTTAAGGACTTATCAAGTACAGCAGAATTATCTTTATGTTGTTTACTCAGTGTGTATTTTTCTGATGAAAGGTTACAATAGAAGTCCTCATGGTGGTTTTGGAAGAAATATTTATTGATTTTCTTGGGCCTACTTTTCTCATTTCCTTTTGCAATATATTGTGTGTTACATGATGTTTTTTGTTATTTTTTAATTTGTATTGGATATGTATGTATATGATGTATTTTACTGGGAAGGTATTTTGAAATGTGCTTGAGGCAGATGTTGAATGCATAGTATGGGTTCAGCACATGGGGCCTTCTAAAAGCAGAGTATAAAATTCTGAACTGTTTGTCGAAGTGAATGGGAAGGCGGTTGAAAGATTTGGCAGTGAATCCACTGCCTGTGCAGGATTTCACACATTCTGTGTTCCGGCCCTTAGAGAAAAGCACAGATGAGAACAGCAGACACAGAATCAAGACATTCTCCTGCATGTTACAGAAGTACATGAGGACTAGTAGGAATTGCTGGAATGGAGGGAGAATTCAGAGCTGAGACTTGGGGTTATCAGGGATGGGAAAAGGTAAAAGATTTAAGTTACCTTCAGCTGTGTTAGTAACACTCCACCCTTGTAAGGACTATAGTTGGCTTCTGCTGACTCACTCCTTCATTCACATATAAGACACAGGAGGGGTTCTGAACTGTCTTCTGAATGGTCTTTTGATAGTTAAGCTAGGAACAACTCAGCCTGTGGAGAGGAGTGTTCTGAAACTCAGAACATTTTACTTAAGGTTGTTGTCAGGATTACTGGTTTAGTCAGGAAAGTTAATCTAAATAGGGAAAACTCTGGACCTAAGGTGGTCGATTTAAAACAGTGAAAAGGTGAAAGACCTCAACAACTTATTATGAGGAAGTGCAGTGCAGGATCTTATTGGAGGGGAAGGTGATACTTACTTCAAATTTAATCTGTTTTCACTTGCTTGCTCTCCTGCCATTCATACTGATAGCCACATGCTCACCAACACCAAGGCTTCTGTGTGACCAGAGTCACTTGTGTGACCTTATTACGTCTCTTGAGTTCCTCTTGATTGATGACAATAAACTGGCTTCTAGAAAAATTTTTTGTACTTCTCAGGAGTCAAACAATTGTCATGGTGTCATATTTTCCTCAGAAGTTTGCTTGCTTCAGCCTGTCGCTGCTGTCCTTTGTCTCTGTTTCCTCATTGTGGGTAGGTGTGTGGCTTCCAGCCTGGTTTCCTGTTAGCAGAGGTGACATGTTGTAGCTTTGCTGTGGATCTCCAACTGGCTAGTCATCTCTAGTATGGCTTAGTGGTGGTCTTCTGGTCCAGGTGTAGCAATACATTTCTCATCATTTGGTAGTTTGACTGTTGTCGCTCGTGTCCTTGCATATTAATGCATGCCATTTTCATAATGTGTTCTCTGTGTCATTTCTTCTGGTGGTTTTGCATGCAGATGCTTCCATTCATACTTCTTTCATACTCATCATAGTATTTCTGTTATGCATCCCTTCTAGGTGCTTATGTGATGCCTTGACTCTGTTAACTTCATGTCCCACATTCAATTAAAACACACAAGGGTTGAAGTGACTTCATGTTCACAGTTTCTATTTCTTTGGATCAACTTTTCTCACTTTTGCCAGCTAGAATGTCCTTAGAGAGCCAAATCCGAATCATGGGAGCATAATCTCTGACTGGAGGTGGCATGTTAACTACTTGATAGTCAGAAAAGAAAATCAGCTCATTATGAAGAAGGTGATTGGGAGTAATCAACATGGTTTTGTGAAGAGTGAATCATGCTTAACCAACCCGATAGTCTTCTATGATGAAATGACTGCCTTGGTGGATGTGATGAGAGCTGAGGATATTGTTTATCTCACATACAGCAAGTATAGACAATGTCTCCTATAGTACCCTTACAGACAAAGTGATGAAATATGGACTAGATAAGTGGGCAATGAGGTGGACTGGAATCTGGCTGAATTGCTAGCTTGAAGTGGTTGTGAACAGCAGCAGGATGTACAGTTGGAGGCCAGTCATTAGTGTTGTACCTCAGAGTTGTTGTGACTAATATTGTTTAGCCTTTTCATTAATGACCAGAATGACGGATCAGGACAACCTTCAGAAAGTAGGAGGATGACACGAAGCTGGAAGGAGGGGCTGATAGACTGGATGGATGTGCTGCCATCCAGAGGGACCTTGACAAGCTGGAGAAATGGCCAGCAGGAATCTTGTGAAGTTCAACAAAGGGAAGTGCAAGGTCCTGGGAGGAATAACTGTGTATACCAGTTCCAACTGGGGGCTAGATGGCTGGAAGTCAGCTTGGCAGGAAAGGACCTGAGGGATCTGGCACTGTCCCCAAGTAGTGATCACAGATTCTCACCCTCACCAGGCTATCCCTCATTTATATACTGAGTGTGGAATATTTCATTGACCATTCCGTCTGTTCTTCCATGGGAAGCTGAAAAAAGTCCTTGAATAGTGTAAGTATCACTTAGTGACAACTAAACCCAGTAGATATTATTGACATTCCTTTCACAGCAATCACTAGAAAGAAAATTAACTCTTTCCCAGGTGAAGCCGTGCAAGTCTTGATAACCATCACTAGAAGAGGTCCCAGGGAATGCAGAAGTTATGTGAAGAGTATTTGTCTGTCTTGTTGAATGCAGCAAAACGTGTTCTGTTCAAAAAGCCAAACAAGACCCTTAAGCATGTTTATTTTCTGCTGTATGAATGAGGCACTCTGCGGCTTCTCACTTCTGTATTAGTATTTGTAGATGAAACACCAGATGTTTTTAGAGGAAGTATCACACAGTATGTGCCAGGGAGTGTTTTCTTTAGGTTTCTGAACTAATTACTGAAGCATAAAAATGTGAAAAAAAGAGTTATGGTACGGCCCGGTTTCATAGTCTGGCTAAGTCTTTTCCACTATTTTTTTTTATTTTGTTCCCGCATTACTGCAAAACAAAGCAGGAGTTTAACATGCAATAATAATAATGCACCTCTCTTTTCTTGAGCTCTAGCTGACGTTGTGCTAGAGAAGGCAAATGAAAAAAAATACTTGGCGCTTTTTCTCCATAATTTCACAACTTTTAAGTTTAACTCATGAGTTCAGGACCTAACCCTTGAATTTTGAAGGTGCTGCATTAGAAATAGTTTTATCTTCCTGTTTTTAAAACAAAAAGAATTAGCATCAATCTTTCCTTTAGGAATATCTCTACAAATGCAAAGAAAAAAGCTCCTGTGTATTGAAAATTGTATATAAAATATGGTAAAGAATGTCGTATTCATTTAAGGACTATCCATGTTGATTACTCACTAGGTCTGACTTTCGGTCATTTACCAGTAAGGAAATCACTGTGAACAAAGTCAGTGGGATTAGTAGTAATAGCAGTATTGTCCATGGTTTAGGAATATTTTTAACTAATTCATATTTTGAAATAATATAGCTTGAGAAACTTCCCTTTGTTTTTGTTATATGCATCTATGAAGGCATCAGCCGAGACTCTGAAGACAGATAGAACCCAACCTTGCATGCATTTCCCAGCTCAGAAACTGTCAAAGAGAGAAGACAGACATAAATTCTGAGTAGGGTGTCAGATGCAAATTTAAGGGTTAAAGACATTTGATAAAAGATGAGAATTTAGAGATAATGAATGAGGGATTGTTCTCCTTTGTTTCCTGTTAGTTTTCTAATCTATAATGACCAAACCTTTCATTTTGCAATGGCTTTTACAGAGGGAGGGGCATATTTCTCCTAGAGTACTCAGTAAAAAATGGGTTTGGGGAAGGTAATTTTTTTCCTGACCAGAGCAGGCTGAACATAATGTCTCTAGAATAAGGAATTGGCCTAATTTCATACTTTGTAGCATGATTAACATTGCTTTTTGTACTCATGCTTTTGAGGGGATACTTTCCCCCCTCTTTATGAGGGATTTCAGAGGTTTTTCTGTCTCTGGGAGCCCAGTTCGATAAACGAAATAATGAAGAAAGAGCCTGTTGTAGATTAATGAAGGTTAATTTTAATGGTGCTATTTTATTAAAACAGCTAATACATTCTGCACATTCACTAAATCTGCCTCAGTTGCTTTTTGCATCTGCATTTTAATGCAATTTCTCTTGTGGAGGTCTGTGTGTGTGTCCTAAAGAAATTGTAATGTCCTTTGATTTTAATATAGGAATCCTATCCCCTCTGTACTTACACCCAACTTAAGTCAGTTGATTTATAGAATGGGAGAAAGTAAGTCTTGTTTGGAGATTTTCTCCATATGAAAATTTCCTGGTTTGGCAGTCGTCAGGTGAACTCGGGGAGTTGTGCCGGTTTCTCTGTGACTGTCCTGTGATCTTTGGAAATTGAGCAGATCTAACACTCAAAATGTCCTATACTGCAGATCTAGAAATGCCATGAAGGTGCGTGTAGCAGACAGGTAGGTCTGATACTGGGAAGGTAACTGTGGGGTTTCACCCCTCACGCCCAGAAAAGGGCAGGGGAACATGTGGGATGGGCTACGTAGGAACTGAGTAAAGGAACCTGCAGGAAAGACTTTTGTGCTCATGGGGCAGCATCTGTAATCATATCTTCTTTTATATGGCTCGGCAATTAGAGTAACTTCTTGTCTCATCTTTCATTATCACCAGTGGCAGGAAAGACTTGGTCTGTTGAAGTCCTTCTAAGAGAAGCTGCTTCCTAACCATGTCAATCTATCCCTGGTTTGGAGGAAATAATGCTCCTCATCAGACCCAGTTGTGTTACAGGGTTGCTGTGCTGAGCACCTTAGGTGAGAGAAGAAAATGGCCTTGAAAAAGTGTATCTTTTTCAGTGCAAAGCAAACACACACATTTTTGTCACCTGTCACTATACTGACAAGGTTAGTGATGCCTCCTGGGCACACCCACAGTTGTGACTTGCACCAGGATCCTTGTTTGGCTCATGGAGAACAGCTTTACTAGCAGAATCATAAAGAAAAGGCTTAAGGTGGCAGGAGCTGTGCTAAGCTTTTTCTCATTTCAAAATAGTTCTTCGTGCAGTTTTCAAAGAGATTTACTTTAGTAATATTGCTATATAAATCTTTTGAATTCACATCAGTGTTTTGAAGCTCACACCTTACTGATGTGGAAGAATTGCTTTATTCACACCTCTGTTTTATCTGCAAGCAATTTTCTACAGGCGTGGTTTAATGGAGAATTATTTATTGATTTATGTGATTTTTCAATGCAAAGAAATAGAAGTAGCTCACTTGATCTCTCCTCTCTAGTGCATTCTCTGTCTGGTGTCTATATACATATATGTGTATTTATCTGGATACTCGGGGTTTTTCTGCTATTGTGAGAGGTAGTAAAACAACACAAATGCAGCAAAAAAAAGCAAAGGAGATTACTGCAGATGGCATGAAGCTGCACAAGCTTTTTATTCCTTTGGTTCTACTAGTGAAGTATCTAATTAATCTTCCAATATAAAGGACAGAACAAAAATTGCTCATTTGTCAACTTCTCAAGAAAAGGCCAGACCAAATTGAAAAGAATTGGGTTTAGATCTATAGAAAAGCCTGCTGTGCCTCCATGTGATTTCTTTTAAAAAGCCAATGATCAATTGCACTGACTATGTCTGCACTGTTATCTCCGAAGTGCAGGATCCTGTTCTCCTTCTAAGGAGCGTCATGTTTTTTACTGCCTGTTCTGTTTTCAGTTTCAGCTTCCTTCTTTTGCTTGCCTTTGTGGTACGGTACAGCACAATGAACTGGCACCTGAAAATCAGATTAAAATGCCTACAGGGAAATTGGACGTTTGATATTATTGTCATCTTGGTAAAAAGTCATGCATTTAAAAAAACGGTTTTGGCTATGAAGCACTTATTTATTTGACCTCTGCATGTCTGGATTTCTAGTGAGTAGACCTTTTGCCTGGTAGACAGGTTATATTTTCAAATATGAGGAAAATCATCTTTACGGTGAGGGTGAGGGAGCACTGGAACAGGCTGCCCAGGGAGGTTGTGGAGTCCCCTTCTCTGGAGATCCTCAAGAACCGCCTGGATGCAGTCCTGAGCAATGTGCTCTGGGTAATCCTGCTTTAGCAGGGGAGTTGGACTAGATGGTCTCTAGAGCTTCCTTCCAACTCTGATAATTCCACGACTGTATTATTTTCATGGTGTTTAAACATTAGTAAAACTGTTCAATTGGTTCGGGTTTTGGTTTTAGTCTGATTTTTTTTTTTTCATTTGCACTGAGTTGCCATTGTAAGTGCAATCAGCAGGTATATTGTTAGTTTATCAACAGGGAAGGAATACGATTGTATTATTAATAATTAAATATAAAAACCAATAGCTTTGCAACCTGAGTACAAATAGTTTTGTATCCATGTAGTAGTCATTTGTTGGCATGTGTAGTTGTGCTTCCATGAGTAATGGCATCAGCAAGAATAGTGTTGAAGGTATGGATCTTTAAGAATCTATAAAAGTTTGAGTTGGAAAAGTGGATAGAATATTCACTGTCTGTATCCCCAGCAATTGTATCGCAGTGTTTATCAGGGAGAAATTTGTCCAAAGCATTAGCAGCTTAATTCAGGCAGGTGAGGGGGACATCTGAAAACATGGTCCAGCAGGCCACAGAGGGGAAATGTTCTAAATTTTGTTGAGGAGTCATGGCTTTCCAGGATGGATAGATATTTTCACTTTCAGAACCACAGAAGGAAAGTATACTCAGAAGGTCTTTTGGCTTAAGCTTTTTGTATTTGGCTCTTTCCTTTTGAATTTGTAACAGCTCCTTTCCATCCTCAGTTCTGAAAATAGTGCAGAGCAATAGATGAAGGTGGCAGGAAGTCACACTGTTTGACAGTTCTGTCTTCTGGCGGCTTTGCCAGGATTTGTCTGAAATAGCTCAGATCTATGAGTAAGAGGAAGTGAAATTTTTTCCCAAGCTGAACTGGATGCATTTGAATCTCAGATGCAGGTTGGCTGGAGGATTAACTAACCTCTTCTAAGGTGACACATTAAAATGTTGTATATAAAGTTTTCTACCTCCAGTGTTCTGTATGTCAAGTGGTAACAGAACTCTGTATAGAGTTACTGTTGTCAGCATAGACATCTTAGTTGTTCTTTAGAACAAGGTCTAAACTTTCTCTTCCTTTGAAGGAAACAAACCCAGTAGCTTGTAACTGACTTTTCTGAGGGCCTTGAATGTGAATATGGAGAAAAACTGTGATGGTGGTGCCTGGCAGGTTTGCAGTACCTCTTCTTACAGTAAGATAATAGCCTTTTTGAAGATATTTCTGTAATGCAAAAGACGATACAGAGGAAGAATAAACGTATACCAGGATCCATGACTTACGACCATAATTTAAAAAGAACAAAACCAGAGGCTGTCACATTTTCACATTTTGTGGAGAAAGAAAAGTAAATAAAACTATAGTTGCAGAAATGCCTAGAAATGAGCTCTGTGCCCCGATATAGGTTAGCCAATAAGTGTTCCTTGATTTTGTCTTCAGCATCAACAAAACTGTTCAGGCTTAAGATGGAGAAATCTCCCTGGAGGTGAAAATTCATCTAAGCTTCTCTTGGACCTCTTTCAAGCAGTCAGATATGAGGAAAACGAGTAGCATCTCAGCAGTAAGTAGCATAGCGGTAATTCAGAGGAAACCGGTTTCTTCACATACAAAAGACCTTGGGACCATGATGCAACCCTTGCTAGCCTAAGTCTTTGAGTTGTCTGTGACCACTTGTTTTTAATCTGCAGGACTGTAAAGAATATTATGTCTTTGGTTTTTTAGAACTCAATTCCTGTGACCAAAGAAACTCTGTATCCTCCCCTGGGAGCACTAGAGGAAGAAGCTCTGTTGTCTACTGGGAGTCCAGTGCACACAAGGAGAATTTTCTTTTATCTCTAAACATAGAAATCTTAGAATACATGTATTTGGAAGAGATTGCATTTGGGCAATTGAGCCCGCCTTGTGTCATGTGTGATCAGCCTTTCTGATACATGTCTTTCTCAGAAATGATGTGGTTGTTTTATTTCTCCAGTTGTTACAGAATTTAAGACTTAAAAGTATCAGAAACAAGTCATGACTACGTTACGGAAAGCTCAGGTAATCTGGAGCCAATGGCAATTGATTGCAGTGGCTTAGGGGAAAAAACAATGATTCATTCTCAGTGTAGATCAGGGACCGGACATTTGTTTCATTTCAGTTGTTTTTTGACAAATGAAATGAGGTGATAAATTCTGAAGCACCAAGCTCTTCTGAGACGCGAAGCTAAACTTTTAAAAATAATGGGAGTGAGTGCAGTAGGGAAAGGCAAAGGTTAACAGTGTTCCCTTTTTTCCCTGCACAGAGCTTTTGCAAATAAACAAAGACAAGACATCAGGGACAGTGTCTTTATATGCATTTTTGCTGGTGTTTGATTTCTGAGGCACCTGCAGTTGAATTTCTCTGTGCTTTGAAAATATGCAAACAAACAAAACTAAGTATAGAAAGATGGCTGTATGCATTTTATAAATGCAGAGCTCTGCAGTGACAGTAGCTTTTAGACCTGAAGTCCCTATTAATAACTTTCCATTAAACCCCCAGGCATTATTTTTGCCATTATTGATACTGTTTGAAGTTACAATTCAGTGAGTGGTTACTTGACCATTATCTAAGCAATACGTAGTTACTAAAGTAGAGGTTTAGCCTAGATACTTCATAAGGGTAATATTCACATTTTTGGGATCTCCTTATTGCTTTGATCAGGAGTCTCTGGTTTCCTGCAGTTAATTGCTTTCATTTTTACTGTATAATAGCCTCATTTCTCTTGTGGAGAGTAAGTAGTGTAGCAAGCATAGGGTATTAATTGTTTGTGGTGTTTAATTTGCTTGTGTTTGAACATAAATAAATTACATCAGGCTGGTAAAGGGAGGTGAAGAGCTGTATGCCAGAGGCATTGGAGAATGCAGTTAAATTGCTATTTAGAAATGTCCTCATATATTTATCTCCATTTGTAGAGGTGTTTAATTTTATTGAAGAGTGACAATGTGCTGGTTTACTCTTTCACAAATTTTAAAATAGTGGTGGTTGGCTGTTTCATATAGCTTAAGTCTGAAATAATTCATCTGTAAACAATTATTTTCCATGCAATGTTGTGAACACCTGGGCAGAGAGGTGTCTACCTGTTGCCACCTCAGCCAGCCTCTGTCTGCAGAAGTTCATTATGGTCACACTCGTTGCTGTTTCAGATGTGCACTTACAGCAACAATTTTATTTAGGAGTTGTGGAAGCCACAGGGGATAGCATGTTCCTTCACCTCTTTGCTGTCACTTCCCCATGTTCCTTATCTCTGCAACAAAAATTTAAAGGCTAGGAAAAAATTAAAAAGCATTTTTGAGGGTCTGTTCACTGGGAAGCCTTGACCATGTACCTTATTTTTCTACTCAATTGTTCAAAGAGCAGCAGATGAAGAGCAAGTCTACATTATGTTATTGTATCTGCTTTTTATTCTTTCAACTTCCTTTGCTTACTTAATGCAATTTCCTTGACAGTAATTCTTAACCGAAATTTTATTCTGCAAGCGAAGTTAGTCAAAAGCCACGAAAAAAACAGAAAATCTCATCTCTGAGTAATTAATCTCATAAATCTAGAATTATAGTCACAAATTCAGTGTGCATGTATGGCTCAAGCCCAAAGGTGGTGTCTCAGGGTGAGTCACCCCGTTACTGTGACAACAGAGCTGCAGACTCTCCAGCTTCAGCAGAGCTCCAGCCCAACTGCGACTGCACATTGCACCAACCTGGACGGGGTCCTTGTCACTCCTTTCCTAAATAAGAAGGTGTACTTTCACTAATGTAAACATGCTGCGGTTGACATAGTTGGAGAGGCTCAGAGATTAAGGCCTTGACCTCCGAGAAAAAAAATGAAACTATAGCTAAAGTTCCTGCAGAGTCAAGTGGTTGCCTGAACAGTTCTTTTTTAATCTCAGAAATCCTTTTGTTAACCCGTAGCTTAGAGCATGAGATCAATGACCTTATTGTACATCCTCACGAGGAACAATTTCATGGCAGTCTGAGTAAGCCACCTGATTGTGCCACCTGGGATGCTCCATCTTTACACAGCAGGGAATATTGATTATACTTCAGCTAGTCAAGAGCAGTGGAAGAAACTGGAAACACATCAGGGCTTTGATTCCTTACTGCCTAATAAGAATACTTTGTTCTGCTTGCTCACGCACTCCTGCTCTCCCTGAAAGTAGCCTGTTGCAAGATGCTGCATTCAGTAATGCCTGCACCTTCTGATTAACTTTTCCACACTTTGGGCTCTTTTCTTTACCCACTGTCAATGACACATGAAAGATTTATTGCTAGGCTGTTAGTTTTGATGACTTTGCAATCTACCTGAATTGTCAGAAACGAGATAAAAAATTTTTACCACCTTGTCACCACTGCATTACTTACAAATTTTAAATAGCCCTGAAAACAGTACGTGCAATTTCTTTCTTCGTGAAGTAGAAATGAAAGGGACCTCTTGCACGGAAAGGAACTGCCATTTGGTGCCTGCAGAATACAGACCCCAGCACACAGATTTCTTCATTGCAGTAGTTTGTCTGGACCGTTGTCTTCACATAGGCTTGTACAGACACAAATCTCATTGCTTTTAATAGCAGCAGGAAGCTCAGAGGCAAATCTGGCCCTTGTTTATCTTGTAATACAAAGTTTGTCTTGTAACAAGCTTCCTCTAAGAATACCTAATTTGCTTTTTCATTTTCTGAGCACAGCATGAAGCAGGGTGCGCTCCTTTCTGAGGAGGAAAGACATGGGGTAAGAAAGCAGCATCCTGCTTGCGACAGTTTTTATTTCTGAGCAGGAGGCTTTGACAAGGGGTTCTTGCAAAGTCAGAGACACTCTAGTCCGGGGAGATCTATTTTTACAAGCTTTTTTTGCCCTGAGAGGCACCAGAGCCATCTTCTCCAGCCAGTGTGATGAACACAAGCACTTCAGGACTGGACAAAGACAGGGTAAAAGGTCAAGGTGTGACGGGGAAGGAGGTGCTACCCAGACTTGGTAACCCTTGAGAACCTCCTCCTCTTGCTCTCTGACAGCAGAGGACTTCCTAGCCTGGAGCAAGCACAGACAGAGCACTAATTGGTGAGGTGAATAAGGAGGATGGGTGGTTGTGAGCTGTGCCGGAGTCCATCTTGCATTTTTCTTACTCTCATCAATCTATCTCCATCAAGCAGCTTCTCTTCCGGAAGTCGGATGAGGCCCTAATGGCCAAAGCAAGCAGGAAACATGATTATAGATTCAGTGCTTGGCTGAGAGCTCACATGGGGGCTTGTTGGGAACCCTGGCTCCCCCAGGAACAGCAAAGAGCCCCTCTTTATTTTCTTTCCATCTTTCTTTTTTGGAACTTTGACAAAATGTCAGTGTCAGTAATGCCTTGTAGAAGGACTCTGTCACAAGCAGTGTTTAAACAAGGGAACTGTTTACCTATATACCTTGTGGATTTTCAGCCTTTGACCCATTATACAGGAATGTTATATAAGCTTATGGACTGTCACAGGAATTTGGTGGCAAGGGGAGAGGTGGAAAAAACTGAGAAATGTTTTTGAGTCCCATATATGTGAGGGATTTCACAGGTCCTTGCTCAGCGATGAGGGCATGTGTAAAGCAAGCACCTGTCATAAGGTTACATGCATCTGGGCTTTGTATTTGTTTCCTTTTTGTTACTTTTGTCATATTAAGTGAATTGTAAGGATTAGCGAGAGGATAAAGACGTCTGTGCTCTGGGAGGCTTCTTGGAAAGATCAGTAATGATGGCTCTTAACTTTTAAATGTGCCTTACACTACGCTAATGGACCTAAACCAGCATCTTATTCTGAAGGCAAATTTGTAGACATCAGAAAAGGAGACTTGGCTGCTACAGGAGTGTAGAGAACATACGGTAGACCATAACGTAGGAAGGTACCGAGCTTCTATTTTTGTGACCTTGTTCAAATAGGAAGTAATTACAAGATAATTCAATTCTGAAAGTCTGGAAACCACGACAGTTGCAAGAGAGCGACATTTTGAGAGAAATAAGCATTTGTTTTAATACATCTACTCTTTCCAGCTCCTAAGCATTGTTAATGCTATTTCCTCTTCCTCCTCCTCCTTCTGTTCCACTTTTAATAGACTATCAGGACGCAAAATTCAGGTTTGTCTGCACTTTCACTTATTAAATCTCTTCTCCCTGGTAATTTCCAGTACTTGTGTTCTCCCCTGGTTTTACTTCTGTGCTCTCTTGGTGTTGCAGCTGAGCAGCTGCCCCGTCTGTCCATTCATCTCCATTTCCAAGGAAGGGAAGCACTTTTGTGCTCGCCCCACTGTAACTTCTCTTTCTGAGCTGTGCTGCTGGTACCTGCAGTACCAGGGCAGGGGAGCCTGCGGCCCAGCTGTCTTAGACTGAACCTTAGCCTGGCATGTACCAGTGAGCCAGCTTCAGCAGGTGATGCACACAGCTACCACTGTAAGCAATACTGCTTCCCTGTAAAATGGAGCTAAGCACTGGAAAATGTGCAGTACTGGGTCATAGTTAACTAAATAAAATCCTCTGTGTGTGTGTTGTAGGATATAGTGATGTTGCTGTATGCCCTGTAACTGTATCTTAGTATTAATATAGCAGTATTTTTTAATCTCCTTGGGGAGATTAAATCTTGGGATGCACTGGGACAAGGACTCACTTAGGAAAGTGGAGAATAAAATTCCATTTGGGTTTTGATACACTCTTTGGTTCTTTTAACTTAAAGCAAAACCATCTCCTTTCAGTCACTCATTTTGCTCAAGTTCAGGGAGCACTAACAGTTTCACCAGATGCTTGACTCTCCACATACCCCAGAGATGAATGTGTCATGGTAGCTTGATGAAATAGGTTTTTATCATCTACTGTTAGGAGGAGGGGAAGCTGAAGCAGACAGTAAAGCTGTATGCTCAGGCACAACTACCTCTGGCCGTGCAAAAAGGAAGTGTCACATTGTTCTTAATTAACTATTGTAGTTTATAGGTTGTTTCTTATGTATGGGTACTAGGAATATCTCAGGACAGTCAATTACCTCTCTGTGTTTCTTTTCTCTGGGACTCGTGGTTACGCCTTTGATAGATTCACTTAATGGTTCATTAAGGAAATGGAGGGCATCTTGCCTAAGTGTTTGCCACATCAGTGAGTCTCAATTGTTTTCTTTTCAACCCCAGACAAACCGGAAAACAAAACATCATCAAAGATATCTCTGTGTGCAGCCCCCAAGGACCCAGAAATCATTCCCAAAATTACAAGGATTGTAAACTGCCAACCTTTTGTACAATACATAATTTACTGCCAATGGAACAAGTTGAGGCTTGTACATGCTCTGCCCCATTCACAGGAGTGATTAAGTGCTGTGTTGGGGCACTAAGTGGGATAAAATGCAGGTGAGATTTCCCTGCTCCAAGCAAATAGGGTTCACACACAGACCCCAAGATAGGTCTCACTCGGTTTCTGAAGCACCACACAAATAGAAGCTGCTCTGAAAATAAGGAGTAAAAAAAGTTATCACTGCTCTGCATGTATGTAAAAAGCAGGGGGAAGGCCACTGTGCTTTCCCTTTCCTCTTTCATTTTAATTCCTGGACAAGCCACTTAGCATCTTTCCTCACCTGACTGACCACCTTCTGACACCACCTTCCAATGGATTGTGTGCTATATGGGTCCCTGGTTGTGTCTTGCTGCCAGAGACCAGCTTCATGCCCTTTAACAGTGAAAAACAATTAACTGGTACAACCTGGCCCCAGATTAAGTGACCCAGAAAAATCTTGCATTCAAAACTCCCATTTAAGTCTTCCATGAAATGTGTGCACATGTTGTTCTTGCTGTTTTCATTACTCAGTTCTCTCTAATAGCTGCTGTCTCTGCTGTCTATATAATGATTCTCTGTGTCCATGTGGGGTTGTTCCAGAAGGCTAGAGAAGCAATATGATTGAGAGGAATTATTTGGACAGAACAAGTGGATCTATGCTGTTGAGATTCAGTTACTTGAAGGATGCACAGGGAGCAAATTCCATAAGCAAATGCAGAGATGGCATTAAGATAACCTAGACCTGAAATGATGAGGAGATATATTAGATATATTGGGTATATTCAGTTTCACTAACTGAAAACATTGTGTATAGTCACTATAGGCACCAATATAGCAAGGGTAGTCTGATATGATTGGGTTTGAGCTATGAAAGATCGTTAATAAGTAATTAACCCATGAAGTGACTGTAACAGATGTAATTTTAATCAATATTGACTTACTAACTTGCCAGACGTGCTTTGGAATTTGTCAGTACGCAGGCAGGACAAAGCCCCTCAGCCACATTAATTAAAGATCCCCCACACAGGAAACACCCCTAAAAGATGCCCACCTTATCAGATTCACCCATTAATGCTTTTCTCCTTGTTGCTGCTCAAAGACCACCTCCCCAGTTTTGCATTCAATTTGTCATTTGCTGAAAAGCTGCTAATTTCATGCTACTCTAGCCCTGCAGCAGCCAGACTGTTGCTAAGCAACCTCCAAAATACTGAAGGGGCCTCAGTCTAGCTGCTTTCCTGCAGCCTACCCTTATTCTTATTTATTTACTTATACTTCTCATTTATTTATTTATTTACCTAGATAGATTTCTTCTGTAACCTGGAAGCAGAGCTGTAAGCCTCTGAGTTTCAGCAAGGTGCCTTTACTTGCATGTCTGTTTGTCTGCGACACTGTCCTCTACCCTTTTTTTACTGGTGTTCCTGGTCACCAGCTGAGCAAACTCCTCATGGTATTTGTCAAGCTGGAGTGGCATCCAGGAGTGCACTGAAACTGGATTTTAAAGGCGTAGCTGGCCATGGACTGCTGTACTCGGTGTGAGATAGCAGATGGGAATCTGTTTGGTCCCAACAGCCCTTGATGGAAGGGAAAAACAGGGTCAGAACAAAAATGGCTTTAAGCCATTTTTCTGCTTACTTTATTTCTGGCTGCTTTAACTTCAGCTTTGCCTGTGTTCCAGGTTTCTTGTAGCCTAACTAGATCTGCAAAGTGGGAAAAGTCAGTTATCCTTCACCTGCCCAGCAATGCTTGGGAAAAGCCCTGCTGTAGAGGCGGTTCTACAGGAACAACTGCATTTTTTGTGGGGTGGGGTTGGGATCCCAGCCAGGGCACAGATTTCCCATAAATTGTTTAAATTAAGAGACACAGGTTGCTGATGGGGTATCTGATGTATAGATAAACCGTCAGAGTGTATGTAGTGGCTGCACGTGGATAACAGACAAGTAATGAAGTTGTTACCCTGCCATTTCTTCTAGACTTGCTCCCAAAAAGAGCAGAAGGTGGAAGTGGTTTGTGAGCACTGTTACATACCGTGTCACCCAGGGAACCTCCTTGCCAGGCATAAAAATCTGATTTGAATCACTCTTCACAACCAGGAAAGCACTAAGGGGATATACTGTAACAGAGCCTGGCCATGTCTGTTGTGGCAGTGTTGGTCACGCCAGCACCAGTGCTAGACTGAGATGGTAACTTTGGTGAAAGAATTGCCATGCTCCTCAATAAAGACTTCAGAAACAATTCAGGTGCTCTCACAAGCTCTAGTATTTTGCTCCTGGACTCCAGCACAACTCCAGCTTGAGAAAGAGGAGGATGAATCCTGTAGAGATTTACTTGGAACAAACAGGTACCAAACTGGTTTCCCCCCCTGTTTTCTTTTACATTTTTTTTCCTTTTTCTTTCAGCAAGCAGACACAATATTCATGAGCTGAGTCTCTGGACTGTACTTCTTTGATAGCTGTTGCCTTTTGGTCCTCTCCTTACTGCTTTTGGCTGCTACTGGCTGTCAGCTTCTTTGTCTGTTTCTTGTAGTTTTCATCGTAGAGTTCTTTTTGGTAGAAAAATAATATTTTTTCTGCTTTGATGATATATCCATTACCTGTCCCTCTCTGGAGAAGAACAAAGAGAAGCACGTGAGCTCTTGCTTTTGTACATGCAGTCCTGCAGAACAGATGTTGTGCATAAGGCCAAATATAAATTTTACATCAAAGTGAGATGAGGAAGGTGATGCTTTAAGTCCAAATTGAATTTTCCCCTTATTTGCTTTAACCATTCAATCACCCATTTAGAAAACTCATAGTTCTGAGAGTGGTCTTGACATGCTTGTTCTGTATTCTGTATTTTTCTAAATGAACTCATGGACTTTTTTGTCCTTTAATACATGTCTGACGCTGTGATGTCCACCTTTTATGTACATCCAGAGGAGTGCCAATTGTAAAACATTTGCTGACCTGTGGCTCCGTGGGGTTTTTTAATATGGTTGAGATTTCTCAAGGCAAGCTGTGCTATTTGTGTCAGTGTGTACATTTAGGTGCTTCACATGAAGCTCAGAAACCTGCTAGGTGCTTGGGCAAATATTTAAGTTATTGTTTCAGGTATTCTCTGAGCTGAGTAGTGAACAACACAGAGGAGGCTTATAACCAGCTAAAATGCCTAGGGATATCTTTGATGGCCCTGAGAAGTTGTTTCAGGTACATGTAAAAAGATTTGAGTCAACAGATCATAACTTCATTAACTGACGATTCAGCTGGACAGGGAGCTGGGCCATCTTGTCTAGATCATGCATTTTGGGCAGAGAGAAATTTAATGAAATTTAACAAGGGCAAGTGTAGAGTCCTACATCTGGGCAAGAGCAACTGCAGGTACCAGTCCAAGTTGGGAACTGTACTGTCGGAGAGCAGTGTAGGGGAAAGGGACCTGGGAGTCTGGTAGACAGCAGGATGACCATGACCAGCGCTGTGCCCTTGTGGCCAAGAAGGCCAATGGCATCCTGGGGTGTATTAGAAGGGCTGTAGTCAGTAGGTCAAGAGAGGCTTTACCCCGCCTCTACTCTGCCCTGGTGAGACCCCATCTGGAATATTTTGTCCAGTTCTGGGCACCTCAGTTCCAGAGGGACAGGNTCTCCTTCTCTGGAGACTTTCAAAACCTGCCTGGATGCATTCCTGTGTGACCTGATCTAGGTGGTCCTGCTCCAGCAGGGTGACTGGACTAGATGATCTTTCAAGGTCCCTTCCAATCCCTGATATTCTGTGATTTTGCCAAGAAAGGTTGGACCAGATGATTCTTGAAGGTCCATTCCAACCCAGTACTCTGATTCTATGAAGATTGAAAGAGAAGGATCTTTCTTATGGGAAGCTGTATTAGGGAGCATAAGATGATAATTAACACCTTGAAGTACACCCAAAAGCAGGCAAGTGGCTTGTGTTGGTGGGGATATCTGCTGCTTCTTGTCGTGGCTCTTCCTGCCTGATGTACTCGGCTTTTGGTCTTGAGCTTTCAGAGGTCTGGTAAAATGTAGGGTGGGCTGCAATGCTGAGAAAGGATCAAGTATATCTGAGCTGCTAAAGGCATTACAGGAGACAAAGCTGCTCTGTGGCTACATACACTCACTTGTTTTTACTACTGCCTCTTGCCCTATCTTGGTGGTGTTTCTTGCACCCAGCCAGCTTCAAGCCACCTTGAATTCCTGTAACTCTGAAAGATCCAAGAAGAGCACAAGAATGCAAACAGTACTGATAAAGGGAGTACAGTTTGTAATTCCTGATAGAAAAAATTAAAAATAAATGAAAATAAATATACAGTATTGCCCAACAAGATAACCTGAATGTTTTGCAGTGTAGTACTGATAACAGATGGCCAAGTTAGGGAGCTCCATCTTTAGCTCACAGTAAGCTTTTTTCCCTGTTGCTGTTATGCTCCAATATGAGAGATAAGAAAAACCTGACTTGGATATTTCTGGGCTTTCTCAATTTCACAGACCTACCAAGCGTTAAGGAAAGTATCCTTTTGTTTTTATTTTTTCCCCAAGAAGGTTCAATAGAGGGACTGTCCGACTCAGTGATGTCAATACCCTGCAATGTCAACAATACACTGTATCACAAGAATTACCAGTGTGATGCATTCATTTCACTCTCCTTAAAACTGAGGGAGCCCAGTTAATGTGCTACTAAATCAATTGCCAGTTCCCAAGCAACTCTTGCAGTCCCAGGAATGTTGCAAAGTCCATATTCAGTTCTCCAGGTTATTGTGAATTCTGTAGTGAAGAAAAAAGTGGTGTGGCATTCCAAGGGACAACCATCATATGGTTGAGAAAGGTGATCAAATCCTTCACCTCTTTTAAAGAGTAATTAGAAACTAAGTTATTCTCGCACAAACGAATTGGAGGACATCTTTCAAACCATTGCATAGGACATTTGGGTTTCTATTACATATAATATCCATATGGAGAGAGCAATATAGCTTTTCTTTCTCATATTAGTTATTAGTTTTTTAGAAATTGTTTTGTTTTCCTTTGTTTTCAGATCAACATCATGTTTATACCATCAGATTAGATGTTGTGGTTCACTATTGTTGTAGGCAAAAGAACAAACCCTTAGGGTTTTATTCTTGCAGTCTCCAAATGAGTGAACAAATGCAGATGCTGATTTTCCCCCAATTAATTTGGACTATATATAGAGAGATGAAATTTAATAGCTGAGATCCTTTCTGAATACCAGTAGATAGTAGGCTGAAACTGCTGCCTTATCATTCATAACCAACATCAAAACTGAGAGAAGCAAAATAATAGTATTTCTTACTTTTTCATGGTCATATACTCAACTTCCCCTTTTCCTGTTTTGCTTAATCATATATAAAAATATGATTTGGAACTATATTGAGAATATTTATGGTAAAAATCTCTTTTTTAAAAATCGTTTTTGCAAATAATCCTAAATCTTATTGTATCCTCTGTTTTGATTTGTTTCTCTTGTGGGATTTTTTTTCTTCAAATCAAGCAAAAATTAGCTTGCATTCATTCCAGGCATTTCCCTTGCATTCCTTGCAGAAGGAATTTTGCTTAAGCTACTTCCTTTACATGAAAAGCATGTTAAAAATCAAGAACAGATTAGAAGTTATGGCTCAATTTTCTCTCTAAATATAGGTCTTTCTTTGGATGTTGAGGGGAGTGACCAGTAACACAGGGAGGGAGGAAGGGAGGGAGCAAGCTTCCAAGGGAGCGCAACCCTTGCGTGCAGAAATGAAGACTTCAGACTTTGTGCCCAGCCTGAACACATGGAAACAAGGAGAAAATGTTCTCTTGCCCTGTGGACACCTTTGCTAAGCTGGACCAATTCCTGTTTATTTTTTGGGGGGAGTGTCTTATTTCTTTTAGTTGCACAAATATAATAGTAGCAGTAATACAAGACCTGTAGTCCAGATTTTAAATGAAAGACAAACTTGGAATAAGACAAATGGGGAGGGTAGAAGAGTATGTGGAAATATCTCAGGTCTCTGATGTCTGAAGAAATACCTCATTATCGTGTAGAGAGCTCTCCGATAACTCGTGTCAGAACCTGCCATCTCTCCCCCTCTATACATGCTATTTGAGCTCTTAAAATAAGCTTATTAGCAGTCAAATCAAGAAAGGTTAATCTTTAAATCATACGTAAATACAGCAGCTTTTCTCATTGTGGTATATTGAAACATTAAACATAGATGCAGATTTTCACAGGAGGAAACTAGATCTATCACAGTCAAGCACTGAAATAGTTGGTCTCCCAAATCATCTTCTGAGAATTTCCCTTTCACTGTACTATATGATAATGAATAGGGATTTAGTGGCAAAGGATAATGTAAAGCTTAGATTAGTGGATGCTGCTGGTAGTCTTATACAGCTGATCAGCTTGCATGGTCTTGAGCTTCTTTCCTCTCTGGAGTTGACCTGTACAAATTTCAGGGAAATTTTTCCAGGGGAGCGCTGAGACTTGGCTGCCTTCCATCTTTCCCAGAAAATGGATCTTATGTCAAATGCTTCCTGTATCAGATCTCTGTTACTCCACTTTGGTGTAAATATATACTAGCAAGTGCTGTTTTCTGGATTTTTTTTGGCTACATTCAGTCTTTTGACCTCCAAGTTAATGCTTTCATTTTTAACTGTAGCATTGTGGGATGTGCTGCTCTCCTGGAAAGCATCAGTAGTTTGTACTTTTAATGTATAATGCATGAAATAATCTCATTTCAGAGTCTTTAAGCCTGCCTCAGTCTAGACTGTGTCTCACAATCACACTGTCTGACTTCTATGCATCAAATGCCAAGAGACTTGGACTGGTCTGTCTGGTTTAGTCCAGTTTAGCTGATGCTCTGTGCCATTTCCTGCTCACCCACATCGTTTCAGTCTTAATTGCTCTTTATCTCATCTTCTGAGCAATCATACTGTAGGTTTATTTTTTTTTTTCGTTTGTTTTGGGAATATGCCATTATGATTCTGCTATTTTCACATAGAAGCGTCTCTTTCCTAGTGGAAAGAACCTTTCCATTAGGCCTCTGTCAGGAGTTCCATGTGGAAAACATTGTCACAGGCCTTTCTGGGGCTTTGCAGTGGGGCTCCAGGGGTACCGGTGGAGCAGCCTCTGCCTGATCATTGCAGAGCAGTGTATACTATGGTGGGTTTGTGGCTGGACAACCCCAGTGGTTTTGATGGACAGACCATGTGCTGTGGGCTTGCCTGTTTCTTTCTTCTATTTAACTCCAGGAATTTCTCATAGCACCTGGCTCTCCAGCCTTTTGTTCTTTCTCTGTCTTTTTTTCTTGGCCCAGTTGGGAGCAAAGTGACACTCAGTAAAGGTACTAAAATCTGATGTGAAATAGTGCACTGCAGACAGGTCATCCAGGCAAACGTGTCGTTGCAGTCTCCTGCAGGGTCCAACCTCCCTGTGCAGCATGGCTAGCACATAAGATATTTAACAGCACTGTGGAGAACACCTGACAGACAACATCATCATAACAACAAACCCAATAATACTACTTGCAGTTTTGCATTTTTCATGAATTTTACCATTATTGACATTTCTTTGGGCGGTAGGTAAGGACTGTCAATCCCTCTTTGGGGAGGGAAAGATAAATATGGAGAGATGTGTCTACCTTGAGAAAGAAAGTCAAGTGTGGGTTTAGAATGAGAAGCCCCAAGTCCTGGGCCTCAGTCTGAGTCTTTTCATGTGACAGATATCACTATTTAATGAGCTACATGATGTTAATGAATCTCTTGTTTGCTGATCATATGCTCTAAATGAAAAGCCAGTAGACCATGGGTGAAGGGAGCAATACAGATGTGTACTTGCTGTACAATTATTCTTTATATGAAGCCTGAACTAACTCTGTCCCTCTGGTGAAGCTTTTGCTTAATAATATTTGGTTCTACTTCCGTTAGCTTGTGGCCTATTTGGGTGAAATGCCTGAATCAAGCTTTACTGAAATCAGGTCAGAAATCCATAGAAATAATTGTAAGTGCAAAACAACTTCTATGCTAATTTTATTGAAAAATATGCTTGACAGCATTTTTTTTCCTCTTAAATACCAGTTGAAGCGATAAACACAATAAATTTAAAATAAATTTCACAGGTAGTGTTGGATTAGGCTCACTTTGTTATGAAATTTAGCTCTCAGTGGCGTTTGCATGGTCTAAACGCCATACAAACATTATTCAGTCATTGTATTAATAGCCCCAGGGAATATATATCAGAGACATTTACAGTGGCAAACAGATTGGTAGTGTTTGTCCCTTTGGCAGCTGGAGGGACCTGTTTGTATTGATTTGACTCTGAGGGCATAGATTCAGGAGAGACTGGCTGTAGCCCCAGGACAAATGTAGGAAGGTCCCTCATCCATGGCCCTGCACTTGAACTGCTGTCACCTCACTCATTTGTGGTGTTGAGCTGTTGATGAGCATCTGCTGTCACTGAACTGGGAGGAGATAAAAGCTGGTTCCTCAAAGAGAAGGGGATGAAACACAAAGCAAGTAGCCGAAGTCTGCTGCTTTTCAGGAAATCGTGCTCTAAATTAGTTTAGGAATTTCTGCCTTTTCCTTCTGAATGGTTTCTATAGGGAAGTCTGTGGATTAGGCTGGAGCAGCTGTTCACATGTCATGGAGCTCACCACTACCACCCTTGCCTTTGCAAAGAGGAATAAAAATCCTGTTTTGCTAGAAGAAAAGGATGGTTAAGGAAGAAATAAGCTCAGCTCTGTTTTAAACCTCAGTCAATGATATTGGGTTCTACATATGCCCTGAATATGACATTAAATCTATTTTTTCAACAGCTAAAGGCTAGGATTTCCAACAGCTGACAACAAGATTCAATATTCCTTTTACTTGGTAGCAATGCTGGCTCATGGGTGCCTGGGTCTTTCCGTGTTCCTCTGCTCTCTGCCTCCATCACCTGTCACACCACGGCTCGTTGTGGGGCCATGGATAAACGGCCTCGGTAGTTGGGACTGGTCAGAGCCCTGGGCTGCCCTCACCTCTGGAAGAACACAAACAAGCACAAAGTCATCCCAGGTCTAATGCAGACTCTCAGCAGACAAGAAGGAGTTCACGAAGTGAGATATTTCTGCCAAACAGTTCACATCAGAGGGAAATTTAGCTGGAGAGAGAGAAAGTAGCTTCTAGTGCCTGTAGAAAGTGAAAGAGGCAGTATGGAAGAGAAATATGAAAACAAAAAGTAAAAATGTGAATTCAATTAATTAAAAATCAAAAGCGAGTCATGAGTTAATTTAAAAGGCTGCAACATAATCTGGCAATGACTGAGCTGAATAATAATGAGTGTATACCTGTAGGCTGACATACCAGCTATGCTGCTCTTTAATCTTTTTCAGGTTTGTGTAGTTTTAGAAATCAAAATGGGCGGATTGTTTTTAGGCAGCTTCATGCCCTTGTTTAGCTGTAGTTTCAAGTTAATGTAAAACTTGAAATGAAATGCAAACTTCACCCAAACCCTTTAAAATTGCAGGCATTAACAGTCTCTTTGAGAAACAGCACAAATGCACGGAGCAGAATTGAGAATATACTTTTAAAATAGGGAGTGACCACCAGCAGGCTGGGGATCTATCAGCTGGCCTGATTTTCCACTCTTTGTAGAGATGAGGCTAATAAATAGATGTACTCCTTTCCATGAGCTGTAAAGATCATCTAGGAACTTTATGGAAGAAACTCCTAATGCAGCAATTGTTGCGTGGGAGCAGCACTAGCTGTTTGTGTGTAATACAGCTGATTTGGGAAGGCTGGGAGAGGGATGTTTCAGTATTTTATGCTACATTCGTTTTAATCCATAACAAAGCACTGCATAAGTTTGTAAAGGTTTTTCCTGCTTTTACAGTGACTTTGCTGTTAGTGCTTTCCTGTAAGAATAAAGGAGATCAGGGCAATAGCTCTGTTCTCCTCTATTATTTGTGCTTACAGCACATAATTGAAGAGGCAGAGCTGGCAACATAAAAAGGCAGCTCAGAAGTCCTCAGCTTTTCCCTGTGGTGGGCTACACATTTACATCGAGTGGGAGAGCACGCCAGCGTCACCAGTTTGTCAGGAATGCCTTCGCCGCAGCAATTCCAGCCACGCTGACCTCTGCTACCGCTGGGGGAGAAACATTGGCTCTCCCCAGCAGGATGGCTTTGCTGGCTTTCATTTGTGAAAACGAGTTTTCAATCTTGCCTGCTTTCAAATCAGGAGAATGTGGTGTAGCTGCAATTTGGGTGGATTTACCCATGTTAGTACATATGCTAAAGCACATCAAGCCCAGATTTTGCCACACATTTGGAGGATTATTTTAGGAGAAACACAGGTGCATACACCCACTTCTTTTTTTATGGGGGGGGAGGGGGAGAAAGGCCATGTTTTTTGACATTTTAATTAACAAAAATAAAACTTGGAGAAGCAATTGATGAACTATAGATCAGCCTGATCCTGGCAACTGTTTCTATCGAATGGTGTGGGGCGCTCCTGTGAGCGGTCAGTGCTCACTCAGAATCCAAAAGCTCTTCTAACGGTATTTACCTTCTGATTTCTGAAATCCTAACAGAGTTATGAAGAAAATCACAGCCTTCTCGAAGCAGTAAAAGCTTTGCTGCTTACTTCACGGGGATAACCCCCCCCGTGAGAAGGATAGGCAGCCATTCCCGGCCTTTCAGGCCAGCAAAGGTGTTTGGCTTGGCTGAGGGTTCAGCACAGCTGGGCAGCAATGATGTCTGCAGGGGCTTTAGGTGACACTGCCGGTGACCGAGTGTGCGGACGGAAGATCTGGGCTATCAGCTGTTTTCTGATGATCAGCAAGTCTCCTTTTGTGGGTGAGGAGAGAACGTGACTTGGCGTCGGGGTTCACGGCGTTTGACTTTTAAACAAGTGTTTTTCACTTGCTGGTTGTGATCGAAAACAGTGCTTACAGGTCATTAATGGAAAATGGAATTGTGAAAAGAGCATGATACTACCATTATTCGTTTCCACTTGGGGGAAAAGAGTCTTATAAACTTATCTTGAAGGCTGCCAAATGCCATTCCAAGTGCTCTAAAAGGAGTTTTATGTTTCCTTATCTGAAGACTGCTGTGATCTTCCCAGATTCATTAATACATGAAAAGCAAATAGCAGAAAATGCTTTTATGTGTCAGAAATGCGGTGGCAAGAAGGGAGCACTTAGCAGGAAGCTGCACATACCTCGCATACGTAACGCTTTCCCGTCTATCAGAAGATCCTATCCCTGGCAGATAGCAGCAAGACATTCCTGGGGGTGGAGTGAGAGCGAATTTATCTTGGGAGCGAGCAGGATTTTACTTTGCTAAGCTTAAGCTAGCTGCTCAATTCAGTAATTTTCCATTCAAATCTATTATCCACCAGCACATAAATCCCAACAACTGTAATTAGGACTACTTATCTTAAATAGTTAACAGTTCTCTGTGGCTCACCTGTCCATCTGCTGGCTTTCTTCTGTCGTACTGTCTGCTGGGTTGAACTGCTTCTCCAAAAATTCCTGCTTTGGAGGTATGCTTTCAAACCTATGTCATGGAGGGGACTGCATTCCTATTCCTCGAGGAAGGCTGCTGCAAGGTAGATGTGGTGCTATACAGAGACGCGCTGTTCCATTTAAACAAATGTGAAGCTGCACTATATGTTTTTTATTGTCTTTTGATAGATTATTCATCACTTCAGCGCTCAGAAACCTGGCTGAGGGGAAGGCTCTGTATTGAAATGCTGGGAGTAGTGTGTGGTGCGGCCTGAGGAGGTGGTCAAGGGCATCTCTTTGCTTGCCTTTTCCTTTGCAGTTCCTCTGGTGTGACCACTCCACCACCTATGTCTGAGTGGACGTATTTCCTTCCGTCAGTTTAATTCAAAAGATTTAGTTTAACTAGCTTGCTTCTTACAGTTCTGTGTGTTGATTCAGAGTGTAGCACAGACTGTTAACAGGGATGTAAAATGGAGGTTCTTGAGGATTTGTGGGCAGCTTAGCTTCTTCAGCTTGAAACAACAGCTGAAAAATATCCTTTTTAAACTCAAGGTATACATTAGCCAACATCAAAAATCAGGTGTTGGTATTGCTAGTTAGAACATACCAAAGTTATTCTGAGTAGAATTATTTGGCTAATAATACAATAGTAACGTGTAGATTTAGTGCTGTTAACTCATTGTAACCTTTCTCTTTAAAATATATTAAAAAAAAAGGAATATAGGTTTTGGTCCATAATTCCTTATAAATAGAAATGCCTCTGGGCTATATCAGGGAAGGGATTCGAACAGCTGCAGCCGCGGAGTACGTCTGATAATTTGCATTCTCCACCTCCCGCCCTTATTGCAGAATTAAATTGGTCTCTCATTAACATGGGAATGTTTGTTGTTACACCGCCTGCTCTCTCCCCTGCGCCTAAAGGACTCTTCCTATGTAATGTCAGTCCCTGTTGGGAGCCTCCAAGCAGGTGCCAGCCGGGCGGGAGGGGTTGTGGGCAGGGACTTTCTTTACCTCTTACAACAGGTGCCTTTGTCAGCACACCTCAGGGACAGCCGAGGAGGAGCCACTCTTAGCCCTGCCCTGTTAACTTTTGCTGCAAGATTAAAAAAACCCACCCCCACAAGGCAATGAAAGCGAAGAGGAAGCAGTCACTTAAAGTGCTTCGGAAAACCTGAGCAGAATTTAGCGTCGCAGGTATGGTTTTTGTGTGGGTGACGTGGAGAGCGATCTCGTGAGCTGGATGTCGCTTCAGGATTGGAATCTGAAGTACCTCTGCCATGGGAGTTAATCAGAAAAAATTTCCAAGCGCTTGAAGAAAAATTTTAAAAAATGCACTATAGGTGCATTTCAAGGAAAAAATACCTTTCTTCCTCCTGCAAGGGTTAAGCATGATCAGAATCTGCTTTAGTCTCAGGGATTTAACCTCAAGTGCTGCATTTTTTGTTCGCCATAAGCCTATTAGAACTCTCTGTTTCCTAGCAATAACATGTAATTCCCCTCCCCATTTAAGTGAAAGAGATGTTGAGTTTTTAATCCTGTACGCTACAGCTCTTGCTCAAGTTTCCTATTCAAATGCAAATAGCACCTGGTGCTATTTAGATACCTGAGTAATCTTTGATAAAGGTACTCCAGGAGCACAGGAAAAAGAGAAAAGCAAGGTGGGTCTGACCCTGTTTATTCTGGAAAGTGAGAGTGCAAACATATGCTACCAGCAACCTGAACTGGAAATTTCTACCAGATCTGCAGCATCCAGCACATACTCCTTTTGGAGAAAGCTGAAATTATTTCCTTTTTTTTTTTGAGCAGGTATGATGTTTCATCAGGAAGAATAAAAGGCTTCCAGAGAAGATAAAAGTGTAGCGGAAGTGCTGATTTGGTTAGGAGTTTTATCTTGCCTGACCCTCCTGAAAGGAGATTCTTTTTCGGACATTTTGTTTGCTTCTTCAAATCCCTTTTTGAAAATCTGTTTTCTAGATTTTCATTTTAGTTTTGAGATTATTGACTCTTAATGTTGGGGGTTTTTTCAGATTTTTTTTTTTCTTGTGCTGTTTTTTTTTTTTTCTGTGTGGGATAGATGTTACAGTAGATGAATTGGAAAATCAGGAGCAGCTTAGGAGGCAGCAAATGCTGTTTAGGACTCTAGAGACAAGAAATACCATATCACCTGTTGATTAAAGGTAAAGCAGTCCCAGATTCAGGTTAAAAATAATCCACTGTGGAAACTTTGAATTGCATAAATGGTTTTTATTTCACTTGCAGACACGCAAGTTTATTCAAGGAAGAGCTAACAGCCTTCTTTGCATTTTACATGACTGTTTAACCCTGTATTACAAATAGGTAACTGAAGGACTTTTTGGAAGGCTGTGACTTGATGCCATCATCTTCTTGCTAAAATCATAAAGCATCTACATGGCACAAAATGCAATTTGGATCTGCATAAAAGAGATAGTGAGTGTTCTTCAAGAGTTTAAAGGACAGATTTGAAACTTGTGGAAAATTTCAAGGAATGTCTGAAGTAAATTGTCATTACACCGGTCTGTGAATTTACAAATTAAGGCAAAAGAGGCAATTCATTGGAAAGTGAGGTTCAGCTTTCCATGGGAGAAAACTGGATATAAAGAATGAACAATTGCTACGAAGTTTGAGAAGAACAGAATTGATTCCAGTCCCGCTGTCAAGCACAGACGGATCTTTTCTTGCTCATCTGGTTGGTTACTGCTTTTCCATCTGCAGCTTCATATTGCAATTAAAGCTACTTCCCCAGCGTTCACCAAACTTCAGCAAATGCCTTTTGCGAGTGGAGTGTTGGGAATGTGAGCAGGTGTTTCATATGTGCTTCCCCTGGCAATAAAAGGCACTCTAGAGAGGAGAACCCGTAGGGGAGCTGATTTGCTGGGTCATATTTTCTCTCGTGACACTCCTTCCTCATTAGCCTCTTCAGGTGGGTGTGTGCAACTGACACAGAACTGAGCCAAGGTTCAGCCTTGGATTGTCAACTAACGCTAACGGCAGGTTGCCGGCAAAATGATGGAAGAGATCTCCATAATGGTGGCTTACGATGCCCATGTTTTCAGCCAGCTGTACGATGAAGACTTTCTGGCCAATCTGGTGGCAGTCAGCAAACCCAAATCTGTGGTAGGTGTTGCTCTTGTTCCTTTGCCAATAATGCTTAGGTTATACCCTTTCCTTCTACTTAAAGCTGTCTATTATTTATTTTCTCTTTTTATTACTTTTTCAGAAATTTGCTTTCATGCATCAACAAGATTAAAATAACATTTTACTTCAGAAGAGATAAGATTATTAAAATAATATCTGTCTGGGCTACTAACTATACAAGAAGGTGATTTGCTCAGTAGTACAATAGTTAAAATAATATTTTTGAAATAATTGAAATAATCATTTCACCGGCAAATGGCTGAACTTATCTAACTGTGGAATTGGTACTAAATGATTTGAAAAAATGATGTGTTTTAGCAGGTCAGGTAAAGATTTGGGTCAGATGCTCAGTGTGCGCCCAGGGTCTGGGATGTAGGTCACTGTCATCACTAAATCTAAGAGAATCTGTCCCTTGCATGGGAATGATGATTTAACACTTTTGTATGTTCTTATGAAGTCAGCATAAATATCTGTAAAAACTTTTTAGAGAAATGTCCACTTCCTTTTTTCATAAATAGCATGTATCTTTATGTACACAACATGTATAGTGTGGGCATCTTCCTCCCTCAAGGAGATCCCAGCACTTGAAGGTGCTAGTTTTGACTCTGAAATCTGGTGCCAGAATCCATCTTCGGTCTCAGATTTTACAGATGAGCCCATGTGTGAGCCATTGCACCTAGGAGTGGTCAAAAGAAGTCTTTGAAAATAAAAATGCATGCATATGTGTTGAGCTTAACTTGAGAGCAGATACGGCTAAAATTTCACTCTAAATACAAGTCAGGCTCATTGTTCAACAACCCATTTGTGTTTGCAGGTTTTGGTCTGTATATATGTTTGTATCCAGGCAGTTCATTAAGCTGTGACAAAGGGAGGTGCTCTCAGAAGAGGAAAAATTTGCTTTGTTGCTATCTTGTATAAAACCTCTCTATACATATTTCCTGCTTGGGTTTTTCTGCCTGTCCATGCTCAGGAAATCTTGGGTGCATGAACTCCTCAGCTGTATCTCCTATAAACCTCCAGATCTAAACCAGAGTTCTGCCCAATGCCTTTTTCTATTATCTCTTTTCCATTATCAGGCCTCCTCTAGGCTAGAATTTACAAAGTCTGTTAGAATAGTTACCTAATAAATCTTGAAGTCCAGTATGTACAAAACTGTGTACTTTAATGTGATCTGGTTGGAAACTGGTGTCCAAGTAGGCTTTAACTTATCGAGCATATTAGGAGTTGCACACTTTTTTGATGCTGGATATTTTAAAATACGTAGCGTACCGTAATTCACTGTCCAGACACAATCTTTTCTCTTTTTTTGGCTTAGCTGATTGCTATGGAAGCATTTATTATTCTGACTGGGAGCCCAGCATAGTATCTTTCCTTCAGACAGGTACCTGTGTTGCAATAGGACTAATAGGAGCCAGGTGCTGTGGTGAAGGTACCTGCTGGGGGCTCAGAGAAGTCCTTCTGATGAGTTTCTCCGAGCAAATGATGATGATAGTGGGCTTTCCTGGATGCTTCCTGTCCTGAACTGCTTGCATGTTCAAGAGCTGGTGCTGTAGCTGTTTAAATTAAAACCCATGTGGTAAGAAAACATTTAATGGATGGCTTGCCCTGTAATTTAAATCTTTGAAGAGTGCTGCTTAAATGAGCTCGGTGATGGCCTCTTAAGTTTTGTATAGCTGAAAAGGAAAAGTAATGGACATTGTGTTATGTATCTGTAGATTCCTTCAGATCAACTGCGAGTGACTGGAGGAGAGAGTAACTGCTGTTAAGACTACCACTTTACAGTTCTACCTGATCTTTGCTAATCTGAAAATGTGATGAAAGAACTTATTTTTTTTAAAAAAAGTATTGCTTGATGAAATAACTGCTTGTCTCCTAGTAAGCAGATACTTATGTGGAACAACGGTGGGAGGGAACAGTATCATTGTTACTATTATTTTTAAGATCTGAATGATTATCTTTAGTGTAAGCACATGTTCTTTCCAGCTCTTTTTTTGTCCTTAATCAAAGAGTGTTAACATGTTTCAGTGCATTATGTACTAGTAAATTAGTTAAGAAATACGTTTTTTGCAGGGTTTACGTAGGAAATACTTATCTACTCTTTTAAATGGTTTTGAAGAATATTAACTAAGCAAATAATGGTGCAAACAACCTGAAGAGGTTTAAGATGAAGCTCATCAAGATTATGATAGGATTAGACAGTGTGTGGGAGCCTGCACTACTAAGGGACAAGACCTGATAACTTGGAAAGCTTCTTTCAATTCTCTGCTGCTATGTTGAGTCACAGGACAAGCTACCAGTTGGGATAAGCTGGGGCAAATCCTGTTGATTCTGTCGTGGTCATTTTACCAAATTGTACAAGGGTATGTAGTGTACATGAAGTAATATTCTGCAGAAAGAATTTGCAGAGTTTTTGTTTATTCTAAGAGTTCATGTTAATAGCACAAATATTTTTGCAATTTGGGAGTCATCTATCTGTTTGCACAATTCAGGTTTCATTTATTTTTAACGGAGTTTCAGGTATGTTGCTCTGGTTGAAGATAAAAGTGTAAAAAAAGAAGATAAAAGTGTAAAAAAAATTTTAAAATCTTTAAAGGATTTCAGCCTCTTCTGTGGTTTGGATGCCAGGATGGTATTGTTGTTCCAGAACTCTTGCAACTAGTAACTCATTATAGTTCATTTGAGTTGTGCAGTAGGTCAGGGCACTCAGGAGTCTCTCTTGCACAGAGGGGAGAGCCACGTGTTACATTGTGAAATGGCAAAGGGTTAATACCAAAACCAAACCAGGTCCCGATGATAGCTGTTATGGGTTGCTTATGCTTAAATGCCAGCCCTGCCTAACCTTCTGACATGTCCAGTGCCACACAGGTAATGAACTTTGTGAGGAAAATCAGAGTTACCTGCTGTTCTCCAGGATCCACCAGTGGGAACATCAGTCAATGGAAAATGTGAATTTTTCAGTGGAAAGCGTAGCGGTAGCTTTGTTGCACGTAAATACTAGGCAATTAAACAGATTGTAGATGATCTGAGGTAAGATCCAAAGGAACGCTGTATGGTAGCCATCCTCCAACATACATTATAATAAAATTAGTCATATTGCAGTGTGACCATGACACACGGTTGTTTTGCTGTGTGGTCTTGCTTTCGAGATTTCAAGTTATTCTGAAACTACTCCACATAGACAGGCAAAGCAGCCTATAAAAATGGACGGGTGTGCAGTTTGTGCAAGAATTGAGTAGCTTTACTCTAAGGAATTTAATTCTCAACTTATCTGCAGAAAACTTGAAGGACCCCAAGGGGTTATGGAAATGGTATACTAAGTGGTATAATCCTCTTAATCCAAAATTGAGGGACATTCTTCTGGAAAGCTTCATTGTATTTTCATTTGGCTGCCTGTTTAGCTCTCTGTTCAGGAGAAATAACAGCCATTTCATAGAAGTAATTTGCGGTTACGCACCAGCAGACTCTGCCACGGTGATTTCTAGGCTCTCAATTTCCCATCAGAGCCAAACTGAGGAGATTCAAAGTGAATGGGTGAACTGTAAAGTGGTTAAAAAAACTGAGTGGCCTGGCCAGGAGCACAGGGCGTAGTGGTCAGTAGGTTGAAGTCTAACTGGCAGCTGCCTACACATTATTATTTTTGAGGGCTGATACTGTTAAATACCTTCAGGATGCACCCTGTTTTCATACTTGGTTTTCAAGTCATAAAAGCTTGAGGGTGAGTGGTGGACATGCAGGAAGGCAGGTGTGCCGTCCAGAGGAACCTCAGCAGGGGTGGGCTCAGAGGAACCTTCCAAGGTTGAGCAAAGGCTAGTGCAAAATCCTGGATTCTTCCCTGGGGAGGAGTAACTGCATCATCTATGCATGCTGGGGACCAAATGTCTGGATGGCATCAGTGCTGGGAGTTGTGGTGGGTGACAGTGTGAGTGAGGAGCGTGCCCCAGCAGTGATGAAGGCTAGCTGTGCATGAGGCAGTGTTACCAAGAGCACAGCCAGTATGTCAAGAGAAATGGTTATTGCCTCCCACCCAGCAGTTGTGAGGCTGCTGAGTCCAGTTTTGAGCCCCCACAGAGAAAAGGGATGAGAGGGTTGGGGCAACTTAACCGGTAGAAGAGAAAGCTCAGGAGGGATCTAGTTGCAGCCTCATGCAACCTAAAGGAAGGTCCTCGAGAGGACAGAGCCAAACTCTTCTTGGAGACATACGGTGACAGGACAATAAGAAATGGTCACGATTTGCAGCAACACAAACTGTGGCTTAGCATAATGGAAAGAAAGCAGTTCTGCCCAGGGATGTCCTGGCATCTCTGTCCTTGGAGACATGCATGAGCAGCATGCTCTGACTTTGAAGCTCTCCCTCTCTGGACGGGAGGTTGGTCTATATGCCCAAGGGAGAGCCCTTCCAATCTCATTTTTTTCTATGAGTCTCTAATTCTGCCTCATGTAGAGTCTTGCAGCAAGGAGGAGCTGTCAGCATTTGAGCTTTTAAAGACCATCTTTCCCTGGGTGGCCTTACCACTGGTGCACTGTTTCTACTGCCAAAGGAGGTATAAGGGAGTTTGGGTGGCTCCTTTTGTGAGAACTGGTTCTTCCCCAAAGATATAATCCTTAGCTGCACCCTCCCCTTCCCAATGGTACAGCAGGATCCCTCCCTCTTGAAACAGCAAAAATTTTCTTATATGTGTGTATAACAAATAAAATAGCAACCTGGATTTGTTAAACAAGTGATCCAGAAAAACAAAAACCGTAATAGCTCTTGTATTTCCTTACCCTTGACGGCTCAAGTCCCTCATTTTTAGTGATTCCAGGACCCAGCCACTCCTTTAACTGTTTTGATTATTAACTGTTTTGTGTGTTCCACTCACACCTGTCATCCTTCCAGTTTCGTTAGCTTTTCTGCAACTTCTTTTACCTGCACAAATCTTCAAACTCCCAAAAATTAAATCAGCAATGTCTATATGGAATAGTAAAAAAAAAAATAACATGAAATATCACCTGAATTTTTGTTTATAAAAATTCTTTTTATTCTGTTTTAAGGAGTCAGCACCACAATGATATTTTCTTCCCTTGAAACTCATAAAGATTTGAAGTTAGTGAAAGAAACTGATTATAAAAAGCTAATTAAATGGATCATCATATCAGACTGTAGTTTGCTTACTAACTTATTTGAGATTTCAGAGTGTATATAATGCATATGACTTATTATGGCTGAAATTTTTTCTCATTAAGACTTGATTGGCACCTGTGGATGTTAAACCTGAACACATTAAAATAAAATCTCTTCCTTCCTTGGATTTCCCATATTTTCAAGACTTGAAGTTCCAGCATATTTAGGAAAACTGGCACAGCTTCTGCAGTGTGAAACACCTGTACGTCCGCTTTCACACACAGATCCCTGTAGGCCAGAGAGGAGGTAGTTTACCCAGGATGAGTAAGATCCTGGTTTCTTCTGTTGCTAAAACCAGACTTGATAATGGAGCAGATGCTTGCATGATAAAACTCAGAGTGCTTCTTTAACATACACAAATCTAGCCCTAAATGTGAAACTATAAACAGTGAAGAAGTGTATGTTTTATATTATGGTAATGTGCAGCTCGCATACAGTTTTATTCTTGTCCAGGCTTGTATGACCTTCATCACTCCTTTGTTACTAAATATGAAAAGGAATAATTACTACTAAAATACCTTGAGCTGTTTATTTTTATATTGCATCCCATTTGTTTTCTGCTGTGCTAACCCTTCGATGGGCATTTTTTGCTGTTTAATGTTATTACTGTGGAGTAGAAACTGCCAGAGGTGAAGCCGCAGCCTTGGTATCGGGGCAGACGACAGTCACAGCCTATGGCAGGTAGGGAGGACACGGGAGTGGACTCTGTCCTGACAAGCCATCAGCTGCTGCTGGGTTGCACCCAGCCCTGGTCTTTGGTATTGCATCAGTGCACACTGGCCTAATGGTTTTCCTGTCTCTGTTAAACGTTGTTTGGTGCAGTCTGCATCTGATCCTGTCGCACATGTTTGGCATCGAGGTTCAACTGCATGGAAATGAGAGAGGCGGTTCATCCTGCCCACTGATTCACAGAGGTTAAGGCTAGGCAGATCTTCATCTTTCAGTTATTTAAGCTTCATCTCTCTCATCCAACTTCATTCCAGTAGCATTTTTTGAAAATTAAAAACTCTGTTAAATACCCTTCTGGAGAAGTATCAGCTGTCATTTGAGCGTAACAGGAGGTGGGCAAGGTACCATTTTCCGTGGTAATCTGTTCATCTCTTGCTGTTCAAAATGTTTCTGACTTCTCTTTTGGATTCATTCTGGTTTCAGCTTCCCCTCTTGGATCTGGCATACATCTTTGTTACAGAGTGCAGCATTCTGTACCCTGTGAAGGTACTTACATGCTGTGACCAACTCATCTGTCTGTGCTCTCTTGTACCAACTGAGGAGCTTGAGCTCTTAAACCTCCTGTTGTGAGGCTTTGACACCCTGCATGAAACAGCTCTGTGGCTCTGCTCTGCATCCTCTTCTTTTTTATTCCCAACAGAATCTCCTAGGACCTAGATGCCATATTCAAGTATTGCTCTCAGTGACAATCGAGAGTTAAAACTTCCTTAGTCAGCTTGCTCTTTCCCATCCTTGTGCATCCTGGGGCTCCAATTAGCCTTTCTGCCGCAGCCTGACTGACAACAGTGATGTTTCTCTCGCTGCAAAGGTGGTCTGTTATTTCCTGCCCTTCTCTCTACACCAGTTTATTCCCAGTCCCACATCACAATACATGACGAGTGTCAGTGCAGCTGCTTGTGGGGCTGTGTTACGAATAGTACTGTTACAACTAAAAATTAAAAAATAAGTAAAATTAGCATATTTTTGAAGCATTCTTTTGGTCAGCTTGCATCAGGCAGTAAGGCGGGAGAGAGAGGGCTGCGGAAGGCTGCTTTCACAGCACATGCCTCCCATTCCCCAGCCCCTGTTCTCCCCAGAGAGCGGAAAAGATTCCAAACTTATGGAGAAGTCCAAATGGTGCTTGCTTGGGACTGATCCCATCTCTTCATGGGATTCAGCCCCAGCTGGAGGTCTATTGATCCGTGCTACAGTTAAGCCCTGTGTAGATTTGGTCAAGAATCAATACAGTGATGTGTTGCATTTGAGTAAGCGGTTTCCAGGAACTGAAGTATGTGTGTGCAATTTTCTGGTCATTCTTTTTACTTACTACTCTTTCTATCCATGCACCAGCTGCAAATTTTATTAATGGGACTGTATTTTTCATTTCCAGTCCACTGATGTAATGTTTGATAGTGCTAGATACTTTATGAGTCCCAGAAGACACCCTTTAGGATGTCATTAACCCAAAATGAAAAATGTCATTGAATAATGATTTCCTTTGACTGTGGCTTTTTGACCCATTTCCTAAGCTTTTTAATTCATGCTGTATGGCTATTGGATACTCTTCTGAGATTTTGGTTTGGTTTTTGTTTTTAAATAAATCTATCATGTGGTAGCAAATCCAGTGCTAGAGAAGAATGTTACAACTGTTGTGAAATTACTTTTATCACTCAAACCTGTAGATAAAGAATAAAATGGGACCTATGTTTTATAAAATTATGTTGGTGTGGAACCAGTTACATTCCTATGCTTCTTATGGGCTGGATCATTATCAGCTCTGCAGTGTTTGTGTGGGTTTCTGGATTTCAGTGAACCAACCAAAGTCACCCAGATGGTTGATTGATTTTTGGTTTTTAAATATTAGTAATTCAGGATTTTCTTCTGGTCTAAGGGTATCTCTCCTGTGTTTCAGGATTTATTAAAAGGGAACATCAGTGGACAAGAGATTTCATCTGCTAGTTCTGTTAGTACTTTTGCTCTGCATAAAAGCCTGCAGCCTGGTTTCCAACAGAGCAGAGCTGTTTTCTGGATAATTATGACTTGTCCGAATTGTAATTATTTTCAAGCTGTAATTATTAATGCTTATGAACAATGTTTAGGAATCCTCTTGTTCTCAATAGGCTCCGAAATCAAGTCGGATTAAACTAAATTTAAACTTTCAAAGAATTAAAACATTTTTCTCCTACATCTAGTTTTAGTTATTGTTTTATTTGTTCCTAATTAATAGTGTACATTATTTTCTGTTTATTTTCTCTTCATGTTTGAAAGCATTTCTTATTATTGCCCTCTTATTATCATTGGATCAAGAATGAGTTATTTAAGCAATGTCTCAAATACACATTTTATAAATAAGAACAGAACCTTGGAGATTAGACATTCAAAGGCAGGACATTTCAGTATTCTGTAGCATGCTCATATTCTTCTTAAAAACAATTCCAGGAAAATTGATAGAAGTTTTTCTGGGTGCTTGAGAAACTCTGCTTCTGTTTCTGTCATTAGAAGGCCATTTGAAATAAGTTTCTAGGCATTATTGGTTCATTAGATCTGTAGTTTTAATGATCTCAAATGTCTTGGGTATCAGCATGAACCTTTGCGATTAAAGAGGAGCAGCTGAGGAGTTACTTTGTAAGACTGTATTTCAACATTTAAATGCAGAAATCATTAAATTAGAATAAAGTATCACTTAACTTGTATCTCTCCCCACAGATAGGGTGAGATTGATAGAGCCACCTTAAATCTATTAGATTCAGTAGTTGTCATATTAAGATGAGAAAGTGAAGTGAAAATGAAGGACTTGAAGCTCCTGAATTCTAAGCCTTCATCTTTCCTACCTCGCTTGCCTTATCTTGCATGTTGCCATTAATGTAATACATTACACCTTAGGAGGGCTATATACAAATCCAAAAGCTTTGCACGTAATCATAGCAAATGCGAAGTACACGTATTTATTGGTGTTTTCTCAGTGTCTCCATGATCAACTCGTTCATCAACCTTAAAAGGAGTGCCAAGACTAGATGAAAAGGCAGTTAATCTCTTTATAGAAGCCTAAATTCTTAATTACTAGAAGATGGAATAGAAAGTTTGTGTAGGTGAACATGTTACTTAAAAATATTCTGTCTTCATTGTCTACAACAATTTTCACTCTTTTTGAACTTGGTTCTCAGAAGAATTTGGTATAAGTTCACTGCCCAAGTTGGGAAATGTATTTCAGTGTTTTTTATCTGGTTTAATTTGTGCTTTCGTGCACCATTCAATATGCACACTTTTTCTTTATTGCTTCCTTCTAGCTGTGTCAACATGAACTTAGAATTAAAAATAACTACATTTACTGGAGTGTTGGTTATGCCAGTCGCTAATGTTTTAAAGCTGTTTTAAAGTCTAGATGGTTTGATTTCAGAGTAGCACCTTAGCTATGCCAAGACAAAGCTCAGTGTATATAGAAAAGTGCTGTGGCTTTGCAACAAAGTAAAGTCACCAAAGTAATGCCAAGTTAAGAAATCATGGTGTTTGTTTGTCCTTTACCTTGGAGATGGCAGAAGCTAAGTGCGTAAGGAGGAACAAGCACACAGAGGATGTCCAGACTCAGGCTAAGCTTCTATAGCAGGTCAGGCACGCTGAAATATGTTGTTCCAAAACTGGGGATCTCCTCTATTCTGTGGAAAGAGGAATGGAAGGGAGTTTGGAAATAAAATTTGGCTTGGTGGTTCTTTGCAGCTGCTGGTACCAGAAGGTGAAAATAGTGGGAGCTAGATATTGCTGCTAATATTAACTGGCTTTCTTTTCGGCAAAAATGGGTGTTTTCCCTTTGCAGGAGCCCTTTTCTTTGTAGGGCGCTCCCTTCAGTGGCAGCAGCAGCTTGGTTTTCCAGCTAAAGTTGGCATCGTGGCCATATTCCATCTTCTGTCTTCAGCCCTTCCTTCTTGGTTTTGTCAGTGCTTAAGATGCTTTTGGGATTTTCCCCGCTAGATCATTAAGTAGAAGGTCTTGAGTTCATTGGTGGTTGATTAGCCTGACAGGGTCTGAGCTAGACATAGTGGATGAGTGCAAGTCTCTGTACAGGTGAAGTGGCAAACTCACCTTGTAATGCTAGTGGTGTTGGAACCAGAGCTGGGGCAACAAAACAGCTGCAAGTTTCAAAACCAAAAAGCAGCCGTGTATATCCAGGTCTGTGAATTGGTACATCTGCTTTGTATCTCTTGGGGCTGACGTGCAGTGGTGCTGCGCGTTCCCGTCCCCGGGGATGCTCTCCAGCAGCTGCCGACACGCACTGCATTAATGGCTGACTGGTGCTTGTAAACTCTCTGGGCCTGCCCTTCCTCCAGGTACCTGCCAGCTTCATGCTAAGGCATTTTTGCAGGTAGCACAGAAGCTGAAAGGTACAAATATGGCAAAATCTGAAGCCTCATTTAAAGTTGTTGAGGAAACCTCAGCAGATGAAGCATTGCAGAGATAACAGAGCAGGGCCAGGGTTAGTTATTGCAATAAAATGCTTGACTCAGCATTCCTTCTATCTTGGAAGTCGGACACTGTCCCACTTGTATTTTCAAAATATTTTAACGTGTGGCTTTAAAGAAGTTATGTTTTATTTTAGGATTTTAGCAGTAGTGTTTATGGAGCTGGGCAAGCAGAAAAAAGGCAAGACTTTGGAGAAGATGTGGTAAAGTTGTGTTAGTTGCTGAAAAACAGATAAAACTATTTCACATAACAGAAGTGATCGTAGAGTCCTGAATGTAAGGGTATAACAGCTCAGCTTTAATGCAGAAAAGGTACCTATTTTCTGCTAGTGGAGTAACATACTCAAAAGTAATTGCTTTTAGTAACTTGTAGGTTTGAAATATTTGTAAAAGTGATTAAAAGTGTTTTAGCATCAAGCACCTTACCATACATCAGAGAAGCCTGACTATGAGTTTAAAGTGTGACAGCATTACAGTTTTCTTGATACTGCAACAAAGAATTGCTCATGAATAATATTGACCCACAGAATGTGTGTTCACAGAATACTAAGAGGATCTTTACTGGTGAGTATGGCTTACCTGGGTATGTGGTTCAGAGCTGTGATATTTAGCACCCATTCTCCACCTCAGGAAGTAGAGGGTTTTTTTCACCTTGTACTGGGCATGGAGCATGATATGAGACACTATGTGGCTTGATAACTCAGCAGAGTCAGGACAGGCTTTCACCAGTCTCGTGGCAGGTTTCAGAAGAAGTATTCAGCTGGGGATTTATTATCTGAAAGCTGTGGAATCTGTGGACTAAATATGTTCAGTAAGACAGGTTTTACAACCTTGATAATACAATATTTTTAACCTGGTTATGAGCAGTTGCAAGTCTTGTGCTGGCAATTTTCCCTTATGCATGATAGTGAGATAGGTCTGTGTTTGTTAATGTCAGCCTCCTATAAACAAGGTTGGAAAGAGAACCTGAACAAAGCTTAGTTACTTTGTGTAGTTGTAGCAGAGGAACACTTTGCCAAGTGATGCAAAATTTTCACTGGGGATTTTTTGCTGAATTTCTGATTCTGTTCTCACAGGGATAATGGTGAAGACTTCACCTGTCTTCTGCTTGCCCTTCTCTTCTGTTGCTGTGATGTGCCAAGAAGTGCAACCTAAGCTCTAAAATTGCTGTGGGCAGATCTAAATCAGAATGAATGATGTATCTCAAAATGGGAGAGAGACAAGGGTCTGATTTTCCATAGTTGCTGAGGATATGTATAAAACCTGTAGCATCAAATGCCATGTACCAAAAGGTGCAGGTATGTCAGTCACACAACGTCACTTGGAACTGTTATGCTGTGAGGTACAAACCAAAGAAAAAACCCCATACATTCTGCAGTGGAAAAACTGCTGCTGTTCATAATAACTGTGTTTTACAGAGCAGAGCCTTGTTCCATATGGCTGGTCAGAGTGTCAGTTCCCCTGTTATCTGATCCTCATCTGTGTCCCCAGGATACATAGGTAGTTTAATTTAGCCTGTATAGTCTGTTGTAGCAGAGATCTCATTGTTCAGACATTCTTTAAGTTATGCCAGATAATAAAAACGACCTGTACCCAGGTATTTTCCATCTGGAATGTTTCAAATGTTGGTATCCTTAACCAAGGTATTCCTGTTGACCAGAGCCAATTTAAATGCATAATAGGTGCTTGGTGACGAAGTGGATATAGCTGGTTCCTTTCACAGTGTGCATCTCAATGCTAAAGCCCTTTTCTGTACGCGAGAGGAAGCACTTTTTGCCTGGGTGAGCTGCTAGACATCAGCTGCCAGTATATAAAATAATCAGCCGTTTCCAAGCACTGCTTTTAAGCTACTCAGGGTGTCTCTTTTTTGTTAAAACAAATAGAGTTGAAGTGGGTAATAAATATCTCAAAGTAAAAGTGAATTTTTGAATGCTGAAAACCAATTTGGTGATCTGAAGATGAGTTTTGAAGAATCTCAGACACAAGGCAGAACATGCTTTCCTCAAGCCCTTTCTTTTTATTTTTTAATGTAGATTCCCTTGCAGTAAATATATGCGCCTCTCAAACACAAACACTGTGGTAAGTGCAAAAGTACACACTAGTGTTTAGAGCTACAGTTTGGGGAATCTGAATTCTGGTCTCTTCCTGGGCTGGCACTGGATTGCTGTACGAGGAGGCTTATTGACTATCTCTTGGTCTGAGCTTACTCTTTTTAACTTAGTTAACTGTATTGCCAACTGAGCCTAACTAAGCAGGTCTCCAACACAGCAGGGCTATGGAAGAATAATGTGTTGTGCAGGTTCAGCAGGTTTAGATGAATGGAAATATATTGTAGGAATTAAAATCTGACAAAAAGATCTGGTGTTAGAAATCATCCAGCATTACTGACTGGGGCTGCTGCCATTTTGAATCACAGCAAATTGTGCAGGTGCTCTGTACATTTTGCAACCTGCCTTTCCATTCTTTTTCTAAATTCCTGTGCATTTTTTTCTAAATTCGCTAAATAATTTTCTAAATTCTCAGTTGCAATTGAGATATTTTGGTAATGAACAGATGTGGAAGAATGAAATAAAAATAAAAGCTCACGGCAAAGCAGGTTTCAAATTCCTGAAGACTGTCTTCAGGAGGTCTTACAGAGCTGGCAAGGAGGTGATTTGCAGGAGGAAGAAAACCCTCCCCTGCAAGTAAGGGGTACTTGGGTGTGCTGGTGTGGAGCAAGCTTCTTTCCTGATACAAAAAGAGCATTTCTCTGAGCTCTTTTTTCCAAACACGAGGTGGTTTTTTTCCCTTCCACGCAGTCTTCGTTCAGGTGGGCATGCACTAAGCAAACAATCTCTCCAGCACGACGTACGTTTCCAAGGAATTTCAGGGAACGTCTCCTTCCTGCCGGCGTAGATGGTAAAACAGCGTCTGACCCGTATCAGGTGCTTCTATTGTGCCGCACACAACACACCAGCTGGAGCAGAACACCACCACCATGGATGCACCTTTGTCCCCTGCAAGGAGAGGTGGGCAATCAGCCCAAGCACCGCAGGCTCTGTGCTGCAAGCCTGCCTGGAGCCCGGCTGCGATGAGGATAAAGCTGGAATCAGATTATGTCTGAGAGGTTGCTTCACAAAAACTTTTTTCATCACGTTGCCCCAACCCCCAGGGGTTGGACAATGTTTAATGAGATTTGTGGTGTGTTTTAGAGTGGGGGATGTCTGGGTCCTGAATGCAATGCTGTGGCTGGGTGAATCACCGCTGAGGGCTGTTTCACTTGATTTCAAACCTGTGGTGAAACAGCTTGTTATCAGCGAGCCCTTCACCGCACAGTGATAAAGGGAGAAATGGGAATTCTTCAAGCTGTGTTCCAGCTTGTGAATTTTCTTTAGGTAGCAGCTGATTTTAATCCCTCCATTTTTTCTGCAAATGAATGCTGCAGATTTGCTTCTCTACAGACTACCCAGGGCAAACAGAGTTTCGTGAGAAACTTTGATTTGCCCTTTTTGCTCTGAGATTTCATGCTTGTGGCATCTCATTGAAGATACAGTTGTTCAGATTATATTGTATAATATCTAAATATGAAATCCCACTCACCCCATTCAAAATCTAACCGAGTCTGTTGTGTCAACGTGTTGCTGTGGGGTTTGTTCTTTCTTTTCCATCACTGCATCCTTCCAAAAGAAAACTGAATTTCGTATCTACTTCTGAATCTTATTGCCAGTGACAGACATTGCAAGATACTTCTTTGTGCGTTTTGGCAACAGCATTTTAAGGAAAGGGTGATACAGTTGTCCGTAGCAGTGGCTGCACAGACCAGTAGAGCACTGAGTTGGTTTCTTTGTATGCTTTTGTTTTATTAAAATCTCAATTTTGTCTAATAGAGCGTTCAAGTATTATCCTTCTTTGAACCTGACTTAGTTCTTGAAAACATTCAGTACTAACTAGAACAAACTGATATGACTTTGAGTGTGAACTAAGATAGTGCTTATGATCTGAAATTTGTTGCTGCTAATCTGCTGAAGTTCCATTCAAAGCTTTACAGCCTTGACATGACAAGCTTTGCTGAACCAAGAGCCATTTTGAAATTAACTTGCTTTTGATATTGTTTTAAATCGTAATGTGAAGAAAATCAAATACTCACAATTGTAACTGGGATCTCCTCAAGAGGAGCACACATAGCAATGGTTTGGGAGAGCCTCTTGCAGCCGGTACTCCTGGCTGAGTGCAAGGGCCAAGCCAGGTCTGAAGGACCTCAGGATGGTCCTGCCACCTCTGAGCTGGGCTCCCAGATGTCACCTGTTCTTGGAAATGTCCTGCTTTGTAGCATTGGATGGAGTCTGGTCTTACCATGGAGATTGCAGACTGAGATGTATGTGATGGATGGATAAAAGGGAAGCTGGGCAGCAGCCAGTGCCTGTGGTTGCCATCAGTGCTCGCCCAAAGCAAGCTCAGGGTCTCCCACATCAGTCAGCAGCACACAGTGCAACCCTTTCTGTGGAGGGATTCAAGTCCCCCACCCCAATCTTGAAATACCAAGCAAATCCATCACCAGTAAAACAGAAGGTAGGTCACCTGCTTCAGAAATGGGAAAGTATTGCACAGTTTGTTAATTGGCTTTTTTCTTTTTTTTTTTTTTTTTCCCTTCCACGCTGAGGCGACAACTAGAGAGGAAAAATTATTAGGAGTGCAGAGATCATAGAATATTGGTTACATTGTTACTGTGATGAGACAACATATTTTTGGAGTGTTTATGCAGTGCTAGATAGAGAAAAGAAGTGGGAATCTGGGAAATTGACACTGCTCAGTCTAGCGTTGTGGTAGTGCTGGAAATTAGAAATAAGGTAATAGGATTTTTCTGTCTGGCTCAGCCTCTGGCTGTCTTCAATATGTTCAGGAAATCATTTTACATCTCTGCTTCCATTTCCTTGGCTGTCAAATGAACATAATGATAACTGCCTCCTCTGAGTGCTCGTGCTTCATTAGAGCAATAAAACATTTTGGAGGAAGGAGTCATAGAAGTGTGATCTGTTAGTCCAGCAAGGTCAGGCTGAACTGTCTGTAAACAGCTAAAGAAATCACAGAATGAGGTAAGGGTCTCCTGGAGCAGCGTGGATGCCGATGTGCAGGATTGCCAGAGAAGGTGAAGCGGATCTTTCCCGCGCTGTCTGAGCAGGGGGGCAGCTAAAAACAAAGTGTTTTTGTTTCTCACCTGGCACATATCCCATTACTGTAGTGAGTCCTTCAAGCGTTCAGTGCACCAGTCTGTTGGGTTTTTTCAGAAAGAGGTTTTGCTGGTTCAGTTCTTCTGTGTGGATGTTTTATTAAGATGCTCCGTGTGGCTTTTTCCCAACGTGCGACCAGTTGTGACTTGATTTTATGCTTGAACACAATAAAATAAAATGAGTCAAGGAGATAAGATACCGAGATAAACAGATGAGCAATGTTTATAAACCATAAGAGCCTCCTAAATTTGATAACCATCAGTTCTAGCCAATATACCCCATGGTGCTAAAGAAAGAAGAAATCAATATTGCAGAAGCTTTTACAGAAAATTTATGAGCACGCTCCGTTCAAGAGCAATCCGTGAAGACTGAAACATAGCTAGTACAATACACTTACTTATGAAAGGGTTTACAGAGAAGTCCCTTGATGAATTCACAAACTGTTTCTGGGAATTAAATTGGGGAATATGGAAATGGGCTTTTAAATATATTTTTTTTTCACTTATTAGTGTCTATCCAGAAGAAAGTGTGGTCATAAATTACCAAACTCCTTTGAGTAATGTGGCTGAATAGACAATAACAGTGAAGCATAGTCCCTGCCAAAGTTATTAAGCATACCTGCTCAAGTTTATATTTTATGGGATAAGTGGATTAGTATGGACTGGTTTTCTAATAGGAATTCCTCCCTCCCTCGCCAGCGCTTCAGATAGACTTTCACTGGATTTAAGTCCTTCACAATTAAAAGTTGTAGCATAAATAGATGCTAACATACGTGAGTCATGATAATCTTTCAGTGAGCAGAGAAGCTGTTTTCAGCCTCATGAGGTACTCGCTTACACCCTGATGCTTACACCTTCTGTGATTTGATCCCTGTTTCAGGTATTTATTACTGTTAACGTTGGTTAAAAAAGTGTTGTCACACTGTTTGCTTGCTGGAGCACAGACCAGACGTGTCCCTTATCCCAGGCCACAGAAGCAACAGCGTTCATGGGTAGCTCTTGTAGTGGTGCAAGTGGGACCTTATCCCACAGAGGACCTATGTGTGGTCCTACTCACAGCTGTAAATTAAAATTGAAGAAAGTAAAGGAGAACATACAGGTAAGAATAGTTGATGGAAAGAGTTACCAGACATTAAGAAACATTTAATTGTCAGCTGGTGGAAACAGGGGCTGTGAAGACAAGAGAGAACAGAGTTTAATGAAGCAGCTGATTCTTGTTCTACCTTGCTGTCATCAGGTTCTTTGATGTGAAGTGTTCAGATTAGTTTCTGGTCTTGCTGAGGTAGATGATTAAGTGTCAGGTAGACTCTCTGCAAGTTATATCCTGCTTCACCTCAGTAGAGAGTGCAAGGTGAAACCAGAGAAATAAGGCTCCTCTCCGGCAGCTTAAGAAATGAACATTTAGAAATGAGCAGGGAGAGCTGCTGCTGCATGTGAGGCTGCGTAACCAAGAAGGCAGCAGTCATTTCTTCATGCACAGGCTCAGCCTGGCCAGGGACAGCTGTGGCACAGTGCTCAGCAGAGGCATTTGAGTCGGTCACACCAGTGCTTTGTATCCCACTTCCTCTCTCCGTAAGAATTACTTACTCACATCATTAACTTTATGCTGTATTTTGGCTGTATCTTCTGAATTATAGAGAAAACTACAATTTTCATAAGTAATTTAAGCAAATCTTGTGGTTAAAGGGAAAATGGTGATGCTGCTCTAGGCAGCTGTCAAGGTGAAGCTGTTGGTGGGTCGCTGCAGTGGTTGGTGGAGGCAGCGCCTGACACCCAGCTCTGGGCTGGGGTGCATATGGCACCTCTTACATAAACATGTGAGGCTCCCCTGTGCTGCAATGTCTCCCTCATATTTATCTTTATTTTCTGCTGGTAGCATTGTGGTTTAAGATTTCATCAGTAATTGTAGGCATTAGTGCTGCTTTATTAGTGCTCCCCATGGACTGTACTTTGCAGATTATGGGTTTCACTTTTTCTGCTTGTACCTCCCAGCGGCTTCTGCAGTGACACTGAGAACTTGCTTGGTCCCTTCCTGTATTGCAGAGGAAGGAGGTATTAGGTTGAAAACAAATAAAGGGAAAACCAACACCAGAACTACTTGTAAACTCACATCTCTGCTCAGTGGCAGTAATGTTCTGCCCTAAAACAAAGTGACAGTGGCATGTCCTCACACCAGGAGTCAGCTAGACATGATCAGTATAGGCAAGAGGAACAGGTTATGTATATATAAAACAGATCCAGGAAAAGCCTGTGTTTACAAGTCATGATGGTACGTCATGTTGGGGATCTCTCTGGCTACCAGGAGATGATCCAACATTTAGCGGGGCAGGCTTCTTTCTGCATGGTGGAGACAGGGTAATGCCATCAAAGGTCTCCAGAGAAAGATGGGATCACTCATGTAGCACAGTGTACCCAATGAAAAGGTGAAACTAAAGCAGAGCATCTCTGTACCTTGTTTTAAAAAACACAAGTGTTCTTTGTGTACCTCGTTTTAAGTTGAAGCTGTAGTTTCCCAGAAATCAAGCAGTCTGGGACTTGACCTTTCTGCAAGGTTGTTTATGGAATTTGCTTGTGATTTCTGTGTAGTCATCTCACTGTTTCCCTGCTGTGGCTGGAAGCAAGTGCTGCAGCATCTCCACCATTGCCTCGGAGGAGTCTGATGCCAAATTTCATGAGGGCATTGGTCACAAACTGTAATTTAGATATTAATACACTTTCAGCAGTAAAAAAAATTACTCTGATCTCCCCCAGGGAATTGTTGAGTCCTTTTGCATGCATGCTCCTTTCTTCTAATCTCACTTTTAACAGTTTTCTTGCTAAGGTATTGTTTTGTTGAGTTATCATTCAATGTATCAAAGCTTATTTTCCTTTTCCCTGTTCTCTTACTCCTGTTCATGCTTTTTTTTTTTTTCTTGTTGTTAGTCTTATTAAAATGTCTCTACTTCACTCTTGCTTTCCTTTAAATATTTGAATAATTAACAGTAGTAGGCACAGAAAGATTTCTGTGGCTGTGAAGTGTATTGGTAAGTGTGTGACACGGCTTGCTGAGTAGGGAAGGGAGGGCAATGGGGAGTGACTTTAATCAGCAGCAGCTTTTCAGCACTTCCTTGGCTTCCTGTTTGCAAGGAGAGCTTTCAGACAGCCTTTCCGGTGTTGCTTTAATCTTTAAATGCACGTTTTCCAAATGTGTTCCACAGGTGCCAACAAAGAAGCTGAAGAAATATGAGAGAGAGTACCAAACAATGCGGGAGAGTCAGCTGCAGCAGGAAGATCCTATGGACAGATACAAGGTACGGGAGATGCTCCATGGGAACCTGTTTCATTGGCTGAATCCTGTGGGGAGTGAGGCAGTTCCAGTGGTTGAGCAGAGCCCGTGTCCCGTGCTCACCTCGCTGGTGCCAATGTAGACCTTAGGGAATTTAAGTGGTAGGTGAAGCTCATCCCCTTATTTGAACAAGCACTTTGAACACTTGGACATAGTGTTTTTTCAGGAATATTTCAATCACAAATTGTAACTCTCCAGACATCTGCAAGTAGCCACATATAATATTTTTCTTCTTTCAGTTTATATGTTTGTAGGTAACTCTCCTGCTGTTGCGCTTTTACGGGAGATCTTCATGAGACGCAGAAACAAAAGGGTGATTCTCAGCTACAGACACAAAAAGGAGAAAAGTACACATTGTTCTATCACAAGCTGTGTGCAGTGGCATCCACAGAGACTTTTGGAAGATGAACTCTTCCTTGACTGACATGATCCTTGCTATTCATCTCTGTTTATACCAAGCGTTAGTAATTTTTTGTTCATATGATGGCTAGTACAGTGAGACCCAGAGCTCTCCTGGGGTCCCAAGGTACTACTGCAATAGAATTAATAGTGATAAATATCCTTCTTTAAAGCAGCAGAGAAAAGTTCAGTTATTAATATGATGGCTTGCTACTTTACCAAAAAGGAATAGTTCTTCAATTTTGGATCAGCATTGCTTATCTTTCCAATGTATTTGCTTTTACTATCACTGCTACATTCTGTTGCCATCGATTTTTGTGCGATGGAGGCTCTGCCTCTGGCCATAGACTTCATTTAGTGTTCAGGATCCATTTATTGCTTACCCTGTTCCTGTTCTGAAAAACTCAGTTTTCTTTAGGTGAAGCTGACAGAGATGAAGCACTTTACTGCCCGTTGCCCAGGTTAGCTGGGAACTGTCATTGCTTATATATGCCTGGACTGTTTTCCTGCTGTTCTTCATCGTGCCTTAATATGTTAAGTGACATTGCAGTTGGTGTGGAGTATACAAGGAATGTGGAGTAGTAAATAATCACCTAGGGTGCAACAGGTTTATGAGGTCTGTGACCGTAAGGAAAGTGCACCACGTACAGAAAACCACAATGTGAAAATCTGTAGTGAAAGACTTTGCCATAATTCATAAATGTGAGAAGATAAAGTTACAGGTACAGAGAACGTAAAACTGACCTTTTTTTAAGTATTTATCTGTGAAAAATTATGTTTTGAGTGTAATTCTTTTGATGTCAAAGGGTGTAGATTTTCTTTTTTGTGAGAAATAGGATTGCTGTAGCAGCCAAGAGCCAAGTGATTGTGACCTATTTAGAAAAAAAAACACAACTTCTGCTGACCAAGTATTTTTCCAGTGGTTCGGTACTGTGGGATTTAAATAATAGTTAGAAAACAAATAAGGCTTCGTTAAACCTCTGTGGAAGCATATTAACAAGTTAATCTTGGGCTCTGGACAGTGAAGAACATTATGCCCAAGCTGCAAATGAGGACATAGAAAGTGGCTCTTTGGCCACTGTTTATGTGAGTCACTGTCACAGTCAAGAGCACAGCCTGGGGTTTTGGCTTGCACTTTTGAAACTCACTGTGTGATTTTTCTGTTAAGCTGGATTGGGTCTGATCCTCTTAGCGATGCTGTGATTAGAGAGAGCCCCTGTAACTGGTTAGTTGCACATTAAGTTCAAAGTTCTGACACATTCTTCAGCTGATGAGCGTCACGGAGAAATGCTTGTTAAGTGCTCTCTGTTCCTTGTCTTGTTCTTTGATTTTTATTTATGTGTCAAGCTGAGGTTGGTAGGAATCAACACTTCCAGAGTGCTTCCAAAGGGCAGCAAGAAACACAAGCTGTGTGAATCCTGGCAGGCAGAAAGTGGAGAGCCAACTTTGCTTGTCCCTTAAGTGATCGCCCTGCAGCCCCTGTGTTTAGAAATGCATTTCAGTTTGGCAGCGTCAGGCCTAGACTTTGCCCAGCCAGGCTTGGTTTGGGAAAGGACTGAGTCTACCCTGCTGAGGTACAGCACTGCTGTTAGCTCCCTCTGGCCTCCTGCGCTCTCTCTGTGTGGCTGTGCCCTGAAAGGCCTACATCTTTGTAACTTTTACAGTTTCTCTTCCCAGAACAAAATGAGTTTCTGGTTTTCCCATTCAGGGTGTTTCCTGAATGGGATCACTGGAATGGAGATCCCTGCAGCATATTCCTCTTCTAGGTCAAAAAGGAAACGGGCTTTCAGTCTGTTGATAGTTTTTAGTTACAGTTTTTAGTTAGATAGAGTTTTTGTTGTTTGCAGTGTGTTACAGTTTTTATTGCCAGTAGAGATTTGTCAGGACCACAGAGACATTGATAGTTCTGAGCTGCAGTGATGAAGGATGTCTTGAGTGAGACATCTCCCTGTAACCTGGTCTGCAGTGGAAGCAGTTGGATGGACTGTTGAGAGAAGAGGAGATGAGCTGTGTGCGGCACTGGGGTAGGAGCAGCCACCTCAATGGCAGTTGTGTCCCTGCTCAACTGCCATCTCCTCCTCCTGGTCCATCCCCGCTGCACTGTCAGCCCTGTGGAAGGAACTCGTGGGAGCTGACGCAGCTCTTACATGTGGGTCTGACTTTCAGCTGGGCATCCAGGGGAGGCCAGGACCGAAACAGAGCAGCATGAAAAAGCTTCTTCCTCTCCTTCCCACCACTCAGGTCCCGGAGGTCCCTTCCCAAGCACAGGGACTGTGGGGCTGAGCAGCCTGCTGTGAAATGCTGGGGAAGAGATGCTTCCTGCCTGAGGGCAGGTGGGTACATCCAGACAGGGACATAGACTCCCCCAGTCCCACTGAACCCAAGCTCTCCATAGGCTGCCATTAACCAGTTGCATTTTCTTGACAGGTTAAATTCACGTGCTACAATAAGCTCTGTTACATGCTGCAGACCTTCCTGCCCAGCTCATATTTAACATGTTGATTGTGATTTGACAAAAGAGCAGTATTAAAGAGTGCCATTATTTTTGGTGGTTGTTTCCTTCTGTGTTTACAAGTATTATTTAGGAAAAGTGTCATTTTTAAATAGACACGCTTTCATTTTATTTTCTATTGCTTGTAAAAAATTATCACTCACATTTTTGTCAGGTAGATTTTTAAAAGGTGCAAAAGTAAATACATTCTAAATTGCTGTTTGTCGTGGAATTTCATGACTTTTGGTTAAAATAAATTACAAATTGCCTATATAACCCAGGAATAAAAGTGAATTGCACATTCAGAAAAAAATAGCAATATAGTTGAGATTGATATTTTTCTATATATTATGGGAGGTTTTCTGTGTTTGAGAACATCTCACATAACAGCGTTTCTATTGACTTGGTAAGAAACTGACAGAGTTGCATTTGGGACATTTTGATTTAAAATAAAGAGGATATAACCATAAAAGAAGGGATGGAGTTTTGCAAGCAGACCCTGCTTGTGCACAAAATTCTGTTCTGAGAGTAGAAACGCCTTTTTCTGTGTAGCCCATGTGCACTGGTGAAGTTGTCTGTCTGAATAAAAGTGTAATTTGGACATAATAGCCTTTGGGGTTTTTGAAATGGAAGTGAAAATTAATACCCGGGTAATTTTTATTGAGAGTCATAGTAACCGAATGTAACTGCCACAAGAAAAACCATAACTCTTGATGTGGATCGTTGTTTGGTTTTGGTTTTTAGAAAAAATATGTGCTGGGGCACTTCTGGGAGCGCTTCTTCAGAGTCAACAGACAGCAAATACGAAACACCTCCAGGAGCCTCTGTGTTGCTTCCCATGAGAGGTTTTCCAGGATAGTTTGCTGTAAAAGCCTTCTGGGTTTCTAGGTGGAGGTTCACAGGGTTTTCCTTCAGAGCTCCTCCACAATCAAGAGCCCTTTCCAATGGGCTAATACAAAGACTTCAGTTTGCTCACATCTAGAAAAGTGCATTTTAATCGGTATTTTCATTCCACCATCCAGGATCTGTTCATGCCTAAAGATCTGGGGCTTGGGTGTTTGCTCATCAGAAAATATGACACTCAGTTGCTTAACAAGGTTTGTGACTCGTTACACCCTACTTGAGCAGCAGCACAGAGAGGATGCATCATCGCCACTAATCTTGTCAGGAATTGCTCTTTGGGGCTGGCCGGAAGGGAGCAGAGGGTGGAGTTCAGCCTTTCAGTCCTCCTGAGCTGAGGCTTGTCTACTGCTTTCAAATTTGCCTTCTTCTTTCTGTCCAGTGTGTGATGGAAGCTGGAGTATATCCTCTTTAGATCTCAGAACCAAAAACCCACTGAAGAATCAGCAGTTATCTTTTTTTTTTTTTTTTTGCTGTCTTTGTTGGTATTAAAAATTATTTAATATCCTGTTTTCACTGTCTTTACACCAATGGTTGAAAGCAGTATTTGGTCTGTGACTTTACAGGAGGTAAGTTTATTTGTGTTTGTATGTATCAGCGGTGTTTGTCCCTCTTGGAAATGCAGTATCCTCCTTTTAAAAGCTGAGCAGAGTTCACCAGCTGCCTTTTGTAACAGAAAGGAGGAATCTCTTATGTCCTGACTGTAGAAACTGAGCAATGCTGAGGAGAAGGAGATCGTTGTAGTAGTCAGTAAATTGTTAGTAGTGTGTAGAGCAGAGGCAGGAAGCTGTCTGTTGACACCAGGGACAAGTAGCAGGTCTGACAAGATGGCTTGTGCCAGGTTACAAAATGCTGTCTGTGCTGCCAGTCCTACTGTAACGAACCAGCTCCATCTGTTGAACTTTATGCCATTGCGAATGGTATTTTATAAAACCCTGTAAATATTTCGGAGTCACTGGAAATAGTTTGCTACGTATGAAAAGAGCTATTTGCTATTTCTGTCTTTACTGTGTAACGTTAGGTTTTATTTAGACTTAAGCAGATTAAGAGTTTCCTCCTGAGGAAGGAGTCAGTTTTTCGCTGCTAGATCTGGGGGGAGGAGCTGGAAAAGACAAACCATCTAATCATGCATACTGCCCTGCGTGGAGGAAGAGTAAAGGTGGCCCCGTAAGAGACTTTGAGCTGGAAATTAAAAGTATGGTGAACGAGATAAAACCGTCTCTTAGTTATTGACTGGATGCCCAAGGTAAGAGATCTTTAACTTACTAAAACAGTGTCATGTAAATTCTAGTTTAAGAGGAGGATAGCGCATTTCCAACCACATAGCTTGCTTACCCACTTGTCTGTGAATGCAAAGCAGGAACTTTGAACTTCACATTGTGCGGCTTGCTTTGCAGACACTGAAGCTTTTGGCAAAAGCATAGCAAAAATGCTACAGCAAACTTCTTTCTGGGTTATTATGTGAAAGTCTTAAGAATTTGCTGATTTCTCCCTCTAAGCAACATTCCTCTGAAAAGGTATTGGTGCCACAGCACCTGGCAGCAACACCCTTCTGATCTGGTCCCGGTTTTTAGGTGAACTTAAGTCATTTTCTGACAACTGCTCGCTGGCAGAGCTGTGTCTATAAAAATTAACATTTCCAAGATGGTCTGAAAAAATACAGAAATAAAGACACACAAAGCCTTTTAAAATGATGATGTTTATTATTAAAGACTGCAATTTGGCTTTACACTTTAAAGTTTATATTATCCTTACAGAAGTATTTTACTTTTAAAAATGCCTTGTCCCAAGCAGAATGCACTGCAATTAAAATAAAAAAGATGCCCCAAGTTACACATATTTTAGCAGTGGTTTTTTTAACTGTCTTAAAAGTATTTTCCTTACAGTTTCTGTAACAAAACAGGTTATTTAAAGTAAAACCTTTTGGAAAGGAAACAAACTTACTTTCCTGTGCAGGGCAGTGCATGCTCTTGTTGCACAATGGGGTCACAATAAGGAGAGACTATTTACAGAGGTTCTGCTTCCTGCTGCACAGGAAGCTCCCACACAGGAGAGACATTTTTTTAGCATCCTCTTAGAGCTGTAGTTATCCTTTTTGCTGAAGACAAACATGCAAAATCTTCTTGCGACAGAAATGAAAATTGCAGTTTCGTGGTGCTGAGTTTGGTAAGAAAGAAATATCTGAGCGTTGCTGGTGAGCAGGAGGAAGTGGCACCAGGTGAATAATGCGCTTATGCAAAAAACCCGCATTTTGTAGGAAGGGGTTCACTGAACAGCTCTTGGAAATTTTTGCTGTCTTAAGTGCTAATATTTATTCACTTCTACCGTTTTTCTTGGAGAACATAACTTACCTTGCAAGTGAGCACAGGTCCTTTTTGAAATCTCAACATGTAGGTTATTGTTCCTCAACCTGAGTTTCCATGTGAACTTGGTATTTTTTTCTTGAGTTTCCATAGCGCACAGATTCCCTTTGCAGTCTCCTTTGGTGTGAAAGATACACGTCATTGTGTGACTGAAGGCCAGCACACTTTTTACTCTTTTATAATCCATTAGAGCAGGGCATCTCAATCTTTCCCACCTGGCTGTGTTCTTCTGAAGATGAAGATGTGTATTTGACATGGACATCTTTTGAATATGATTCTGTTTCTCAGCCTTAGAAGAACAAGCACTGAAAATGATTTTTCAAAAACGTGAATTGCTACTGTTCATTCTTTTCCAGCCTATTTACCTTCTCTAGTTAGTGCTCTACGTAGTTGCTTCCGCCTGTGCAGAGTGGGTAGGGAGTGCAGTGCAGCGAGGACCAGCGGCCTGCAGTCTTGAAGTTCGGCATTTTGTGTTGTCATGCATTGCCCACCAAGCAGGTTCTTGGCCTGTGCTCAGGGAGGGAGGTTCCTTCACCTTTTTCCCAGCAGGTGTCCTGTAAAACGTGCGCTGTTGTCACTGGTGCAAGTTACAGAGAAAGTGTGTAAATGGCAGTACACGTTATACGAGCTGTAGGGGGTTCCCTGCTAAATGCTATTCTTCACTGGTCCCACAGAAGATAGGAAGTTGGCACTATGTCATCTACAAAATGGACTATTTTTACGGATTTTTGCAGACAAAATTTTGCAAAAAATGGAACAGGACAGCTTTCTGCTCTCAACTGGAAACACTATTATGAAGATCTCTTAATTGGTCCTTGTTCACTGCTGCTGGGTGGGATTTTATCTGCCTAATTTCTTTTCATGATGAGCAAGCAGAAACCAAGTGTTTTTGTGGAGAGGACTGTGTTTACTTTTGACAGAGAAACCCTACAATCGGTGTGTCACTTACCTGACACAAACATAACCATTGGGATATAAGTGGAATCGCTGCATTTGCACTGCCAGCTTAATTCACTGTTGTTTCCCAGAGCAGCAGTCCTGTCTTCATGTGCACTCTTGCCTTCTTGGTGTTTTACCCACACAATATACTCACTTATTGCTCTTTAATATTGATCAGGATTAACTTCCTTTTCTGGTTGTTCCTTTCTTTGTGCAGAGGGAGAACCGCAGGCTCCAAGAAGCAAGCATGCGGCTGGAGCAGGAGAACGACGACCTTGCCCACGAGCTCGTAACAAGCAAAATTGCCTTACGGAATGACCTGGATCAGGTAACGGTAACAGAGATGGGTCCCAGCTCAGCCTCCTTTGTGCTCGAGTGAAAGCATGAACACAACATTAAAAGTATAATTATTTTTGACTTTATTTTCCTGAAAACCTCGCTTCTGGTCAGGGTCAGAAAGCCGGATTACCACATGCATGCAACTGTAGCCATTCACAGTGGTGTCTTGGCAACACTGACCACTCCTTCTCTGTTTCAGAAAATGTAAGCCATAACCTTTAGGCAGATACTAAAGAATAAACATTTACTTGAAAAAATAAATAAATCACATACTCCTCAAAAGACTAATTTCAAGGGAAGTTGCCTTGCAGAATGTCTACTGCCTTTCATGCACGTGTTTTTCACAGCAGTTTTAGTACAGCCAACAAAATTCAGAGGTAGTGAAGTGGCACGGCACCAAAAATTGGAAGGGCTTCTGGGTGTGCTTTTTGTTTCCTGTGCAGTCTGGAATGTGGAGGGCAGCAGCATTCAGAGCCCTTTATCTCAGAGATGACTGTCAGAGAACTCCATACTCAGCCCTCCTCTTTCTGGAGTGTTTTAACAGTTGTTATTATTAAGGCACTGAATCCATGAGGGCCATACTCCTCCACACCTCGTGATTAGTCCCTTGCTCAGTGAGGGCTGTAGTGCCTTTTCTGATGTGAAATTTCTCCTGCAAGGGCCTCTCCATTTGATTTCCCGTAGTTATTTGTCTTTCTATATCTAACTGCAGAACTGTAAACATCATTCACCACAGTTGTGCGATTTGTCTTTCTGTTTAGGCAGGTCCTTGACAGTCAGGTTCTGCTGATTTGGGTCCATGTGATTGTAAAAATTGGAGCTGTCTTGGTGAGCAAACGCAGGCAGAGATGCGCTTTGCATGACGGAGTGGGCAGTCTCGTGTGAAGACCAAAGGCAATGTGTTGAGGTGCTCTGCCTTCTCCAGCAATAGCTGTACCTAAGGCAGCTTTGTGTCTGCTGCTGCCCATCCTTGTTTTTTCTCGAGTATCATGACAAGGCTGCTGAGCACATACCTTGGCCAGTCCTATTCCTTGCTCTGCTGCATTGTAGCTGTCTTTCTGCAGCTGGGAGTGGCTCCATGAAGTGCACTGGCACTGAAAGAAAACCTTTGTGCTACTGCACTCCTCATCTGCAAGCACTGGGTGATACCATGTACCACTGCAGCTGCTTGGAGAACCTGGTGTGAACACGTAAAGGAGTGAAGATTTGCAATTCCTTCAAAGTGTATCTTGAACAGGACTTGCATCAAAAACATCCTTGTCACCCGCAAGTTCTTTTAGTCCAAGATGTCAATCTTACCGATTTTCCATTCTTTCACTGCCTGTTTTCCTTTCTCCTGTACAGCCACGTACACACTAAGCAATGTGGGAGCCCTCAATTCATCTCTGCAGTCGTGGCCCTGGTAGAGCTGCTTCTGCCTACCCACAGTCGCCACTAACGCCCTCATTAATAGCTAACAGTGTGGCAGATAAGCTCATACCAACAGTAGTGGTAGAAAAACAAACTGCAACTTGGAGAGAAGCTCTATACTGTTATTTGTTCTTTACAATGCCATTTTCCCTCTGGTATTTTCAGCAAACTAAGCATTACTTGACCACAACCCTTGCCTGTTCTAGCACCTGGTTACTGAGCAGAAGGAGTGGTGTGACGCAGTGTGTATCTCCCAGTAGGGGAGGTCAACAGGATATAGCCAGACACTGGGAAATACATTTCTCTCCTGGTGATTGGTGAGGATAGTGCTCACAAAAACAAAGCATTCCCAGTATGTTCCACCATAAGCTTGGTCCTTCAATGAGAGGAGAAAGTTCATGTTCTCAAGTTTCTCCAGGTAATACTGGTTTGCACTGCTAAACAAACTCTTTTATCTGGTGGTCCTGTTTGTCCAGACAATTTGTAAGGCAGTACAGCGCAGGCCCCTAACGTTTTCTACAATATCTGGTATCCCCTTTTACAGATCCAAGAATGGAATGAGTTATCTGAAGTTACACGGGAGCTAAAACATGCTGCCCTCGTTTAGATTAATACTGTTCCCATCAAAAATATTCTATACATCATTGTTTGATTAGGTTTGTATAAGGACATCGTATCTAAAGCTTACTTGCCATCTGGGCATAGCTAAACCTACAGCAAAAGGGTTCTTTGCACAGTTGTTGAAACACAGTGAAATGACTTAGAAATAGCTACTTGCATAGGGAATTTCATATTAAGAATAAGTTAGGTGAGCCATCAGAGGGCAGGAAAAGGCAATGCTAGAACCTGAACCTGCAACAGTTCCGAGATGTATATGCCAATACATTTGTGTTAGCACAGATAACGTCTGATTGACAGCAGCGTTTCTAACTCTAGGCTGAAGACAAAGCAGATGTGTTGAACAAAGAACTTCTCCTGACCAAACAGAAGCTGGTGGAGACTGAAGAAGAGAAAAGGAAGCAGGAAGAGGAAACTGCTCAGGTAAGGTATATTCCCACTTTTCCCATTTAGCAGGGAAATGCAAGCAAAAGGACACGCAGAAAAGCACGAATGTGTTGTGATTGTAGAATTGCAGTCACAATAAAAAATTTACAGTGCTAGGGTAAATTTTATTTTTTTTAAAAAAAGTGTGGTTTTTAGTGTTTTCCTTTGCTTGAGCTCTGAATGTTAAGTTTTCCATACCTTATCCTCTTCCCAGTATTGTAATAATAATTTTTACTGGCGGTGAGCAATCGCAACTGAGATGTGATCAGACCTCTTTTAATTATCTAAACAAGGAGCTGGAAGAGTTGTTGCCTTCTAAGAGGCCATTCTGGATGCAGCTGAACCAGCGTTCATTGAAATAAAGCTGTGAATGTTGCTGACTAGACCCGGCCTCATACTTCTTTGCAAAACGTTCAGTCTTAATTTTCTAATCCTATGTATCTGATGTGCTGAATAGTGACACACAAAAGTATGTTTCAGAAGTGATACCCTGATTATTATTTTTGCCATTTGACAGCCGTGACTACAACAATCAAACGTTTAATTTTTGGAGGTTGCCAAGTTCTGTGTTTGCGATAAACAAGGCAGCGGAGGCCTTTTTCCTGCTGAAAGGGCTCTCAAAATGTAGTGGTTCTGAACAGTGAATGAATGAGTTAGCTGTATTTTAATGCAGCACCACAGGCCAAAAGATACTTCTTTCTCCTGTTACAGAGATAGGAGTGATGGTGCTGAGAGATTCTTCTCCCTGCTCCATCTCGAAACAAACAAATAACCTGTCTGCCCCTCACCTGGTGGGACCATGTGCAGAAAAAAACAAATCAGTAAAACCCGCTTAAGAGTGATGCTCTTGTGTTCCGTGGGCCACACTGTGCCACCATTTAATGCAGAGGGAGAGAATTGCCCTACAGGGGAATTCTCTAAGCAGGGATTCGCTGTATCACAGTATAGACGTTTTGGTTCTAACTGAATCTAATATGTATTTGTATACTGAATAAATCAGAAATTTGTCTGAAGAACTGGAATTTGGTAAGAAGAAGCTGTAGAACTGTTGTAAACGCAGCAAGGCTTTGAGAGAACAATGTGATGGCACATTTTGAGAACTTCTTTCAGTGTACTGTCAACTTGTCTCCTTGAATTCCTAGCTGAAGGAAGTCTTCAGGAAGCAGTTAGAGAAGGCAGAATCTGAGATCAAGAAAACCACAGCCATTATTGCAGAGTATAAACAGGTACTGTTATGGAGACGCTTTCTCACAGTTCTTTCAACCTGTTCTGAGAGCTGAATTTTCAGAGTTGCAGGTCTCATCCTGTATATCAGATACACTATGTTTGGGGCTTTCTGAGAGCAAGCATTGTAATTTGTCATTTATTATTTTTTTGTGGTTTTCCAAATAGTCTCTAAATTAAGGGAGCCAGGAATAACCTGTCTTTCGTCTAATTTTTAGTACTGTAGGGTGAATGCTTCTTTGCTCTGTGACATAACACAGCATAAACATAAACCAATTAATCCATAAAATGTTCTGGTCTCTATGATCAGGTTCTGTGTTGAATACAGCCACTTTTTTCAGTCTTACTATCAGCAGGAGTGGATCTATTAAAGGGGGGGGAATGCATATCTACTCATATATCTCAGTGAGACAGGATCTAAGAAATAATGACACTAACAAATGGATTGTTTAAAAGGTCAGGGTATGTATTTAATACAGTGAAATTTAGCTAAGAGACTGCTTTCTGTGCTCCAGATTTGTTCCCAGCTGAGTACCAGGCTGGAAAAACAACAAGCAGCCAGTAAAGACGAACTAGAAGTTGTGAAGGTAAGAATAACGCCTCTACATATGGGATGCTTCTAACCCAAGTGTTCCTAAATGCCAGGGATATGGAACAAAAAGTGAAGTTTAATGTAACAACAGTGGTGTCCACCCAGCTGCACTGATGGTCCCATGTGCGTTGTCATCGGATGTAAACAGTGAAAGGGTTTATTTCCCTTCAAGGTTCTTTATCTTGTGTCTGACAGAGTGGAACTGTCAAACTGAAGTGCATGTAGTACTTGTCTTTTCTTTTTCCTGTGGAAATGTGTACCTTTAGTAAAAAGTGTAGAGAGACAGTATTTACTTACATTTTTTAATTAAATGGAAGAAAGAAAAGGTTCTCTAGAAGAGAAAACGTGTTACTTCTCCAGTGTCAGAATTGGCCAAATTGGACAATGTCTATATTTGGGTTTCTGTAATTTAAGCAGAGTTGCCAGAGCTTGGGTCATCCCCAGAATTTTCGTAGCAGTTCCTGTCTCTGCTCTCAACCCCCTTAATCAGGACCATCTGCACTAGAGGTAAACATTTCCTGGCCATATAATAATTCTGTCCCTCTGCTCTGTCACTACTGAGTAGGCAGCATTGTCTTCCCTCTGCTATATCTCCTAGTTGTTTCTTTAGTACTCAAGCTGAACCTGATTTGTTGCTTTTTTTTGTGACTTTATGTTCTTGACAAAAAAATAAAAATTACAGGATTGATGTTCCTATAATGTGCTCCCATTTTTGTTTGTGTGAGCCAGGCCAGCTCCGACATCTTCAGGCATGAGTAAGTTGTTCACTTCTCCAGGCAGCACAAGAACCTTACGGTTGTGTGTCAGACATCACTGGCAAAAAAGGGACAACCACTATGATGCTAAACAAGGACCAATAAGACAGCATTGGCCCCTGCAGTGGGCACAGCCTGCTTGCTTCTTTCTGGAAATAAGGAAAAGCTGCCTCACAGTCTTTAAAATACCAAAATCCGTATTAAGTTGGTCAAGATGAAAAGTCCCTAGAGTGTAATTTACTCTTCTGAATTGTGCTGGCATAAATACTGCAAAATATTACAAAGCTTTGGTAGCAAGAAGGTTTGAGTAATTCTAATCTAGGAGCAAAGCCTCTCTGTCCTTACACAGGATTGCTAAGTGGATTTTAGGATTTTTTATATTAGTTAGTGTACCCTGGAAATTGTTCCATGAACTTCTCAAATTCTTTTCACGTCAAATATGAAAACTGCAGTACTAGCTAATGGGAGCATTACTGTGACAGAAAGGTAGTCTAACATAAAAATGGCTCCTCTGGGAAGCACACAACTCCTGTTACTTGGATCAAAAGTGAGCTTTCTGCGTATTTCAGGGTAAAGTGATGGCCTGTAAACACTGCAGTGAGATTTTCAGTAAGGAGGGAGCACTGAAGCTGCCTGCTTTAAGCACGGAGAATAAAGGCATAGAAACAGATGATGAGAAGGATGCACTGAAGAAGCAGCTGAGAGAGATGGAGCTGGAACTTGCACAGACCAAACTGCAGCTTGTGGAAGCCAAGTGCAAAATTCAGGTACGTGTTACCCCGGTGCAGCAGCGCAGTCTCCTTCGTGTCATTATGCTCAGTCCAAAATAATTCTGAATCATGTAGAAAAAATGTTCCAGAAACAAGCATATACCCGAACCACTGTATAGCAGTGAACTTCCAAAATGATTTTCTGTCTTACAAAAAAAAAANAATTTGTATATTTAAGTATCTTCTGCTGTTTCCACAATTTCAACCTGTCTTGTCTCCCCAGTGCCTGGAAGGTTGCACGGAAAGCGCTGGATTACAGAGACTGAGGTTGAGGATGCTTTTTTGTTCATTAATTGGGTTTTGATCAATTCTGACCATTCTGCTTTCTTAGGAGCTGGAGCACCAGAGAGGAGCCCTTATGAATGAAATCCAGGCTGCCAAAAACTCTTGGTTTAGCAAAACCCTGAACTCTATCAAAACGGCCACAGGCACCCAGCCACCGCAGCAGCCTCAGCCGCCCCTGCCACCCAAAGAGGGCAGCACATAGTTCCAGCCAGACCCGATACAAGAGCACAAAGAAAACACAACTGAAACTCTGGAGGATTCTTCCAGTGGTCTCTCCTCTCGGGGAAGGGACAAAAGGCAGGAGTGCAGGCTTGAAGTGAAATTCGTCGGTATTTTTCATTCATTCTGATGTGACCCTTTCCAAAGGGGAAAAAAAAAATAATTCCTGTTTTCTGTTGAATTCTTACTTCCCAAACTGCCTTGCTGAAAGCCACGTTCTGATACCTTCATACTTTTACACTTTATTTTATATGACTAGATGTTAAATAAATACTTCAAAACTAGGTCTTTAATACATGACTAATTATTCAAAATTATTTTTATCTTGCATAGAAGGTTTTTTCTTCTTCTGGAGGAAGAGGGAGAATGGAAAATGTAAAGTACTGAACCCTAATCTCTTCATAGAAAGCACAGTCTAATAAGTACCAGTGTGTGTGTGTAGGATAACGATAACGTACGCCCTGGGACCATCTCAGAAGTTTGTCGCAGTGACCGCGTCCTGCAGAGAAGCACTTTTTGTAAAGCTTAGGCCATAGCAAAGATAGTCTTGTGCTGTCTTGGCACAATCGTTTATGAGCTTCCCTGATATTTTCTTATTGGTTTTTTTCTTCAGAAATGCAAGTAGTGCAGTTCTTTGTAGCACTGTTGTTTAAAGGCTATTTACAGCTGAACTGGAATTTAACATCAAGCTATCGAGTTCCCTTTTTTACTTCAAGTTTGTACTAAGAATTCCAAGAAATAATTTCTTCCACTGGGATAAGGGGAAAACTTCAGCTTTTATTTGGTGTTACTGCTGAGAAGCAGAGTGAAGACCCTGCATAGAGTTGACCTTTTGTGAATCCTGTGCAATAAAGGGTGGGTTTTATGAACAAGATTAATGAAAACCTTTCCCTGGGTCTATTCAAATTCTGAATTTGACACAGAAATTGAGGTATCAAATAATAACCCCAGAATGCTTGTGCAGCACTGGTGAATATTAACATCACAGAAGCAAGATCTGTTTGCTAGAAGTACTTGGTTAGGAATTGCCACGTTGGTATTACTTATTTTTATAAAACCAAACATTTTCAAGTGGAATACAAAACCTAGACTTGCCCCTGGGGTAGACTTCTCTGATGATTCCCAAACTTGTCTGGTTGGTTTATATCTCTTTAAGGTAAGAAAATTCAAAAACATTTGTTTTGATTGAACATAAAGTGTTTATAGAAATACTTATTTCAAGCAAAATTAAACTATTGGTTGAACTGATGGAATATTTTTTTAATTATACCTGTCATGTCTAAAGATGGTCTTGCAGGTAAATATAATTGCTGGACTAAAGATTGTGTATTAATTGTTCCATTTACAAAATTGTTCCAGGGACATTAGTTGTGCTTTATTATTTTTTTTTAATCCTAAGGAATGCCATACCTTGTCAGTTTTGTACAATAAAATTTCATGAGACCCATCTTGTGCTTTGTTGTCAAGCATAATCGTTAATTATTTTAAACAGGGTAGTATAAAATTAATGTTACCCGTGCCAAAGGAATTATTAGTCCTGGCAGTCAGCTGTTTGAAGTAGATATCAAAATATAATCACTATCCTGACACAACTTATCTTGCAACGAAATTCTCGCTCCTACCTTTAAGAGTTAACAAATGTTAATATTTTAAAGCGTACCTGCAAGAACGGTGATTGTGTGGAAATATTAATACAATGTGAAAAAAGGGGAGAGGAATTTCTGTTGCAAATACAAACAAAGGTCTTTTCCCTGGTCATTTCCGTGCTAGTAATATTTGCGTATTTCCATTCTCTTGACTGTCTGAACTTAGCATTAGTCACTCACTCACCAGTACTGCTTCACACTTCAAATAAACTGCATAATACATTTGAACTGACATTTAGGCACACATTTAGTTGTCCCATTTGAGAGCACTGTGCTGATGAGTGATATGGATGGTTTGACAAGTGTCCGAATTTCTCATTTATGTTAAATCATAATTAGAAGTGGATTTAAAACCTTGTTTGGAAAAATGCAGTAATAATAATAAAAAAATACAGTTAAGACTGATTCCCTGAGCAGCTGAGTTAATGGGACAGCTCACTGGTGCTCAGAGACCTCACCCTTCCCTCAGAGATCTCACCTTTCCAACAACCCATTGTACAGTCGTGTCCCCATCCTTGTTAAAGCACTTACTGGAGATGATTAAGAATAAAATAAAAAAAGATGTGCGTGGATTTTTCCCTCCCGATTGGTCTTTTGCCAAGTTATGAGCTCAATCATCTCAAAGGGTCCAATGAGTGCAAGAGGATCACGGGACTGGGACTTCTGCAGCTCATCAAAAAAGAGCTGTTAAACAAGCTCACCACACTTCATGGAACTGGCTTTGACGCATCATCCTTCTGAGTCCAGCAGCTCTCTGACTTTGGATGTTGAGCTTCTGTGACAAAAACATGTTTGCTACCTGTTAGCCATGATGATTCCAAAGCCTTGTAGGATGGAAGCTGACTTAACATCAGTAAGAAAAAGGTTTCAGAAGGCAATGGCTGCATTAACACTCTTGGCAGTAACATAAAGGTAATAAACAATTTTCACCTTCTACCTGTAGATCCAAGGTAGTGTTTGTAGCAGCGGCATTTGGAAGAGTCGTATTTATGTGGAAACTGTGTCTTTTCAAAATTACTGAAAGAATAAGACAATAGCTCTATGGCATTATCTTGATGAATCAGCATAGTCATATGCAGAAACAGGGAAAGGAGCGAGGCTGCAGGATTAAACCAGGGAAGCAGAAGTTCTACCTGCTAACTGTATGTGCTACTAGGAAACTTAGCTCCCTGTGAGAAAAAAACCCCATCATCTGGGTTTTAATTGTCCCTTTCAGCAGTGTGTGCCAGACCCATGTGCACACGTATCCCAGACCCACTGATCTGTCGGGGATAGCTTGCTCTTTGTTTAGCTTTTCAGCAGGAAACAACATCGGAGTCTCACCGAAACTGTTGTTTTTGTGCAGCACTGGAACAGCTAACGTGGCTCCTGAGTCTGGAGTGATTAATATTTTTTTTTTCTTGAGTCAGTATTAAACTATGTGTCCCCATCAAACTTATATTAGAAGTAATTTGAATTTTATAAATATATATGTGGAACTAAATCTTATTTTTTAATTTTCTTCAGAACGCACAGTTCTGAAATAAAGCCTTTAGTTTGATTAGGGACAAACTTCCAAAGAATATTTTTAGTACAACTGTTTTATCTTGTTGGATTCTAATCTGTTCCTGAGATGTCGAATATGGGAAAAAAATAAAAATACATTTTTTCACTTTAAAAATAAGTTGTTCTTACTTTGTAACACTTTACAGGATAAAAGAAGCAAGGCTGATTTAGTTACATAGTACATCTGTGAACTAGTCTTGTGTTACCTTGTGAATCAAACGTAATATGCTAAAGAAGCAGGACTTACTTCTCTTAGTTTAACAAATTCTAAATGTGCTCAGAGAGAATTAAAAACTGTAAAATAGAAAATATCATGCGTGGTGTTAATCCAGGAAACTGCAAAATCCCTGAGGTCAGTATACGTTAATGTTTGGCAAAACCAATCTCAGGAAAGGTAGTCAGCCGTGTAATCAATACTGCCAGCTGACAAATGCAGCCCTGTCTTGCCCACAGCTCAAAATAAAACCAGCCATTTACAAGGAGAGAGGAAGATAAAAAGGAAGTCAAGAACATCAAGAATTCAGCCCCTTGACAAAGCATGAAGTATCCCATTGACTTGAGAATCATGATGTCACTCACTGACTAAATATGGCAATTTAGGAGTAAATAAAAATCTGAATTTACTGACACTGTATGAAAACTTGGAAGCTATGTAAGTCATGCTTTCTCCACAGGATAAAGGTAGGGCTTTTCCCTTCCTTCTATTAAGTGCTTGCAGTGAAATCCATGAAACTACTTGTATGTATGAGAGAACTATACCTCTTATTTTGATTTACTGTTAGACTCAGGGATCATCGGCATACTTCTGCGTAATCTGATAAACCTTTGGCATTGAAAAGAGAAACTCTCTTATCTTACAATGCTGCTTTTCTTCCAACTGCTAGAGAGAAAAACATAGTACGTGTTACTGTTGGAATGTGAAGATCAGGGCAGAGATTTTTCTTGGGACTGAGGGGAGCGGTTCTGGCTGAGAAACCCACCTCTGTGGGCTGTTCTGCAAACAGCTGGCTGCACGAGACATGCCATGCTGCGAGTATATGCAGTGCCAGGCATCACACACGTGTTCTTTCAACCACAAAGGCTTGAACTGAATTATTTTTCCATCTGTTACACTAATACCCTACTCGGAGGTGTGCCTTCTTCCAAGTAATAATACTAAGGGGAGACACAATGAAGCACTCGAGTCTTTCAAGTTAGGTTAGGTATACATCACAGCAGCCTTCAAAACTGGGCTAATCCACAGACAGATTTTGAGAAATTCAAAAACTTTGCAACTAGATAAATAATATGCAGCATTGATCGAGATCCTATCTTTCCCAAGTCAGAAGTCTACATAAATTATTTCAGGATTGTAACTTATCATATACAGGTTAATCCTCCGGGAATACAGGGCTCTCCATTTCCCCTGGATTCCAACTGCTTTGCTACTGAATGTATTTCATGCTATTTTTACCTGAAAAAGAAAAAAAACCAACGATATGGGTAGAGAATTAGGACATTACTTCCTCTTATTTTCTTATTCAGTGGGACTTGCTTTTATTTAACCTGTAAAGGAATATATATGTATCTTTGGAAAACTATATCTGATATATATAATAATATATAGGAAACTGAATCATAAGGGGATAAATACATCAAAAGGATTTGGTATCGTAACTTTCATTTGTGATTTGATACCACCAGAATCCTGGGCTGTATTACTTTCCTTTCAGTTTCTCTTATTTTTGTATTTTATATAATACATGGATGGTACTACCAATGCAGACAAGAGCAGATGTTCTCAGATTTTTCTCCCAATCCCAAATTTCTCCTTCCAGTAATCCCTGGTCTTGCACTGCTACTGACACCACCTTCAAAAGCTGGGTTAGGAGCTCTCTCCAGCTTTGGTAACTGTTGCTGCTTTCCCATTGAAGAAGATTCTCTGGCTTCTCTGAACTGGGAAAAAGATGGCATGTGAATGCAAAAAATAATCTTGTCAAGCGGGATCTGGATCTCAGTCCCTAAATCTGCAATTCTAGGTGGATTTACTTCAGCACATTGAAAACAGAGAACAGCATCAAAGCTCTGACTTGGTTACAATGGAGTTTTCCAGGTCTGGAGGTGTGTTAGTTATCTGGGTGTGTCCAGAGTCCGTAAAATAGACTTTCCTAAAGAGTTAGGAAAAAAGAGCAGGATAGCGATATCAGACTTTTAACTGAGAACAATCTAGTACTGCCAGTTCTTATGTAACAAATCCATGTATTATATAAAGTATAACATGGAAATATAAGTGTAATGCTTGTTATTAAAAGTGCAATTCAATGTACATGGTCACAACAAATGTTTACTTTTTTAATTGTTACAGAATTGTTTGGATTAGTACCTTGTTATCATTGTGTGAACGATGCCTTGTAAAATAAATGGAAATGCAAACAAAATGGGAGTAAGGTGCTTAATTTCACAAGCCATTCACTGAAGAAACAGCTTAAATCTGCTTGCACTAATAACAGCTGCTCTACCAGGTTTTCTGATATGGTTCAGTGACCCAGCGGACTAGCTGTCCCAAATATGCACATGCTTCCTACCTAATTCCAACCCATTTGTTAGGATAAGGTATGTGTTCACACAGGAGTGTGACAGGCACTGTGCTAGAGAGCTAATGTGTCACCCTGGTCCTCTGCTCCAGGTGCTAGGTCTGTTTCCAGCACAGAGAACATACTGGTAAATGTGCTCTTCCTAAAGGTTACTGAAACACAGCACTGGGGAAACGGGTTGTTAAGGGCTTTGTGCCACCCTGGAGTACCCAAGAGTAACAGGCAAGTGAGCCTGAAGGAAGAGACATAGGGAGCAGATGGAAATAGCAAGGAACGGAAAACTGCCTTGAAACAGAGAAGCATGGCTGAGCAAGAACAGGTCAGAGCAGGATTTACAGCAGTCAAAAGTATTCAAATGCTCTGTAAACCCATTTTTTTCTGTGTGAGCAATTGCTCTAGGATTTATTTTTTATTGAGAACAGCCATTGTTCCCAAATAACTGCAAAAGCACACAGCGCTTCAGGGAAAGATAGGAAAGCACAGAGGCAGAAAAGCTGAAGATTAAATACTTCCAACTAATTTAACAGACATAGCATTTTGTATTCATTTACCTACAAATGGCCATCCAAAGACTGTCATCTGTTGCTACCAACGCCTGCAGCCAGAAGCAATGGCTACTACATGCTAGATAAGGATACCTCATTCTTTCAAAGCCCTCTCAGATGCTTTTTCCCTGTCCTCAGAGCTAACAAGCACTGGAGATCATGCTGCACTTTATTTTGTCTACCAGACTAGACCAGGATCTTGCAGCTGAGTTTCAGTACTCCTACTATTCCTAACCTAGCTCCTTTTCACCCTCCTGACGCAGGAACTGCTCTGATTCTTCTACCATGAGAGGTGGCCTGCCACTTTGCTCCTTGTGAGAATGCATAGAAGAAAAAAAAACTTGGCTTTCTCAGGCTCTTTTCTGTTCCCAGCCAGCGGAGGGTGCAACATCCAGATGCTACTGCAGCTTTATGCAAAGGAGAGCTGCATGTGTTTGTCCATTACAAGTCTGACAACCTCTCCATGTGGAAGCTGCCACTTAGTGGAAGTGCCATGGTGAAAGAAGTGCTCCTGATTTAAGGAACCAAAATAAGCAATGGATTTAAAAAAAATCTCAAGAAAAAATCCCCACAAACTACAGGCTCACTTACAAATGCATTTACATGTTGGTGAAAGTGTTTTCTCCTCTAGTCAGAAATTAAATTATAAAGCAACACCAGTTTAATTCTAAAACGATGAGCTCTTCCTAATACAGGACCACAAGTAACAGTGGAGAAACTCAAAGACTAGTAGCTAAAGAAAAAACACATTTTTTTCTTGTCTCAGTAACTGCTCAAAAGAAAGATCATAAGGAAACAATTCCTAAATACACAAGTGCCAGTAACAAACTAAATAACCAGGGCACAGAAGCAAATTCCAGTTAACCATATTGTTTTTTCCAGATAAAAGCAGCCCAACTTTAAATGCTATGGCTGAAGATGGGCCAGTTGAAGTTCAGTCCTATGAAAATGAAACACAACCACAGATTTATTTAGGCAGATCTTTCCTGACCCTTTCTCAACTGCAACAGTTGAGATTTTAGTGCAACAGTACAACATGTTAAAACTGCTTTGTGGAATGCAGATTTGAACATAGATTTTTGGCTTCAGATTTTCTATGAATGTTACCTTCATCAGATTTATTCTTCCTTCCGTACCCCTACAAAACCCACTTTCTTTACAGACTGATTCCTGAATGTTCACTTTAGAAGAGAAAAGATAATAAGCCCATGAATCATCATATGAGCTGGTAGTCCTCAGTTTGAAATAAATGCTAATAAATGTTATGACTTTTTAGACAAACCTGTTTTTTAAACGGAACCTTGGGTTCTATTCTTCATAAAAGCTCTCGGGAAGCAAACCCTGACTCATCAACTTAATTGCATTCAGAAAGATTGCAATTAACTGAAATGCCCGAGTAGCACCCAGGAATGCAGAACCTTTTTTCTGATATTGTTCAGAACACTGATAGGAACGGTGCTGAGGAACACCACGCTTATCCTATTCTCTTGGGCAACTACAACAGGAAGGCCGTTTACAGCTCTTCTCTGAAAGAGTATCGATCCCGGTCGCAGAGGAGATCCACCCGGGCCCGGACACCGGTTCCAGGCGCGTTGCCAAACACCGTCGAGAGCGGAAGAGAACCCGCTCGGCGGGGGTTCCTGTCAGCCACCGCCTCCCTAGCCAGCTGCCCGCCTGAACCACCGCACCTCGGACACAGGGCTCCCTCCGGCGTGCGGTTAACAGATCGCTAACGGCCGCCGGGCCGCGCACCGCCCCTCGGGCCCCCGGCAGCGGCGGGAAGGGCCCTGGGCCCGCCCCTCGGCCTGGCAAGGCGGCTGCTGACTGCGTGCCGCCATAGCAACGCCGGCGGGCGACGAGGCGAGACGAGAACGATGACACGAGCTGTATCGCTCGCCCAGCGGAAAGGGTGAGGCTTACGACGCGCGTCGGGTAGCGGCGGCATTGCGTCACTTCCGCAACGCCCTCGCGCACTCGCGTGGTGTGTGGGCGTGGCGGGAGGCCGGAAGGTTCCAGAGGGGCCACGGGAGCCGCTGCCGACTGGGGGAGCTGCACGCGCCATGGCCGCAGCGCGTGAGGAGGTGAGCCGGCGCGCGGGCCGCCTTTGGGAGTTCTGACTGGAATTGGGGAGGATCCCCGCTCCGCGCCGCTGGAGCCGCCGGCCTGGGCCGGGAGAGCGCGGCCGGAGGCGGGCTGGGCCGGGCCGGGCCGGGCCGGGCCGTAGGATGGGTAGTTGGCCTGGCCGCGGTTAGGAGGCGTGGGGCCCGGCAGTTTGCGTTCCTGGGTGGCAGCCGGAGCCTTCAGCCTGAGAGTTCGCTGAGGTCCTTGAGGCGGTGTTTTGCGCGCTTTTAGTGTAATCCACGGTCTGTTGAGGAGCTGTTCCAAGTGTCTAAATTTCATAATTTTTCTCGTGTTTTTTAACTGATGAAGGCTTAAACCTTGACATACCGACTGGTTGAGAAGTGAAACTATAATTGATCAGCCAGAGAGGAATGGATGGCTTCATGCTTAAGGGGGTGTAGAGGGAAAGTACTGACCTGATAAACTGCTGCATGTTGGAAATTTGAAAGTGCTATAGCTGGAAGAGCTTAGGTGCAAACTGTGAGTAAAGGAAACCATATTCTAATGTATATGTTTGTTATTTTTTATTTTTTTAAATCAGTTACAGAAAGATTTGGAGGAGGTTAAAGAATTGCTCACAAAAGCCACAAGGAAGCGACTTCGTGATGTGCTGATGACGGAGAAACACAAGCTAGAGCTAGAAATCAAGAATCAGCCTCCACCAAAGCCAAAAGATGTGGTAGAGGAAGAAAAGTCATCACTGGGAGGGTACACAGTGAAAATAAACAATTATGGTAGGATTACTTTTCTGAATACTCATTGAACTGAGGCATCTCTCTGAAGAGATGTTAGGGTGGCATTAGTGTGAGTTATAGTTGCCATTTAATGTTATAAAGAAGATTTCTTAGGTGTTTATTTCACGCTGCAGACTTCACTTTAAAAGCTCCTACATGCTTACTGTGCTGTCCCAACAACAGTGTGTATTAATTCTGTTTGTGTAATGCGTTAGTGATTCCTGGTGTACCAACTAGTGTTTTTCCATTGCTGGGTGCTTAGCAGGAACGAAAGAGCGAGCTTTGGCTTCTCTGCTCGCTTTATAGGTGAAAGGAGAGGGAATTGCTCAAGATACTTGTCATGCGGGGAGCAGGGGGAAAAGTGGGTCAAGGAAACTGCAGCAAAAGCAGACAGCTACCTCTGACTCCCTGTGCACAGACTTGCTGCCCTTTTACCTAAACTGGTTCGTGGTTGTCCTCAGAATCTGCAGGAATTAGGGATTAGGGCAATATGTGAAAACTTCTTTTGCTCTCATGAATTTTTCAGGAATAACTTGTCTCTCCGTTATCTCTCTAAAAATTATTTCTATAAGGCAGAGGTCCTAGTCATTGCTATGGGACTTTGCAGGGGGAGTTGGAATGGAATGTATGAAGTTTATAAAGGAACCTCCCGCCATGGGAGGTTCAGATTAGGTGTTAGGAAAAGTTAGGGTTGTGAAGCATTGGAACGGGCTGCTCAGGGAAGTAGTTGAGCCACCATCCCTGGAGGTATTTAAAAGATGGGTTGACATAGTGCTCAGTGACATGGTTAAGTGATGTTTTTTATCAGAACTGGGTTGATNAGTGATACTAGCTTCTAGTAGCACTTAGACATACCCTTAAGTATAACTCTCCTTAGAGGATATCTGGTATTTTCATTTTTATAAGTGTTTGTTGCACCTCATTCTGCTTGACAGGATATTTAGTGTTAGGCCTGTTTTTTGATGTTGACAGAACCGGAGTGTACATTAAGTAGATCTGCCTTTTCAAGGCTGTAGCACACCAATGAGGTAGAAAGAACCCTAAAAATCTTGATTTGTTGTGAAGCCTGGACAGGCCCTTTTAAGTCCTCAGTATTAATTCCAACTGAAGATTTGAAAGTCCTAGAAAGAAGGTAATTCAAATGTGTTGATGTGCTTTTCAAAGAAATATGTCTGCTAAAGGGCTTTCAGACACTGGTTTTGGTGGCAAGGCACAGTAGTCCTGCAATGATTGGAATATTTGTGCCCTTCTTCCCCCCCTGGCTTCCTGATTCTAGGTCATTTGATCTGCTAGTGAAGAATCTCAATGGGAAGAACTACACCATGACATTCAACAACCTCCTGAAACCCATCTCTGTGGAAGGCAGCTCTAAAAAGGTCAGTGCATCTCAGCTGTGAGAGATATTTGTCCCTCACAAAGTACCATGCTCATTCCCTGCTTCTAGCTCAAGAGACTGAGTGCTAACCTTCAGTATCTCCCTTCTGTCTGTAAAGTCTCTTCACTGTGAATGTGATTCCTATTAATCTGTAATTATCATAACTGTGGAATTATTCTCTGGCATCCATGGGCTCCTATTTCAAAAGATCAAGTCTGGATATTCTACTCTTTTTGATAGGTCTCCAGTGGAATTTCAGAAATAATTAAGCAGAAAATTTCATTAAGCATCCATTTACAGCCTTGTGCTTTCAAATACCTCTGAGAAGTTTTTTGCAATTTTGAGGTCTAAGAGACTTGGCAGACCAAATCTTGGGAAGCTTAAATAGACTTAATAATAGCCAAAGCGAAGTCTGAAACCTGTTCTGCATTTGTAAGGGTGTGTTGCTCCAGAATTGAGCACAAATAACGTTTTACTGCTGATGACATCAATAGGTGATAGTATCCTTGCTGTGCTACTTGGAGCACCTTTTCAGGCTCGGGGATGTGTCAGATACCTTGTGTGCGTTCTTGTGTGCTGCACTTAGTGACATCAAATGTGAAGCATTTGTGGTTCAATTGAAAATGTCCTAGAACTCGGACAGTGTAAAATTAAAACAACTGAAATAAATTAGGGTGATGCTCTGATGATTTTTGGAGTAAAAGTGAGCAGTGGTCATGTACTTGTTAAACTAAGCTAAAGCTCCAGCAGACTCGCCTGCTGTGACAGGCAGGAGTTCTTTGTGATATTTAGGTCAGGGTTGCAATTAAACAGCCTTGCTGGTAACTTGCAAACGTGTTGCAAGATTAACCAATTCCCTAAAGCTATTTTCTTATCCTTGGCAAAATAAATTGGGAGAGCCTCTGCCTGNATCTTAAAGTTCCCTTCCAACCTAGACAATTCTATGAAAGCTTAATCTCTTTTCACTTGTAGGTTGGGATCAGTCAGATAAGTTTATTAAGATTTACATCTCTTTAAATGGAGTCCAGAAGCTTCCAACTGAGAATGTGCAAGTGAATTTCACAGAGAGGTGAGTTCGTCCTGGTACACCATGCCGTAAGGAAGAGCATGGTTGAAGAATACTGTTTGCAGGAATGGGTTGTGTTGAGCTCTGTTGTGGATCAGCCCTCCCCGCCCCCCCCCCTCCCCTACTC
>VXBJ01004989.1:866273-898388 GCA_013400055.1 Nycticryphes semicollaris
ACCTTCAGTATCTCCCTTCTGTCTGTAAAGTCTCTTCACTGTGAATGTGATTCCTATTAATCTGTAATTATCATAACTGTGGAATTATTCTCTGGCATCCATGGGCTCCTATTTCAAAAGATCAAGTCTGGATATTCTACTCTTTTTGATAGGTCTCCAGTGGAATTTCAGAAATAATTAAGCAGAAAATTTCATTAAGCATCCATTTACAGCCTTGTGCTTTCAAATACCTCTGAGAAGTTTTTTGCAATTTTGAGGTCTAAGAGACTTGTCAGCAGACCAAATCTTGGGAAGCTTAAATAGACTTAATACCCAAAGCGAAGTCTGAAACCTGTTCTGCATTTGTAAGGGTGTGTTGCTCCAGAATTGAGCACAAATAACGTTTTACTGCTGATGACATCAATAGGTGATAGTATCCTTGCTGTGCTACTTGGAGCACCTTTTCAGGCTCGGGGATGTGTCAGATACCTTGTGTGCGTTCTTGTGTGCTGCACTTAGTGACATCAAATGTGAAGCAATTGTGGTTCAATTGAAAATGTCCTAGAACTCGGACAGTGTAAAATTAAAACAACTGAAATAAATTAGGGTGATGCTCTGATGATTTTTGGAGTAAAAGTGAGCAGTGGTCATGTACTTGTTAAACTAAGCTAAAGCTCCAGCAGACTCGCCTGCTGTGACAGGCAGGAGTTCTTTGTGATATTTAGGTCAGGGTTGCAATTAAACAGCCTTGCTGGTAACTTGCAAACGTGTTGCAAGATTAACCAATTCCCTAAAGCTATTTTCTTATCCTTGGCAAAATAAATTGGGAGAGCCTCTGCCTGAACTCAGTGTTTTTGGAGAAGTCTAGTAAATAGAACCACCTTTTACCCAACTATCCTGGGTACTTTTAGCATCCTGAGAATCACTGAATGGTGTTTCTGCAGCACTGTGTCCTCTTCTGTGTTGGTATTACAGTACGGTACTACTGCTATATGAATCACACCGTTTAAATTTTTCCACACCGAGGTTAATATTTCTCCCAATTTGAGCTGAGTACATGCTATAATTTCGTTGTGCTACATAATAATTAATAGCTGAGATAAAGGTTTCGGGAATTTGAGTATAGAAAGAGATTTATGTTCTAATCTAACCCTATTCATTGTGGCTACGATTAGCATCCCCTGATGAAGCATTCTAATTTCATGCCTTCCTGTTCACCATACAGATAAAGACAGACACAGTCCTTGTGATGTGTAGGAAGAAGCGGGAGGAAAAATGGGACTGTCTCACTCAAGTGGAAAAAGAAAGCAAAGAGAAAGAGTAAGTATCTCTTCAAACCTCCATCTCATTTCCATTTCTTGTTCTCCAGATTGCTTTAGGCCTGCCAGGAGAGCCAATCTGTACTGTAGTGATTGCACAGTCAGGCTGTGAGACTCGCTGTTCTGGGGGACAAGCCCCTGAGGTGTTGGAGAAGCAGTAGGTTGGGATGCTTTTTTTGGTACTAGTAGGACTGGCAGTGGAGGAGATAAACTTTGAGTAGCTGTTTGCCACTCTTCTACCATGTCATTGCTAATCATGAAGGCTGTATCATAGGAAATAGGATAGATAAGACCTGCAGTGAGAGTGCTAAATGTAATCAACCAATTAAAGGTTCATGTATATTTTGAAGGCTGCATTCATTGCAAAAACTGCTCTAGTGACATTGACTTTTTTTAGCTTAAGTGTATCTTACTTAGAAATACATAGATGTTCCCTACAGCTATGCTGGTTGAAATAATTAATGTTTTGTCAACTGTGTGTGAAATGCCTGCACAGAAGTCCCACTGTCCTTTTGGCCAAACAGGTCTTGAGGCCATTTGTATCACTGCCAGTACTTGGGACCAATCCTACAAGCAGCTTAGGCACTGGATATATCAGGGCAGTAAATTACAGCAAGAAGCACCTGGGAACAAGAGAAATTATACATAAAATGTAGCATATTACATAGTAATTTTATGTTACTTTACAATTCACGTAGATGTTGTTTTCCAGAAGAGAATGCGTACGCCCACCTTGAAGCGTGGAAACGCTTAACTTTTGAGAAAGTGATGCCAGCCATCAACTACTTATTTTCTGTATGTTGATAAGATGGTTTGCTAAAACTGGTTAGTGCTTTCTAGCCAGAATGGAATTTAGAGCAGAAGTACCTTCCTCTCTGAAATGGCATCACTGGAGATTGAGAAGGCAACTCGGACTACTAATGCATGTTGCTGGTGGGACAGGCTGCCCACCCTGTTGCAATTAGTACTGCCACTTATTGCACGTGTTGAGGATTTGCCCTGTGACAAAATGAGTCACGTCAGAGATAAACCTTGTGCTGGGGTCCGAGAGTGGTGGTTTGCCCCACACTTGGGGAACTTGCTCCCTCTGCTGATGTATTTTGGTCTGCGTGTTTTTCAGAAAGCCTGCAGCTGCATTACAAGTACCTAGAGGATTTTAGAACACAGGATAAGAGAGGACATTATGTGTAGTCTGGGAATGTGCTTACCATGTGGGTGGCACCATTTGTCAGTTGGCTTCTTGAGAAAATTGCTTTGAAATGCAGGGTGTTAAAAAGAAGCCAGTTAATCTCTGGAGATAATGTGAAAAATGAGAAGCAGGAAATGCCTTTTGGGTTGTGAATGTGGCCCACTTTAAATAGCTCAATGTGGTTACTTTTCTATTTTTATTTACTTTTCACATAATGGAACAGAGACATTAGCACTTTGTGTCTGTTATATTCCACTGCTCTTTCCTAAAGTTCCTTCTGGGTGGTGCTTCAAGGGTCATGTTACTGCAGAATGCTTCCCATCATTCTTGGAGCGACAGCTGTAGGTATCTACTCAACTTGCACTTAGTTTAGGTGTACTCCTTAGGATTCTCCCTACTTGGAAGCTGAGGTGTGATCAAAGACATTGCCAAAACAAAATCCTCAGTTACAAACTAACATTAGCATTTATTTTTATTGCACAGAAATGTTGGATATACATGATCTTCTCGTATGTATCCGTCTTGCAGGAAGGCTGCCTATGACACCTCAGATCCTAGTGAAGGGCTTATGAACCTTTTAAAAAAGATGTATGCAGAAGGGGATGATGAAATGAAGCGGACCATCAACAAGGCCTGGGTTGAAAGCAGAGAAAAGCAATCCAAAGGGGACATACCGATGGATATTTGAAAGTACTCTTAAGGGCTGCCTTAATACTGATCTTCCATGTGAGACATGCTGTGCTGCAAAGATCATTGTTCACACGACCTTCTTCCAAGCAAAGACAGTCATTTTCCATTTCAGATTGGAGAAAATACTTAATTAAAAAAAGCTTATAAAACATTTCCTTCAGCCAAGTGGTTCACCATTTCCTGAAGAGCGGAGCAGAGGTATATCCTTACCCCTCCTTGCAAAAGCGTCTCAGATGAGTGGAGTGTTGTGAAACTGAGAACAGAACATCAAAGAAATCCTAAACTAGGACGGTGAAGGCCTCTCTGTTGCAAGTGACAGCTGTACCCATCTGGTTGCTGGGGCTAATGCCATGCTCACTACACGGGGAGTGGGGTTTTTTGACTCAATGTGGGAAAGCATGTTGCACTGTAAAGCACGTCACAAAGGGAGAAACGCTGCAGAAAGTAGAACCACTATCCTCAAGCACTTGATAGCTGAGCAGAAATAATATGGTGTGTTAACTCTGTGGTATTAAAATGCAAAGGTTACTTTCAGAAATTAATTACTGGCTGTTTAATCTCTGAATTTTGAAAATGAAAACAGCTCTTTAGTGCCTACACTAGACCTTGGGGAGTCTTTCAGGTGGCATCAGTGGTGGGAAGAATGAGCTGCTGATGCTGGACAGGGAGTGAGGAAAAGGGACAAGCTCTGCTTTCTCCTTCAACTTTCAAGGGTTTTTAGGTAAGAGAGCAAAAAGTATATGGAGGGAGCTTATATTCCAAAATGTGACTCAACTGGTGTGATGGGTTGCTGTCATTTTGCGGCCTGTGTGCCTTCCATCTGCTGGTAGTACCATTTTACTTGGCGTGATGATTGCAGCCCCTGTGCCCTACTGCCGGGGAGGGGGGCAGAGGAGCCGTTTCCCCTTTATTGCCCTGCTTTGAAGAAGAGTACAGGGAAAACGTGAGCTTGGCAGCAGGCTTGTTGTTGTTGTTCTTCCCTTCCTGCTTCCTTCTCATGTGTCTCCCAAGGACAGATTTGTCTGGTGTTACCTTAAAAATTAAGGAAGCCATTACTCTCTTATTATGGTCTGGAATAGTTAGGACTTACTTGCTACCTTGTTCTTAAAGCACTGGGCTGTGTGCTGTACTGCAAGCAGGTGACAAATGCTAGCACGCTGTAGTTTCTAATAGGTCCTTTATCCACTTTGCTTGTTAATATTCATATGTTAAGTTTGCATAGCAAGAGTATCTAAACTTGAGGCCATGTTTTACTTCCAGTTTGTGCTCATCCTTGTTCATGGCAGACTACTACTTTGCCTTGTTGTGCAATTTCATTGATGCTTTTACCCAAACTACCATGGTGAACTTACCACACAGTGGAAAAAGAAACTGCTTGAACGAGCCTTGTTCTGTATGTCTTTATTTCTGATGTTGTGCATATCACAAACCTCAGCTTAGCTCTGCAACAATCAGGCAGTGACTTTTTTTTGTTTTTCCTCAAACCTGCCTCTCATTCAGACCAACTTAATGCAGTTACACTGTTTCTTGTCAGCTGATACCAACTGCAATCCAGGAAGCGAGTTAATGAATCAACAAGGTTTGTCGTCCTTCCCTTATTAGTTTGATGCTGGACTCCTTTCTGGATGGTCTCACTTTCATTACTTCAACGCACAAACTTGTGTTTTCTACCTGAATGTATATCCCTGGGGTTATCTACCACATAGCCCTCTGTATCCCAGACATCTGAGCATGGTCAGCGAAATGGCGGAAAACAATTCTGCTGAGCCTCCAACGCCGCTTCACCCCCCGAGGTCGGGATGTCAAGACACACCTATTCCGGATCCTCACAGGGCAGCTGTCCCGGGGCAAGGCAGCAATCTCTTTATCAGCCACTTCCTAAAACAGAAGACAATAGCATAGAGTTTATTTCCCAAGATTTTGAGGGGGCTCAAAATGTAGCTGTAGTGTAGGTACCACTGCAAGCTTCCCTTCCAGCTCATGAGTACGCTTTGCCTATCAAATATGATAGGCAACTTGTGCCTTCCTCACTTGACCCTTTCTTTCTGGGCATCCACGTTTTGGGGATGGGGCATACACAACCTCTCTGGGCAACCTGCTCCAGTACCTTACCACCCTCACAGTGAAGAATTTCTTGCTAGTATCTAATAAAAATCTCTCCTCTTTCAGTTTAAAACTGCTATCCCTCATCCTATCACTACACTCCCTGACAAAGAGACCCTCCTCATCTCTCCTCTAGGCCCCAGTTCAGGCACTGGAAGGCAGTTATAAGGTCTCCCTGGAGCCTTCTCTTCTCCAGGCAGAGATCCCAAAGTTAACCTTATTACACAGACTGAACAACCTTGTGCCAGTAATTGCAGTGAGTTAAAATCTGCTTGTCGCTGTTCATGTTGCAGCGTGGGCTCTTCCTGTAAAAGTCCCAACATTTAACCTTATTACAGACTGAGCAACCTCAAGCCATTAATTACAGTTAGCCAAAATCCACTTGGCCTCCTCCTCCTTGCAGGGTGGGCTAGTCCTTTAAGATGAGCTGAACTTAAAATATATGTTCCTTCCTTCCTAAAGGAAGTTGCTGGAGGCTAGGTAAGCATCCCTCACTGTAGAGTTCTTAATATGGTATTTTCTGAAGGACAGAAGGGCTCAGTAACTCCCACATTCGCTCACGGTAGGAAGCCAGAGCTGGAGGTAAAAGGAAGGTCTGATGTTCAACAACTCCCACCACGTTGTGTGACTACTGAAAAGCAGCTGTGTAACATCTAAAGGATGCTCCCCTTCAGAGGATGATGGCATCAAGACAGCAGTAATGTGACTTTCAACTTGAGTAACAGCAAGGTCAGTGGGACTTCTTGCCTTCATATTTCTGTTATTGGTTTTGTCCAGTTGTCCATCAAATTTGCATATAGAGCTCTGTTCATACACCATCCAGTACAGCCGAGCACTTGCAGTATTGTTTTGGCCTATTTAATTCCTATGAGTTTTATTCAGAAAGTGGCCTATACTTTCAGAGAAAACTTTTAGCTTGACTTTTAAGACTTTAGTTTCAAAGCCCAAATAAAATTTTGTAGGGGAGGAAAAAGTTACTTTCTGGGAATCTTCAGTCTAACTGCTGCAATGCTTTGTGACTGCACAGGTGACAAAAGCAGCTGAGGAATACCAAAAGCAAAGCCAGTTGCAATCCTTTTATTTTTTTTTGTTCTTTCCCTGTGTAAGAACATCCAACAGAGACTAGACTTGCCCAGAGAATGGTGAAGTCCATACATAAAAGCAGATTCATACACTTTCTCTCCCAGAATGTCTACGGGTGAAAGGATCTCCCCGCAACTAGGCACGGCCAGATGGAGTACGTATGGGAATACTATAAGAATATTCCTGATACTTGTGAATATTTGTAACGCTTAGTAAGAAAGGCTAAGAGCTGGGCAGTGAATGTGCACATTTTAAACAAATGTATAAAACACCCAGGTCTGATGCAGTTTTTATACTTCTAGCTCAGGCAAGAAGTAAAATTAAGTATTTCTAATTAAACAGAGATGTGTTTTTAGCTGGATGAGACTTCCAGGTTTTTAAATAAATGTAAGAGCAAAAAACCTAAAGTTTACTTAGGAATCTATAAATATAACCATAGGTTACTACAGGAATATAAGCTAAAGAGCTTTCTTGAATGTACCTCAGTCACAGCTGTGAGAGGAAAAAAAAAACAAGACTTCATCACAGGTAGTGTTACAGATAACGTGTTTACATGAGAAGCACTGGCTTAAAAAAAAAAATGCAAAAACCCCACAACCCAACCCACACACCCTCTAGTCAGGTGAATACACTGCTGTGCTTGTTGTAAGCACCCCCAAAAGGCAGACGTTCTGAAGACACCAGCAATAACTAGGCAACCTGATGTGATTCTGTGCTCGTTAAGAGAAACCCAAGCGTCGGTGACCCCACAGGGTCGCTTGGGTCCGTACAGCGGTGGCTGTGGTCCAGGGCCCGTGGTGGTGGTGGCTGTCAGAGCCATGGGTGGGCCCGTGCCCATGGCTGCGTGCCCAGTACCTGCAGCTCCTTGGGGAGGATGGTGTTCTTCCGAATGGCATTGATCCGCAGCCTCTCGTCCGCATACTCATATGCCAGTTTCCGTCTCTTGACGTCCCGCAGCATCCTCCAGTCCACGTAGTAGCTCCGCACTTGCCTTGTGCATGCTGAGGGGAGCACCTAATTAAGAAAATTAAGTTTATAATGCCCACCTGTTGCACATACAGTTGCCTAGTTCGAGTGTGAATTATACCCGTAAAAGTGTCTTTGTCAGGCATTTTTCTGTATTTTTCAAATCACTTCCTTGCCCTGCTGCTCCTGCCTATGGAAGGTGGCGTGCCATCCAGCTGGCTTCACAGAAAGCAGCAAGGGATTTACCAGACGGGAGACAAGAACAACCCGACGCGACAGTGACACCCAAGCCGCCGGCGGGAAACCCTGGTGTTCAAGCCAGGTTGGGGCTGACGCGGGGCCGGGGCTGATCCCGCCGCCTCTGGGGTCTCCCCCAGCGGTCAGACAAGCTCTGTAGCGCCCGCGCCGGGCCCTACCCGCTCCCCGGCGGTTCGGCCGGGCGGGATAAGGCCCCAGAGGGGATGAGAGGAGGGAGGGAGCCGGGCTGACCTGCCGAGCGGCCCGCAATGCCCAGCCTAGCACGGAGGCCGCCATCTTCTCGGTGCGCAGCTGCCGGGCCGCGCATGCGCCCAGGCCGGCTGCTGGCGGTGAGGGCGCGGCCGTGATGGGCCTGGGAGTGGCCCGTGTGGATTCCCGCCCCGAAGGGCAGGTCTTGGCCCTCCGCTTCCATCCGTCTTGCAGTGAAACTGTATTTCCAGTGCCTTTGCGGGTGGAAAAATAAAAGGAGAACCCAAACCACTTTAGAGAGCTGTGCTGTACATCCCAGTGCTGATGTCAGCCCTACTGGCACCTCCGTCATTAGAGGGAGCTGGCGTCTTCCACAGAAACCTCAGGACCCGAATTTGGGTGGACCGAAAGGATCCCAGGTTAGGGAGGAAAGTTTGTGAAAATGACAGGGGAAAGAGTCCCACCAGGGAAATGTGTGGGGTCCCTATCTAGACAAGCACCTTTGTCCTGTCCGTCTGTCTCTCTGTATTAGGTTATCTGCCAGCTGCTTTTTGAAATGTGTGTTTAGTTTTGTTTCTTAAGAATTTGTCTGCTTGCATATTTAGAATCATAGAATGGCTTGAGTTGGAGGGGGCCTTAAAGATCGTCTAGTTCCACCCCCCTGCCGTGGGGCAGGGACACCTCCTACCAAGTTGCTCAAAGCCCCATCCAGCCTGGCCTTCAACACCTCCAGGGATGGGGCAGCCACAACTTCCCCTGGGAAAGTTATCACCTAAGTCTATTCCTAAATTTGTGCACGTGCTTTGCGTGGTTTTTTTTTCAACTCATGATTTTTGTGTCAGTTACAACATTTTACAGACAAAATTGAATAACCGTAACCCTGAAAAGTGAAAATTATATGGGAAATTCTGCCTCTGCTGTTCTTAGCTGCCCTATTGCTTTGGGAGAGAAACAGTCCTGTTGGACCATCCGGGATGTCACTTAAGCAGTGGTCTAGGTCCCGATTTCAGGGAGAACATCCATTAAGGTTTTGAAGTTGAATCAATAATTTTTATTAAATTTTCCATTCGTATCAGCAACATCCAAAAAGTTCTGCAAAAAGCTTTGTTCTCTCAGTTTGTCATTCTGTTTGTTTTCTGTATGCTAGGTATTGAGCTTAGATGTGTGGTGTATTATGTCAGTCCTGAAGTACCTCGGTGTAACGTGGAAGAAGTGGACAGATTGGCAGGCTAACACAGTCCAATTTGATTATCTACTCTGCAGTCACCAGCAACAGCTTTCGCAGTAACTTACCCACCTAGCAGATGGTGCAGGTGATGGTCATTGGTGAAAAGAGACCATTTTTGTTGCTGGTTAAGTGATTAATTCTCCAGAGTCTTTTCAGTTTTTGGCTGCTTTGTGAACCCAGGCGTTACACAAAGCACTAAAATAGCATTTGAAGGATAAGCTATTTTCACTTTTTTCTTGCTTTGGATGGGTCTTGTGGGCCATGAAGAGGTGAGATGCTTATCACAAGCCTCATTTCCCATCTCTCTGTGCTCCCTTCATACTCAGAGAAGCTGTAAGGCTGCTCTTAGACTTGCATGAGGGTCTCTCTGAAAAGGGAAAATGCAGCAGAAGAAAGGACTGAGCCTGCAAAAACCTGTGAGCTGCAACCCTTCTGTGAGTCTTAAAAATTCTGGCTGTTTGCCGCTGTGCTTCCCAGTGATGTGCTGTGTTGATGTATGACTGGCTTGGAAGTAGGTGTCAGGTGTTTGCAGTGAGAGAATCTTAAGCTTTGTTCCCTGATGTTGTTGTCCAGAACTTGCTATTTTTGCAGGTTTCCATCTGATAAAAGCAATCTGCAGAACACCAGCAAAGCAAATAAAGTAGGGAGCTGGATGTGATCGAAGGAGTTTTGGATCTTGGAGCCTGCATTTATTTCTTCAATATTTTGTTCTGGTTCCCCTTGGCCTCTCTGTGTTTGTTAGGTGAGTGAGGAACCAGGGAGCGTGGGAAGGAGGAATAGTTCTTCAGCCAGGGCTAGATCCTTCCCTTGCTCAGTAGCATCATCTGTGTAATCAGCACTTTCCTAGCTGTGGAAATGGGACTGCGCCAGTTGCCTTGCAATATTATCTTTTCTTTTCTGTAACAGGGTTGCCCAGGGCAGACTGTTTGGTTCTTACAGCTTTAAAAAACAAAAAACTAACTGAGAAAGTGTGGAGCCCCTATGCAAGCTAGCGGTGTTCGCAGAGTTCAGTGCGGTAAGCATCCTGTATTTGACTGCATTACCCTGTTGCAGTGACTGAGATTGGCAAGGGCTAATGATGCCTGTTGATAGCCCTTAGACTGCTGCCGTCTTCAGTTCCTTCAGCACAGCTTTTGGTTACAGTGAAGTAAGCCAACTGATCACAGTCTGGGATAGTTTGTTAGCTAAAAAACTGGTCTCGGTAAAGCACGTGGTTAAAATAATCTTGTGGGTTCCTTAACAATGCCTACAACATGCAATTTGCTTTCTTTTAAGTTCTCAAGGTTTTTTTTTAAGTACTGTATCGGCTAAGTGCAGTATTGTGTTTAACTGCTGCTGGTTTTAAAAAGGTGTTTTATTTTTACTTTCTCTGTTACTCCACCTGAATTTCACATAGTTAATACTTTAAACATCCTTGTCAATATGTGGGTCTTAGTGATAATGCTGAGGTGTTTGCTGCTGGATTTATGGGACTGGGAAGGCTTTCTGGCTTTTGACTAGAAGCAGAGGATAAAACAAAAAGAAAATATTTCTTTCTGCTGAAGTGCAAGACTGATACTGAGCGGGGAAATTGCTACCAAACCCCGCGTTACTCCTTAGGTGGTTTGTGGGAGGGAAACACCCCGAGGCCTCTATTGGTCGCTTTCATCTGTTTCATGGGGACTTAAATTCACCACAGGCACTGGTGATGGTTTGGAGCTGAACTGGGAAGAGGAGAGGATTGGTGACCTTTCAGCTTGCTCAAGTTACCTTTACAAATGGTGGCTTTATCAGAAGGGCTCTGAACCAGACATCTGAAAGCACTTGAAAGGTATGAGAAAAGTATTTTTATTTCCTTTGAGATTCCTATTGTTTGGTCTGAATGGAAAACCCAGCCACTTTTTCTCATGACTTCCTATAGTAGATGCCCTCTAAGGTTTTGAAAGCTTTACACAAACATCATGAATCCTCTATTATAGGCATGTATTATTATTGCAAAACGTATGGTTCCACTTAATGTCACTCCATTTTAAAGGGTTTAAGATTTCCCAGGTTGTTTCCTCCAACCCTATGAAACCACATATCTGCTGAAGTAAATGGGAGGTTTGCCTTTGACTATAATGAAGCTAGGGTTTAACTAGAAGGTAATGGTTGTAGATTGTTTTTCCTAGTAATTTCCATTTTACACTCTGATTTCTGTGTGACAGTAGTTTTCTTAAAAGCCCCTTTGTCACGAGATCGTGTTGGAATTCGATCACACTTCTTATAATTGCAGCAAACACTCTTAGTAATTTTTCAATGTTTTCTCACCCAAAAGCTCTGCCTGTGCCTTCTATGCCACTTTTCACAGACTCAATGGTGGAAGACAATAGAAGTTCTTTACCACATAAAATGCAATGTATCACTATTTCCACGGTGAAAGAATTTTATTGATTGTATAATTTATAATAAAAATGGCATTTGTTTGATAAGTAAAATGAATCAAATGCAGAAGTTACAAAATTTTTGAGCTGTACAGGCAACAGGACAAAGATTTGCTTCAGGAAAGACTGACCAACTGACTGAAACTGAAGGTTAATGATTCACAGAAAGGACCTAGATAATTTGTTACAAAATGCATATTTATACTAGCTAGCAAATGTGCAAATGCCATTAAGGGTCTCTGCACTTCCTAATGTGTATGTAGGGTTTCTGAAGCAAACTCTCATTCACATATGAACAGTTAATACAGTTTGCTTATCAGACATTGCAGAAGAATTAGCATGAAAGAAAAGGTAAATGTAAGGATGAATTTAGAAATACAGTGTCTTCCTGGCTGCTTATAATTCTGGGTTTCAGTTCAATAGTTCAAATCATTATGAACTTCTGTAGTGGCAGGTAAGGTTCATCCAGTCTGGAGGTAAAAAAGGTAGATACTGGCAGAAGAACAATCTTGCTAAATTAACGGTTAAAGTAATACTGAAAACAGAACACTGGCAAGCTTATTACAGCAGCTGGATTTAATGATTCCTTTGGAAGCCCTCAGATGTATTTTACATGCCAGCAGTGCCAGAGAAAAGAAAATAAAATCTGATGCAAAGCTTCCTAAGCTTTGGAGCAGCGGAATAGTTTCACTATGGAAAATAAAGACAAATAATCCAATTGGTTAAACTAAATTACCATTATGGAAAGTCTGTAAAATTAGTAGCTTGTCTCAGCCAGCTGCTTCACTGAGAAAAATACATAAAGCAGAAGGAAAATGATCTAGGCTTCTTGTTCATATTTTGACCATCCCTTCATTTTTGTCAGGCTGCCAACAAAAACAGTAGCCCCTATGAATGAGTTCTCTTCCTTGGTGCTACTGACTTGTGTCATTCTTTATTGCTAAAAGTCTTGCAAGACCTAAGGAATGTGACTGTATTCCCACTTGCTTAAAGATGAGCTGGCTTATGTGCCGATACTTCTTCTGTATCTAAGAACACAACTTTGCCATGTGCCTCTGGAGGTGCATTTGCTTCTCTCCACAGGCAGTTGCTAGACACTCCACTGCTCCCACAATGTCCATTTGAGGGCATCATAAATATCTTTCACTGGTAGTGTTTGCGTCTCTTGATGCTACATTCCTATTGTTGGTCAGGCAAATCTGTTGCTGCTATTCTTCAAATAAGTGATGGTTGTTTGGATATCAGCATCACTTCTGTGAGCCTGCTAAGAACTATCTGATATGTCTTCTGATATTTCAATAAGGCCAAGTGCTTGGTCCTGCATTTTGGTCCCAACAACCCTAAGCAACGCTACAGGCTTAGGGAAGAATGGCTGGAAAGCTGCCCAGCAGAAAAGGACCTGGGGCTGCTGGTGGACAGCCAGCTTAGCATCAGATAGCAGTGTGCCCAGGTGGCTAAGAAGGCCAGTATCATCCTGGCTTGTATCAGGAATAGCTTGGCCAGTGGGAGTAGAGAAGTGATCACGCTTCAGCACTCGGCACTGGTGAGGCCTTACCTCAAGTACTGTGTTCATTTCTGGGCCCCTCACTATAAGAAGGACATTGAAGTGCTGGAGAGTGTCCAGAGGAGAGCCACCGAGCTGGTGAAGGGTCTAGGGAACAAGTCCTATGAGGAGAGGCTGAGGGAACTGATTATGTTTAGTTTGGAGAAGAGGAGTCTGAGGGAAGACTTCATTGCCCCCTACAGCTACCTGAAAGGAGGTTGTAGAGAAGTGTAGAGAAGAGCCTTTTCTCCCAGGACCAGAGGAAGTGGTCTGAATTTGTGGCAGGGGAGGTTTAGATTATATATTGGGAAGAATTACTTTACTGAAAAGTAAAGCCTGGAACAGCCTGCTCAGGGAGGTTGTGGAGTCACCATCCCTGGAGATATTTAAGAAATGTGTAGATGTGGCACTTTAGGGCATGCTCTAGTGGCTGAGATTTGTAGGGGGGGGTTGTGTGTGTATGGTTGGACTTGACCTCAGAGGTCCTTTCCAACCATGATGCTTCTGTGAATTTGTTACTCCTCTTGTGTTCCGTGACAAACCTCCTTTGGCTTTAAAATGGTTAAAAGTGCCAATTTTCTAACATGGCAGTTACGTAGCTGCCAGCTCTCATGTCTCTTGTACCGTGATACAACTTGGTGGCATGGTGGCATCTGTTCTAGCCCTAGCCTGTAAAATGCTGTGCGCAAAAAATTGCACAATGTACTTCTCTGGTACTTAGAAAGCTCAAGTCCATGGCTCCTTTCATTGACTTGCTGCTTGGATATGTATGTATTCTACTCTGCCTCATTTCTCAATCTTTGATCTTATAATTCTCTTTCTCTTCCTTTTTTTTTTTTTTTTTTGCAACCCTGGAGCTGTCCTAGACCTGCATTTCCTTTTTCCTGTGACTACAAGTACTCCTTTCTCTCCTCAGTCCTGTCTCCACATTGCTTGAGTGGCATCCTGCTAAGTATCTACATCCATGTCTTCATCGGCTCTTGCCTTGATAGAAACAGCTTCCAGTCATGTATCTCCTATGGCTGACTGGGTGCTAACAGAAGATAATACTGCAAAGCCCATACACCCAGTCTTCAAGCAGTGACCTGTAAGGTGGAAAAAGACTTACGGAGTTAGACCATTGGAGACTTTCACGTGAATACTGTAGTTTGTCTGCAGCTTCGATCATCCCATGACTTCTTCTGCGAAGACTGAAAAACAGGGCTTCTTCCATCCCTTTCCTTAGGAGAATATTCTGTGCCTAGTAGATCTGATAGTTAGCCATTTTTTCCTAAATTAGTCATTTCTCTAATCTGCTGTTATTACCAGCTGTATGGAATGACACAATACTCTCCATGAAGAGACAGTTAAACCCGCTCTCTTTAGCAGCAGGGGAAAATCTCTTGATTACACGATGAGGAAGCCAAAAAAGCTGTCCTCCTCTTTCATTATGCTTGACAGAAATACTTATGTACAGGGTTTTTTCCTCCTGAATGATCTCCAGGCCCAGGAAAATAATCTGCGATCAATTTGTGGTTCTCATGAAGCCCTAATTAGTAATGACATCATGTTACAATGGAATGCTATTAAGCATTTGGTGCTGAGAGAAGGGATTTTTTTTTGAGTGTGTGGTTGAGGAGGTGGTGGTGGGTGGTTTGGGGTCTTCATTTCCTGGGGATTGGAAGTGAACCCCACAAAACAAATTTTTTGGGGTTTCCTGCAGTGGACTATGGTGAGAATTTGTAGAATTTAGACATTAACTTTGCTCAGAGCTTTGAAGCCATCTCTTATGACTTGATTTGTATCAGTAAGCTGCACAGCTACTATGACAGAAATAACAGGGTAGAAAACCATAACACACTAACAGGGTAGAAAAGCTGCATCTTTAGTCGCAAAGAGGTATCTGCAAAACCTCAGGAGACAGAGCTAGGGAAGAGAAAAAACTTCAGCAAAGCAACATACTTCTCCTTCCTTTTTTCCTACTCTAAGTTAAATAATGAAGGTAAGTGCTGAATGAAAAAAAAAAAAAGCCATAAACAACAAAAAACCCCAACCAACCAAGCAAATTGCTGTTTGGGAATGAGCAATAGAGATAACTCCCTTATTGTATTTAATTTGTATAAGATGAAGAATTGTAGACTGAATCTTGAGATCCATACCCTGTTTTGGTTGATGTCGGGGATGGTTTTCCTTGAAGAGAGATGAGCTAGCATGAGAGTGGCCTGCCATATAGGTATAATCATGTATAACATGTATTTCCAATGGTTTGGTTTCGTTATTTAGCAATGAAAGCCTCATGTTTCTGAGCATGAAAGACACCTTACTTGGCTGTGCTGCCAATGGTATGACATGAATCTAATGGTAGGGATTTTTTCCAGAGCTTTGGAAGACAGTTAGGAGAAGGCAGATACAGACGTGTCACAGAATCGGTAAATTTTAGTCATACCTCAAGACTGCATAACTTTCCAAAATGTGATTATAACAGAAATAGTAGAGGAGCCGGACGCATAGTATGATTCTTTAGAGTGAAGTCCTCTGTTATATCAAGGAGTATTATCTGGGGCAGCACTATTATCTGGGCTCAGATGTGCTGTCACTATGGATACATATTCACCAAATGGTTCCTAGTTATCACATTACCTAATTTAGCACTTAAATAATATTTTTTTTTTCTTCTGCTTGTGCAATGAATAACATGACTGCTTAGTAAGTCACATATGGTGACATTTTGTATTCACAGTATGAAATTTTAAGTATTTAACCAAGTATATATCACCTCCTGTACAGATTGACATCTACAATTAATGCCAAAATTCAATATGTAACATTGAAAAAGCCAACTGATAAATTTAGGTTTCTAACTTCACATTTTATCCTTCCACCCGTGTTTGTTCAGTTTCTTCCTTCTTGTTATTCTTGTCTATAAGGTGTTAATTTCTTAGGTCCAAAATTCTTGCTTGGTTGACAGCAAGAATATTTTACAGCAATGGTTCTGTTTCTTGAAAGAATTTACCCGAAGACTTTAAATGTTTGTACTTCAGTTTTGACCTCTCAGTGTCAGTTCAGCTAAGCAGTAATTTTATTTCTTGAAAACAAAGTTTTAGTTCTGAGACTTAACCAGCCTGAAAACAAGCTCTTCCTATTTATGTGTGCGGGGTAGGAAAGAGGTAATATTTTTGACATAAAAGTACAGGAAAACAAATGGGTTTACAACACATCCTCCCTGCTATTTGTTAACGGATTTGGTCTAGTAGCTTCTAAATGAACCTTGCCAATGCTGAGATAACAAATCAGATAATTGAGTCAAAAAAAAATAAACTTGAAATCCCTCAAGTGAAGCCAGTGTTCAGGCACACAAAATGCCAGTGCATTAGTTTCAAACGGAGAAGATGTTTTAATTTTCCCCAGTCCACATATTGTGTTGGCTATGTGCTATATTAGAAGTAATAGATGGGTTTAATTTTACGTATCATTTGAGTCCCATGGCTAAACCCCGATAATTTAAATCTAAAGGGCCTTTTTTGAAGTAGTGGACGAAATCAGAAATCATCAACACAAGACCCTGAAGCTGAAGCCAACTGGTTCAGCTCACTGTCAGGACAGTTGTACCCAAAGTAAGGGTTTTGTGAGATGCAATTAATAGCACATGTGAAGCCAGGTGAGGGTCTCAGTCCTGCCTTGAAAGAGCAGATGTCCTCAGCTCCACAGAAACTCAGCTACCCTCCTCTCCAGTGGGCAGTGGAAGAGATGGGGGTTCTAAAGCTGGGGTTGACACTTGGTCAGGTTCTGCGGTTCACTTCTCTTAGCTGATCTCCCTCCTTGAGAAAGCATGCTGCACTTATAGTCCCTGTAGAAAAGGAATCTTGGCATCCCCTTCAACACGTTCTTGATAACATTTCTGCCCATGCATGGAATGCAGCTGTCCTGGGAAAGATATCGCTTGGCATGATGCACATAAAATGAGCAAAACTATCTCCAGAACATCTTGTACTGAAAGATCAATGTCAGCTCTCCAAATTTTTTCATGCATACAGCATCAGCACAGTTACCAAGCTTCTAGCTGAAAACCACGCCAACTGTTTGAGATTATTATGGCCAAAAAGGTGATGGTAAAGTAGATCACAGCTGGGAGGCTGGTAGACGTCTGTTGTAACTGCAGGGGAGTGAGAAGTGCATGGGCAAAATTAAAAATTGCAATGGACTGTGCTACTAAGTTTCACTTGAAAGTCTAGAAACTCTTTTCTGTCTAACCCATCCGGGATGACTATTTTCCAGGTACTGACCAATCTAGTACTGAATCAGGGCAAACAGAATTTGTGTTTTAGGAAAACATGAAAACCAGCTTTATGATCATACTACTTACATTTTTCTTCTTCTTGAAAGCAGCTGTGCTGTTTGAGGGGTCAGTGCTGCCTCTGAAAGCCTGCCAGATGGATTTCCAGAGCTGGCTTGCTTTCCCAATAGGAACATTGCTGTGTTGTGCTTTTTGGACATCTGCCATTCAGCAACCTGCATCTCAGAACTGCACCAGCAATGGTCAAAGAATATCCTTCAGCCATTCCTACAAGATTGACCTGCCCACATCCTCTCAGATTAAGGTGGAAGCAGATCCATTACAGCATGAAGACAACAGTGGGGTGCAGCTAGATCCCGGGGAGGCTGAGGAAAACGAGGAGCAGAATATAATCTTTAGCCACAACATCCACGTGCATGCACCCAAAGAGGACTGTGAAACTTTGACCCGCTTTAAGGATCTGCTTGAAAGGATGGAGAAGCTTGAGAAAGAAGTGGCAGAGCTGAGAGAAGTTTGCAGCCCTCAAAAGTGCTGTGGGGCAAGCCAAGGTAAGTAACAATTGCAGCATCTGCTCTTACTTCCCAGATAGAGCTTATTTACCTTGATGTTTGGGGACTGGAATCCATTTGTCAAGCTTATGGGGGTTCTTCTCAAGTGAAATGCTTGAGTCCTACAGATGGGGTGGTGCTCTGATTTCTGTGATATGAAGGTCCCAAAATGTGGTAGTACATATTATTTTTGGAACCACCACAGGGGAAATCTCACCAAGCATCTCCCAGAAGTGGAAGGGAAGAGTTCACAAGTTTCACATAGGTGGAAGGATTCAATAGTGGAATTCCTGGGGGAGGGGAGAGTGGAAGATGAGGGAGATACTTCTTCTTGCTGTCTCTTCATTTCTCATTTTTCATTGCAGAATTTTGCAGTTGTTGAGTTTGTTTTGACTCAATCTGTCTTTTTGTTTCCTTCTTGATAACTGACTGAAAGAAGAGCAGAATTTCTGATGATGATGTTTTGTGGTGGCTACTGGCCCTGCCAGGGATCAAAGCTTTATACCACATAGTCTCCAAGAGAAGATTGAACAAACTGTTGTTAGGGGAGCGGTGTCAGGGAGAAGTGCTAAGTCTTTGCTTACATGAAAAAAAGAGATATACCATATATGAGAATAACTGCTTTCCGTTTTTATAGTACCTGTGCTGAGAAATGGTGATCTTAAATTACAGCCAGGAAGAGTCAGGTTAGAGGCTGTGAAAAGCCTCTAATTGACTCTCGAGGGTGGTTGTGGAATCTGTATTCCTGCTGACTATGGGCAAATGTGTTGGGAAAAGCAAGGGTGTAGCTGGTCCCTGCTTGGACCTGGGGCAGATGGACAAGGTGATGTCTTCAGGTCTTTTTCAGTCCATATTTTCCAGTAATGTTTGTGCTTTCCCTTTAATGACCTTGAACACACTTTTGTACTACCTGTCTATTGCTATATTCCAATTTTTTTCTTCTTTTTTTTAAAAAATTATTTATTTTTTCTCATTTGTGTGTCACACTTTACTGTTGTGCATCCTGCTGCTGCTGCTCTGCTCAGGTGTCTCGCGTTGTAGCGGCCATGGGACTTTCCTCTACGAGACCTGCAGCTGCAAGTGTGACAAGGGCTGGGAGGGCAGTGACTGCTCTCGTCCTGCCTGCCCTGGCCAGTGCAGTGGCCACGGGCGCTGTGATGGTGGGAAGTGTACCTGTGATGACCCTTACTTTGGTGAGGACTGCAGCCAGCGGCTCTGTCCTGAGAACTGCAGTGGCAATGGCATCTGTGACACAGCCAAAGGGGTCTGCCAGTGCTACAAGGAGTTCATCGGAGAGGACTGCAGTGAAAAACGATGCCCTGAGGACTGCAGTGGCAATGGGTTCTGTGACACAGGAGAGTGCTACTGCCACGATGGCTTCTTTGGACTCGACTGCTCACAGGGTAAGACATGCCTGTGAGTTAATTCTCCTTTCTTTCTTTCATTCTGAGTTTCCCTCTCTACCTCCCATAAACATTTGGTTAATCCTGTAGGTACAACAGGCCTGGGGTTACCATGTTCCTCTCTGAGTTCATGTTGGGATAAAGATTGATGACTGGTCCTTGTTTTCAAGAATTGCCCAGAAACACAAGCCTGCGTGTAGCAGCTGAAGGTGAAAAAAAAAAAACTCCAGACAACCAGAACCTCCCCCACTGGCTCACACAGAAGGGAGGGGGGGCCAATAATGCTGAACAATGGCAGCTTGCAATGGCAAGAACCATCAGGAGGAAGAGACTTCCCGTAAGACTGAGATGTGCGGACTGAAGAGGGTAGAGCAGTCACATCAGGAGAGATGCTGAAGCTGAGTAACGCGGTCTGGTCTGTTCCCTGTATAACAACCAGTGCAACTAAGAAAAGGCAAGAGTTACAGTAACAGGCGACTCTCTTCTGAGAGGTGTGGAGGGACCTGTTTGCCAACCTGATGCACTCTCTAAAGAAGTGTGCTTCTTACTAGGGGCTTGTATCAGGGCTGTTACTGAGCGATGACTAAGTCTTGTACAGGCCACTGACTATTGTCCACTGCAGCTGTTTCAGGTGGGCACCAGTGATACTGCCAGGAACAGTCTTGGGAGCATTAAGAAGGATTATAGAGCCTTGGGAGCAATGGTCAGGGGCTGTGGAGCACCGGTAGTTTTTTTTTTTCCTCAATCCTCCCTGTTAAAGGGAAGCAGCTTGAAAGGATCTGTTGAATTATGCTGATTGACAAACAGTTCTGGTGCCAGAGCCAGGGGTTTGTTTACTTAGACCATGGAACTTGTGTTGAGAACCCAGGTCTACTGGGATCTAATGGGGTCCACTTGACAGAGGAGGTGAAGAGCATCTTCAGTCATAGACATGCTAAGCTCATGAAGAGGGCTTCAAAGTAAAGTTGCTGGGTGGGGGGAAACCACAATTCATCCTACTCCTGCCAGTTTAATACCAATGCCAGCCAGCAATAGGTGCCCAGAGCCTGGAGAAGGATCAGAGGTCAGCATGAGAGCACCTGGAGTACAGCACCAAGGCCACTCCAGGCAGTAAGTCAGCTTCATGAGGGGCCCAACTTAAATGGTTCTGTGCAAACACACGTACCATGGGGAATAAACAAGGGATGTGAATGTGCCTGTGGCACTATGATCTTATTGGCATCACGGTGGGATGGCTCCTGTGACTGGAGGGTTGGAATGGAAGGATACAAGCTCTTTGGGATGGACAGGTAGGAAAGACAAAGAGGGGGTATCACTTTCTATGTCAGTGACCAGCTGGAGTACATGGACCTCTGCCTCAGAATGGATGTGGAGCCAACTGAGACTTCATGGGTCAGGCTTAAAGGGAGGGCAGGGACAGGTGGCATTACAGTGGAGGTTTGCTATACGTCACCTGACCAAGAAGACTGGATAATGCTTCTGTAGACAAATAGGAGCAGCCTCATGTTCACAAACTCTAGTCCTTAAGGGGACCTTCAACCACCCTGGTATCTGTTGGAGGGACAGCACAGCAGGGTGTAAGTGGTCCAGGATGTTCTCAGCACATGGCTGCCTAGTCTAATCTTTGACAGCTCTTAAGGAAGAAGTAGGTAACAGCCACAGACTGAGTAATGGGTAGCTCAAATTCTCCATCCAAATGAGAGCTCTGCATCAAAACTTCACTCCTCCTTATCCTTCCACACTACACAGACCTCTTTCTCTGTGGCTCCAGCACTCTTCTATCCTGTCAGTAGACCAGGACTTGCTGCTCAGGAGGCAGCAGTTGTTCAAAGGTGGTAAGCAGAATAGTTTTTCCCAGAGAACTGTTGCCCAGTTAGCCTCTCCCAAAGGGCTGGCTGGGCTCCAGCCTTGGATCTTCTTCCTTACACATCTGCAGCGTTTTTACAGACTGTGAAAGTGGCCTCTGTTCTATGAATATCGGAGTGAGCAAGCACTATGGAGTTAATGCATACTGCACAATCCATTTTGTTACTGTTTCTGAGGACTATGCCTCCACTCCTGCTTAACTATTTTAAGTCCAAAGTCAAATGGTTCCTGTCTTAGTGTCTAGCCAAGCACTCCTGTCCCATAGCTGTGAAATTGCCTCTTCTGTTACAATTTGGTTTAGATTTATGCATTCTGTGAGGTTTACACTGAACACTGTTTTTATATTATTATTATTATTACTACTATGTTTTTATGTGTCTCAGATCATGAAATTACATATTTTGGTGTATATTGCCATGGTAACAGGAATGTCTGAACATCTAGAAGTTGCTATCAAGCATGCAACAGTGTAATTAATGTCTTGAAATCCCTTGTGAGGGAAAACTAGAGAAGGACACATTGAACAGCAGGTATTTGCCAGTGCTGTGTTTGGATTTTGTTTACTGGCATTCCAAAATAGCACTGGGCTATCTGAAGATGAATAAATCAGCAGTTGAAATCCAGGGTATCAATAAAAACAATTGTTTTTATATCTCGGCACAATATTCATTTAACCAGGAAGTCTGTGTGTTGGTTGGTGCTGTAATTAGGAAATTGGAAGGGAAGAAAAGAGGGACTCTTTGCTGTTCCCAGGGGAGCCAGGGTTCTCAACAAGCCCCCATGTGAGCTCTCAACCCCATGCTGGATCTATAATTGCGTGGCTCGTTTCCTGCTTGCTTTGGCCATTAGGGCCTCATCCGACTTCCGGAAGAGAAGCTGCTTGATGGAGATAGATTGATGACAGAGAGCGGAATGCAAGATGGGCTCTGGAATGGCCCACAGCCACCCATCCTCCTAATTCACCTCATGAATTAGTGCTCTGTCTGTGCTCGCTTCTGGCTAGGAAGTCTTCTGCTGTCCGAGAGCAAGAGGAAGCAGTTTTCAAGGGTTACCAAGTCCAAGCAGTGCCTCCTTCCCCCTTATGCCTTCATGAGGCCGCTTCCCCCTGCTATGACCAGGTGTGTCTTTGTCCAGTTCTGAAGTGCTTGTGTTCATCACGTTGTCTGGAGAAGATGGCTCTGATGCATCTCAGGGCAGAGCTAACAAAAATATTGTTAAAAATAGATCTCCCTGGGCTAGAGAGTCACTGCCTTTGCAAGAACCCCTTGTCAAAACCTCCTGGTTGGAAACACAAACTGCCCTAGGCATTGTCCTAAGCAGATCAGATGATACTTACACTACAGATCCTCTTCTTGGAGAGGCAGATACAGTCCTCCTCTGGACTATCCTTAGACAAGGGGTAAATTACACTATAAGTATTTAGGTTCTCTAATATTTTACTGCAAAGCTGGATTATTCAAATCCGGGTTCTGTATCACAAGGAGAGGGAGGATGAATGTTCTCATGTTTTGTATGAAGTTTTAATCAAAAGCAATGGCATGCACAAATTGAGGGTAGAACTCAGTGAGAGCTGTGAATTATACAAGGGAATGAATTCTGCCTTTCAAGTGAGAAGAATCTCATGATGTTGCCAGACCTAATGTTGCTGATGCATGCCTCTTTACAGGCACTTGCTACCTGTGTTTTACTATTGGTTAGTGCCTGCTAATGAAATACAGTTTCTGAACTGTTTGATCAGTTTATGATGTGCTTACTTGTAATTAAAATTAGGTAAACTTTCTGACAGATGTTCTACAGGACTGCTTTAAAGGCCCAGCTTCCAGACAATGATGATCTGTCTGTCTTGAGGCAAAAAAGTTAAGGCACGGTTGGTGTCCTGAAATTTATTATGTGCCATAGGTTTGCCCAGATCTTCTGCAAGCACCAAGTGTAAATTTCTGTCAGCATAAAAGCTCAATTTTCTACCTCTGCCCATGGAGGAGCTATGTTCCCCAGTTCTGGGGACCAGTTGATATTTTGAAATAACTCTGAGTGATTAAAAAAAGAAGGTTTTGTATTTCTTTCTCTTCCTAGAGTCACCATCAGGGACAGCTTTATGAGAGATTTTTCCTCATGCCAGTGTGGGTTTAGAAGTTGGAAAGAAGAGCCCAGGAAATGATTGTATTTGTTACTGACTGAAATGTTAATTTGTTTTTAATGATATGCCGTTGGAAAGAAACGGATAAATCCAAGATAACCACAGACACGGAAGTTCTAGTTCTGTGTTATCTATGTAGTCGAAATAAGTTTGAAAAAAAAATTCTTGCATAGCCATGTGAGCCCTGGACCAAATGCTAAGACATCATCCTCCAAGACTTCCAAACCATGCAATTTCTTGCTTTTTTTTTTTTTCTCTTTCTTCTAGTGCTTGCTCCTCAGAACCTGCAGCTGCTGAACTCCACAGAGAACTCTCTGGCTGTCAGCTGGGATCAAATAATTGATGTGGATAATTACCTCCTTAGCTATTATCCAGTAGGGTATGAGACATTAGTGAAACAAGTCCATGTGCCCGAAGAGCAGCTCAGCTATGAGATTGTGGGTCTCCGCCCTGGCACTGCATATAATATCACACTTCATCATGTGAAGAAGGGGATTGCCAGTGAGCCCAAGTACCTAGAAGCAAGTACAGGTAGGAACAGGCAGTCTTTTTCTTCACACTCAGAAGTTGCAGATCCTTAAAGTTAAATTCAAACAAGTGGAGTGAATTGTTTGGCTTTGCAGGTTCATAACATCCTGTCTGAGCTCTGGAGAGCGCTTTCTTTTCCCAGTCAGTTTTGCCATTTTTCTCTTCTGGAGAATCTGTTTACAGATACATATTGTTGGGGCTGAATGTATTGTAAATTTCCTATCTCTCCCTTTATTTTGTCCAAATCCTACTTGCATTGACACTCATGAATTCCAGGGAATCCATTATGTTGCCTACTGCAAGAATGAAGCATGTAAGATAAGACCAGCATGTTGTTAAGAATAACAACACACTGTTCAACTGGATGGAGAAGGGACATTAAAGTAGGCAGGATGTCATTCCTAGGTACTAATTTGCCAAACATGCTTGCAACAGCAAGTTTTCCTCGTAGTCTCTTCCCAGGACTGAATGAGCCTGATGCTACTGAGGTTAGGAGGCTGGGTATGGAAAGACAGCATATTTGACACATTTTCTCTCTCTCCAGATCTGAAATGCTAGTTTATTAGCAGCTGCTAGTATGCTGTCCGCTTGCACTTGGCAAAAGTAGTAGAAAGTTTGGTTATTTAACACTTTTCTTCTAGCACAACAGGTGGGAGCCAAGAGCCCAAAACCTCTTGAGTGGGAGTGTTACCATGTACAAAACTAAGTCTGTTGAAATAATGATTGTGCTGTACTTGCTTAACTCTTCAGTTTGGCTCAGGAAAATTATTTGGGTCTCACACCAGGTGACTGGGGAGGGAGGGGAGCTGTTCAGCAACTTCCTATCTTATATTCATCTTTTGGTGCTCATCTTGCTTCCTCATGGCCCTCTGCTGTCCTTCCCAGTCCTGTCTGCACTCAATGCCATCTGGGTGACAGAGGAAATGGAACACTCCCTGGAAGTGGAGTGGGAGAACCCATCAACAGATGTGGATTACTACAAGCTGAAGTTCAGATCCCTGGTGGAAATGGATGAGAAGCAGGTCGTGGTGCCCAGAAGCAATGACCCTAAGAGCAGACACATCATGACTGGTGAGTACTTGTGGGTATTCCAAACAGGGCAGGGAGAACTGGCAGGAGTGATTGATTCATTGATGTGCTGATTGACTCAGACCAGAGTCTAGAGGCAATTCTTCTCTTGTGTGAGAGTGGCCAGTAATCCTTTATCTTGTGCCTGCTGTAAGCCAAGGCGAGATCTATTGGGGTTCTCCTAGCGCATAATAATGGGTGTCTCCACAAGAAGAAATGTTCTGTGCTGTGTGGATAGCAATTTTCAAGGCATATTAATTCATCTTTAATTCTGTCCTTGTTAGGAATAAAGTATATTCTATTTCAGAGCTGGTAACACTCATGTTAAGGAAATCCTCACTTTCTGTGTATGTCAATATATGCCCTAATGGCAAGTCTGGGCCAAGAGTGCTACCAAAGTATTCTCAAGACAAAAGGGAGTTAGGTAGAAATGTAAAATATCAGTTCCTCTCTGCTACAAACCAAGAACTGAGTAGACTAAACAAAACAGATTTCTTTAAGAAAGATTACCATCTTTCTTAATTGTTTATAATGCTTCCCTTTACTCCTTGCAGGCCTGAAACCTGGCACGGAGTATGAGGTCACCGTCATACCTGTGAAAGACAATACAGAGGGGAAACCATCCTCAGTGAGTGGTAGGACTGGTATGTAGAAAGTGTTTTGGTTTTTTTTTAATTTTTTTTATTATTATTTTTAATGATACTGACACTACTACAGCATTTGGGGACAGATCTGTCAAGTTCACAGTATGAAAAGTGCACAGTTAGCTGCTTCTTCATGCATGATCTGCAATTGAGTCTGCTTATATCTTGTTTAAGCTTGTCTATGTTCATACATTAAACACTAAACCTAGCCCTAGCTGAATCTTTTGCCTTGGTTTTAAACCTACAGTAACTTCATCTTTAACTTGACTAACAGCTCCAGCCAGACACAGGATAAGCGTAGTAAGCTGCCCTCTGTGTGGAATAACAACCCTCAAAGGAGCTCAGAGCTAGGTCCAGCAGTAACTCAAAGTTTGCTGGTTCATGACTTCCCAAACTAGATCATTGACAGGATGACCTTGCCTAAATCTAGCACAGATAATTTGCTGTCTCGGTATGGCCCTTCCTCACAGATCCTCTGGGCAGCTGCCACTCACTGCCTCGCAGCTATTAGCTGCTGCTGATTTGTCTGCTCTCTAAGCTCAGGAGCAATAAAGAAGAGGACAAGTTCTTCCTTCCTATATTGCCTAATGTCAGCATTACTTGTCACCAAACTGAACACAACATGTTGGACTGAGGAGCACATCAGCACAATGTTGCCAGGCCTGCATTTCCACTGGTGGCTATAGTCCCAGTGTGGTCTGATCCACCTACCCCCATGGAGGTGAAGTTGTGCTTGTCCAGCAGGCTGCACAGCGGCACAACCCAGGCATTTCTGTGGTAGCTTGAGTCTTCACCTCTTACACGTGAAGGGACTGAAGAGGCTTTATCTGCTTGCTGGCCCTTAAAGCAATCCAAAGCTTCAACATTTATCTTGTAACAAAGCCCCAGTTAGACATAGTCATCTCCAGCTTGGGGAGGACACCGAAGCATCTTTCAGCTGTCTTCTGCTCTGATCGAGTGCCCAGTACAGCTCAGAAGGTCTGGCAGATGCTGCTGTTACTTGACGGCTATTTTTCCTGTAACTGGTAGCTTAGGAATTCCAGACCTGAATGTTAAAGCAGATCTGTAAACCCTGTTGGTTCATTGATACTTCAAGACCTTCAAAAACAAGGCAGAATATTTTTGAGCTATTATATTTAAAGGAAAGACCTTGAAGAATTTTGAACTCTTGCTCTACCTGTAATATTCTGCAAACTCTGAAATCCAGCTCTCTTACAAAAGGGTAGGTGTGCTGTGTCCAAAGACTGAAAAATGCTGTATCAGGCCTGATATTCCTGGGGTTGTCTTGTAATTTATTCTAGTAAAAGAAAATTGATTAAACCAACAAAATCTACAACCTCACACTGCCATTGTAAGGCTGCTTACGTAGACTCTGATTGTTTGGAATGCCCTTAGCTTGTGTTTTCAAGTTGTTCCTCACAGACTTGAGGGATGCTCACGTTTGTATGTAACCTGTGGAACCTGGGAGCTTTTATTAAGACAAATACCAGCTATTGCTGCCACTAAACTCTGAGTCATCACCTAAAATAGCAGAAGCCTTGGGGGATTCTGAGAGACAGCTCTGCAGGACAGACAGAAAAGGAGGAGCAACAAATGACTGACACTGGAGGCAGAGAAAGGATGAGACCTATACTTGGTGCTGTGAGGAGGACAAGCGATGAGGTAAAGCTCAAGTCAGTAGCTGTGGAAGGTGAGGCAGGTCACCTGCAAGTTCTTCCTGCAAAAAACAGTGGAAAGTTGCAAATAAATGATAGAACAGTCCTGCTTTCTCCCTACTCTGACTATGCTTCTTTCTCCCGGATGCCTGCCTTTTCTTGTGGGGCAGTAGGAGGAACCTGGGTAACTCTGTGTTTTAGCTGGCCAAAGCAGCAAGGCATAAATGCAAGAAATGTGTCTGATGTCAGGTATTGTAGTAGCTTTAATTCAGCAGAAGTTTCCTAATCCTGCACTTTGAAATGTTCTCTCAGGACTTGATAGCCCCACCAATGTGACAACTGACCAAGTGACAGAGGACACAGCCACTGTCTCATGGAATAAAGTTGAGGCTCCCATAGACAGGTACATGGTGAGATACACCTCAGCTGATGGGGACTCCAAGGAAATGGAGGTGGGGAGTGAAAATGACATTGTCACCTTACTGGATCTGAAGCCAGGCATGGAATATGTCATACACATATGGGCAGAGAAGGGACCCCAGCGGAGCAAGAAGGCAAGCACCAGAGCTGTGACAGGTAAGTTGTACCAGCAGCAGCAGAGGGAGCTGAGTTTTAATTTCAAGCTCCATAATTTTTATTTATTTTTGCAAAGCTTCTCCTGCTTTGCACAGGTTTTTAGTGAGGCAACAAAATCCTGTTCTTTTTACTGGTGTGTCTGAACAGGTCTCCAGCTCAGCTTGAAGGCTCTTTGCTTTGAGTCCTGTTGTGGACAGGCCCTATGGCAAGGCACCAGTTACTGTTGGTACAGAGAACAGTGAAACAGCCTCAAAACTTAAGCATCATAACTGGCATGTGCAATTCATGCCTTGTGTTTAAAATGCCATAAACCACCTCCAAGTTCTTACTTGGTTGACTGTTGTGGCCTTTCCCAATAGGACAGGAAGCTCATGCACGTTTTGCACAGAGTGTATGTAAAAAGGAAAAACAAATTTCTTGATCATAAAGTAAGGATCATGTGGAGAATCAAGTTTCTGAACAGGACATTTGGTCACTGGCCCTTGGTGGCCAGGAATCTCTGCTGGGAGAGTGCCTGCACCAGGGTTTGCAGCCAGATTGGGAAATGCCTTGAACCACTGTTTTGCTCAGTTTTTATAATCCAGCCAGCCATGGTCCAACATGGCTGTGTGTATAGGAGCAATTTCTGCTGATGATTTACAAATGTCTTGTCTATGTGCAATCTGTACTTCTGCAGTAGATATTAGGGGAGTGTTTGGGATGCTTCACTCAGGATGTTAACACATTTAAGCATAGATATCAGACTAGACACATCAGGAGCTGCCTGGGGGGATTTGTAGAACTGTCTTAAGTTCCCACCCAGAGGGATTTGGTAAGGATTAGTCAAATGCTTAATTATGAAGATCAGTCAAACAGTTACTTTTAAGTTGTTCCATTGTCTCAAGCCAGCCCATATTTTCGATGATACAGGTGACTGGCTGGGAAGCTCCTGGACCACCCAGGGAATTCAGGAGTTAAATGCACTGCAAGTACATACAGTCACAGACCATACCCAGCTGCAGTGCAATTATAGCTAGAGAACAAACTTGATTTTCATATCACTCAACAAAATCATTCACTTGATTATTTTTTTTCTTGCCACAGGTGAGAATCTTAAACTGCTAACTAGCTGAGCTGTGATTATTCAAATGCACATTCCCAGTCTGTGCCGCTCTAGGGGTGACACAAAGGAGCCTCAGCATATTTCATTAAAATTAGAATGAATGTATTTTCATCTCTCAAGAAGGGTGAGATTAGCACGCAGAGGTGGAAAATCACAACTTTTACCATAGTGAATGTGCAGTAAATCATAGTGCAGCTAAGCTGGTGTGTGGTAAATTACAATGTAGCTGTCGGATGGCTGTACATTTGTGCCCTGGAGTTTAGACCCTTCAGCAGAATAAACCAGAGTAAGAAATGCTGTTCCAATAATTTGGGAGGCATCTGCAAGTCCTTTATAACTCAGGCTGCTGAGTTGTCTTTACCAGTTCAGTAGAAAGAAAACAACCAACAACCAACCCAAAACCCCATACTCCCTGTATAGGTAATGGGCTGTTCGGCTGTCGTTGAAGGGCCACATTCTTGGAGGCTGCTTTGTGATAGTGACTTAATGCTCATGAAGTCTAGCATCATGATTTCGTCTCTGAAAAGGGCAAGGGAAGGATTGTAGTAATGGGAGGAGATCGAAAGTGGCTTTTTTTCTACTGGAGAATGTGAAAGTAGTTTTTGCTTTGATTGCCTGGTTCTTCACCCTCATACCTTCTCTTAAGAAATTCTCAGTGTAGTGTCCCCATAGTGGCCAGATGGTTGACAGAAGACACAATCAGAGTCTCCTGGGATAGAGTCTGGCCTCTGATAGATGGGTACTTGGTGAGATACAACATGACTGATGGGGACACAAAGAACGTGGAGGTGGGGGAAGGACAAGAGTGTCACTGCTCTGACAGGACTGAAGCTAAGCAAAAACTATGCCACTGGCCTCTGAGCAGAGAGGGGAGCCCAGCAGACATCAAAGCTGTGGCAGGTAGGAAGTTTTGCTTTAGTATGAAACAATCTTGTCCCAAGAGAGCTGCATTTCAGAGATTCTGAGCAGACAATTTGATTTTTTGATTTATTCCCAGAGCAATGCAGGCAAGCAGTTGTGATCTTCAGAAAGCAAGAGACAGTAACACCTTTCTGCCTGCGCAGGGTTGGCTGTGCTTTTGTTGCCAGCAGAGAGCCCTGCTATTGCAGCTGTGAGGAGGAGACCTAGACCCCAGCTGAAGTACTTCAGAACTGGGTGACTCCCAGCTTTGTAGTTCAGGCCCATTCTTGGTAAGAAATAAGAGAAGTGGAAGAAATTGGCTGGACTTTTGAGGGGAAGGAGTAAGTGTAGCTTTTGTTCTTCACTCCTTACTGTTCCTGCAGAAATCAACAACCCAGCTCACCCAATGCAGGGTCAGAGCGCTCAGCCACCTCAGCACCCACATACAAGTGCATATTGTATGGCAATGAATGGTAGGATTTGCAGGCAGTTACCTGTCTTGTTTTATCCACCTTGCACTGTATCCAACAGTATAAAATGATTTGGGACCACAAGTGATGATATCCAATAGGACTTGCCTAAAAGTCAGTTATTTACACTGCATGATCAAATTACTGTTTGTAGCTAATGATGAAACTTCTGTTAGATTTACTGGTTTGAGCTGCAGAATTAAAACAAGCAAGCTTTTGGACATACAAGACCTTTTTTAGGTCTTCGTGCACAGAATAATTTCCCAAAGCTCATCTGTTTTTCCAGATATATTTGACAGTCTAATAAAACATACTACCTCTGCCTGCTAACACTTGTGTTTTCTGTGTCTTTAGATCATTGTCATCACTATAACATTATACTAAGACTTCTAATCATAACTTTTACTTACAGAAATTGACAGTCCAACTGAGCTGTTGACTGACCAAGTGACAGAGGATACAATTGCTCTTTCCTGGAACAAAGTCCAGGCTTCAATAGACAGATACAGAGTGAGCTACACCTCAGCTAATGGGGACACAGAGGAGAGAGAAGTGGAGAAAGACAAGAATGTCACTACCTTGGCAGGACTGAAGCCAGGCATGGAGTACATGATTCAGATCTGGGCAGAAAAGGGAGAACAACAGAGCAAGAGAGCGAGCACTGAGGCTGTGACAGGTAAGAGGGCAATAGGTTAAGAGTAAAGTTACATCCCAGCTTTGCCTTAATGCTGAGTAAGTCCATCCCAAAGCTGTTTCATGGCAGAGGGAGATTCAGGCTTAAGAGATCAAGTCTTCAAGTTAGTGTGCCTTGCTGTGAGACCTATTCAGGTCATCATAGAGAGATTCTAATTACCTGTATGTGCTACAAATGAGCTGTGTTGTGATTCTTGATAGGGATTAGGGAAAATGAAGCCTTTTCAGCAGTGTTTCAGGTATTTGTACAGTCTTGTTTTATTTTGTTTGGTGAGTATTTATCCTTCATTGTGGAATAGGGAAAGGCTTACTTCCTTTTTGCATATGAAGAAGCTGAAGTGCAGAGAGATTAAGAGCATGCAGGATGCCTTTTCTTGCAATTGGATGATTAATCCTTGTTCCCCAGTTGTTCTTATCAGGATTTACTTTCCCCCGTGCAGCCAGTCCTGTACTGGTGTGTATCAATACTGTAAAGCTGAGTGTCTGAACCAACTGCAAGCTGTTGCAAGTGTTTATAAGACCTATGCTCTAGGTCAGGGACTTGCTGAAGGCTGGTGAGTAAATGCGTACCCAGGTCATTCTGGTCTCTTAACAAAAAAGCTCTGATTGATTTCTCACTTTCTGGAAAGAAGATGTCTATGTGAGGTTTAGAGGCTTGCGACCATGAGAAAAGGAGAAAGTAACAATATCTTGCTTTGCAAAGGTTCTGTTCTGTCTGGGTCAGGACTGGGTGTGGTGTTCCCTTGGAAAGATTCTGTACAAATTAAAGGATTAAAGACCCCAGTCAAATCACCCCAGGCTTTCATACCTATTAGCTTTGTGGGTCCAATCAGTGTGCAATTGGAAACAGGACTTGAAAAAAGGAAGAAACTAGCAAAGCCCTTGAGGGGAAGGAGTGTCACAGTTCAGCCTGACTATGACAGCCTGTGTTCTTCACTTCCAACTGTTTCCACAGAAATTGACAGCCCAGCTCACCTGCTGACTGACCAAGTGACAGAGGACACAGCCACCATCTCCTGGGACAGGGTCCAGGCTCTCATAGATAGATATGTAGTGAACTACACTTCTGTTGATGGTGACACAGAGGAGATGATAGTGGGAATGAATGAGACTACCACGACTCTGACAGGACTGAAACCTGGCATTGAATATATCATCTTTCTCTGGGCAGAGAAAGGAGCCTGGCAGAGCAAGAGGATCAGCACTGAGGCAGTGACAGGTATTCCGGAGAATCTTTGTGGTTCTATGTTATGGAGGTGATCTCCATTTCTGTCCTGGTTTTGTGGTTGTTTTTTTTTTTTTT
>VXBJ01004989.1:900860-920020 GCA_013400055.1 Nycticryphes semicollaris
TTTTTTTTTTTTTTTTTTTTTCTGTTTATATTTCCAAGAGTAAGGATAGTTCTGCAAAAATAATGGGACTTCTAAGGGGGAGGAAAAATACATTTTCTTACTCAAGGTGATTATTCCCTGGCATTCAAAATGGCCATGGCAGGGATTTTTTTCTGTGGTGGTCTCCTGCACCTAAGGAAACCGCTGACTGGTCTTCAAAAACGGTGTTGTGAAACTGTGGGACTCTCTAAGGCTGCCCTTCCCCATCCCTTTCTCCCCGTAACGGATTTGATACCTTTTGGCTCCCTCTTCTGTCCAGCGGGAGGTATACATGTAATGAGCTGTGCTTGGGAAGATTTCTGTGTTGTTTTTCTTAAAGCAATTGTTTAATGGTCTCCCAAAGGAAGCATGAGTTCATTAGGTAATGAAGTAACGTTGTAACTTGGACCCTAGTGATAAGTGGTCTTCCGTTGTAATGACTAGCCAGCGTTTTAAACCACATGTTCTGTCAACGTTGGTGTTGCTATCCCTTTTGTTCTTGTGTTCAGTGTTTTGATTTCTTCTTCTCTGCCTTTGTTTCTGTTTTAAGTGGTAACCATATACACAAGGAGTGCAGTGTTTCCTGGGAGAAACCACACTATTCCGCTCTTCTAGTTATCTAAGACAGACATAGCTTGACCTTATCTTCTGTGGCCTTTTCACAACTTTAATATTTCACTGATGCATTATAATTGTTGTTGCAATTATCCTCATGGCACTCTTCAAGGTCTAGGAAGTGTTGTTGCCTGGTTTATATGGAGAAGAACTGAATCAACGGACAAGTTAAATGACATGCCCATAGCCCCCTAGGGAGGTCTATGGAAGAGCAGGGAGTTAAGGTGAATTACTCATTTACAGTATCTATGTATGTTTGTGTGTGTGTATCTATATCTATATCTATATCTATATCTATATCTATTTGTAGTATCTATTTGGCGGTCGGTAACGAGTGACATTCCTCAGGGGTCGGTACTGGGACCAATGCTATTTAACGTCTTTGTCAGAGATGTGGACAGTGGGATAGAGTGCACCCTCAGCAAGTTTGCCAATGACACCAAGCTCGGTGGCACGATTGACATGCTGGAGGGCAGGGATGCCATCCAGAGGGACCTGGGCAGGCTTGAGAGGTGGGCCAGTGTAAATCGCATGAAGTTCAACCAATCCAAAAGCAGGGTCCTGCACCTGGGATGTGGCAATTCCAAGCACAAATACAGGTTGGGTGGAGAATGGCTGGAGAGCAGCCCTGAGGAGAAGGACTTGGTGGATGAGAAAATCAAGATGAGCCATCGGTGTGCACTGGTAGCCCAGAAAGCCAACTGCATCCCAGGCTGCATCAGAAGAAGCGTGGCCAGCAGGTGGAGAGAGGTGATTCTACCCCTCTACTCTGCTCTCGTGAAACCCCACCTATACTTTGTCCGACTCTGGAGTCCTCAACATAGAAAGGACATGGAACTGTTGGAATGGGTCCAGCAGAGGGCCACAAAGATGATCAGGGATGGAGCACCTCTCCTATGAAGACTGGCTGAGGGAGCTAGGCTTGTTCAGCCTGGAGAAGAGAAGGCTCTGGGGAGACTTTATAGCAGCCTTCCAATATCTGGAGGGAGCCTACAGGAGAGCGAAAGAGAGGAGATTTAGATACTAGAAAGACATTTTTTACTGTGAGGGTGGTGAGGCACTGGAACAGGTTGCGCAGGGAAGTTGTGGATGCTCCATCCCTGGAAGTGTTCAAGGCCAGGCTGGATGGGGCTTTGAGCAACCTGTTCTAGTGGTAGGTGTCCCTGCCCATGGCAGGGGGGTTGAAACCTGATGATCTTTAAGGTCTTTTCCAACTCTAACCATCCTATGATTCTATAGTTTGCTGTAAGTTCAGGTGTATTTCAGGGTTGGAGCATTCTTCCCTGAAAGCCAGCACTGCTCACCAAGAACATTCTTTCTAAAACTTGGACAGCCTGACAAACCTGCTCCTTAAATTGTTTCCCTTAAGTTGTTCCCCAAACACCCGAATGTAGCAAGTACAGGATGAGAATTAGGGAGAGGCTTCTTCAATTTTTGTTGCAGGACTTGGACTGAGCTTTTAATGCCTGACTGCAGTTGCTGTCTTTCATTTATGCAATGGAACTTAAATTTTCTTTTCTTTTTCAATAGAGATTGATCCTCCCAAGAACCTCCATGTATCAGATGTGACTCATTCTACTGGATTGGTTACCTGGACTCCTCCTGCAGCACACATTGATGGCTATACTCTGACCTACCAAGGTCAAGATGGCATAAGCAAGGTACAGCTAATTCCTCCACCTCTCAGACCCCCACTGAAATGACCCCTATCAACTGGCTCTGCTGGTTGGGTCTTGTTGGGTATATGGTTCACAGAAAAACAATTTTGAGGGGGAATTTATGCTATCCACTGCCAAGAGAGGGAGAGCTTAAGGTAGGAGATGTGCTACTGTCATGAGTAGAAGCTATGGAGGAACTTTGTGACAGGAGAACACCTTTTCCCAACAGACCTCTGTGTGCAGAGAACACATTTGCTTCTTCACTTTTCTTTTTCTAACTTGATATTACCCAGAAGGGCAGCACTCACCAGGATAGAGTATCCTCAGTGTCCTAACAGTGTATCTTGAGACCCTGCCCCAAATCTTCCCTCTGAGGAGGTGGACTCCATGTTTCAAAGACTTACAGTGAATGTGCATGTCTGAAGTCTGTAAGAGAAACCCTTAAATACCTACAGAGTATGAGGCACTGTGGTCGAGAAAAGCTAAATAATATTCAGAATTGGATTGATCTTTGTATTTCATTTGGCAGGAAGTACAGCTGAGTCCTAGTGAACAACAGTTTGTGCTGGAAGGACTGGAACAAGGAGTGAGGTATACTATCTTTGTGATGGCCTATAAGGGAGATCGCCACAGCAGAAAGTCAGACAGCACCTTCTCAACAGGTAGGATTTGGCCTTGGTTGTTGCACTTTTCCCTGTGCTCTGCAGCTGTTGTGCTTTATAGTGGAGATCAGAGGTAGAGTTTTTGTTCTACAGATGCACTGGGAAACTATGTGATCATAAGTAAACTGTCTAGCAAGTCAACGATGTGTCTCCTGGCTAGGAGTCCATTCTAAGCCACACCATCTAGAGGTTTGGAAGCGCAACGATGTAGTGTTAGTGGAGATTGCCCGCACCGGTCAGTGCTGCTGGCAAACCTTGCTAACCAAGTGTAGGACAAAACCTCCTGGTGAGCTGACAGTAGGAGGAGAGATGATGATATGCCAGAGATCTTTCTGCACCATCCTAGTAACAGTAGGGCACAGCTGTTTAATGCTGTGGCATTGCTTTGTTGCCCAGGTTGTTTTCAGAGGTCAGGAGATGTACACCAGAATGGCAGCAAATCAAACAACAGCTTGCTGTGGGAGCCTCTTGTACTGTGCCAGTGCCCACGGGAATTGCCAGTTGTGGACAAATTGTGAAAGTCCCTGTTTACTGGCACTCCCACTTTCACAAACAAGGGCTCCACTTCCTGCTCTCACTGCAACCCAGGACTGTGTCTCTCGCAGCCTCTGGGGACCCCATCCATGCGCCAGCTCCCAGGCAGTGGGGAAGGCTGCCCACAGCAGCTGATGCAACTCAATGATGTGAGTGCACAACAGGTTTTGTTACTTCTCTTCCAATACCATAGTTGTAAGGAGATTGTTAAGGGTGTGAAATACTTCCTCCAGCTCTATGGCCTGCTTTGCTGATGTGAAGTTTTTTTTGCTGTCTCTGTTCTCACAGTTAGCTTCCTCTACCCGTATCCTGCAGACTGCAGCCAGATGCAGCAGAATGGAAATGCCTCCAATGGCATTTACACCATCTACCTGAATGGGGATGGCAGCAGGCCGATGCAGGTGTACTGTGACATGACCACTGATGGAGGCGGGTGGATAGTGAGTGATTCTCTGCTCCTCTCTGCTTTTTTTTTTTAATGAATGTAATCAAGTGGACCTGGTACTGACGTTAGCTGAGGCTCCCTTTGCTCTACTGCACCACTGTGTTTCAGCTCCTGCCTTGATGGAGGGGTGTGTTTTAGGAAGGGTGGTAGATGCTGATGTCAGTAGGAATGCTGTGGGAAGCTCAAAGGCTTTTTAATTTTTTTTTGGTCATGAATGCCCTAGAGGCTTGTGTTATTGCTGATGTATATGAGGGTGCCTTCAGCCCTTTCTCAACATGAGGTAGTACAGCTTAGCTTAACTGCCTTTCATAATGAGTTAACTAAGCTATATTATCTCATTATGGACAGTTAATGCAGTTCAGCTCAGGCCTGTTAGTATTTTAAATGCCAGTGCTGTAAGCATGCACCTGGACCCTGACCACACAGTAGTTGTTGAGTGGCTCAAGGGAATCTGGAGACAAAAGCAGAAACGGTTTGAGGTGAGGAATGTGTATGAACACGAAAGAGTGAATCAGAGGTTCTCTGGCAGCTGTCTTCCTAAATGATGAAATAAAAATATGCTTATTTACCTTTAATTTTCAGTGATAAGTGACTTTATTCACTGAAATAAATTGCTGTGTGTTACTGACCAAGTCCCTCAGATTTTAATGAAGTTTAGAAATCCACATGTCCCTGTGGATCTTGTCTCTAAGCTTGTCATGGTATAAGTGTTTATATCATGCTTAGATTTGTGCTTTCCGTAGGAATTTATGGAAAGTAAACTGTGAAATTTGCACAGGTAAGTATTCACCCCAGTCAGAAAATGGAAATTAATTCCTGTGTGTATCCTGCTCAAGTGCAGTGTACTATCAACTAGTGTTGTCTCTTCCTGAATGCTTTCCCTTTCTGTCTGCATTTGAATCAGGACGAGCATTTCTCACCCCCATCCTCCCTGGATCTCCTCAGCCTGTCATGAACTCTCACATGTCAATCTTTGCTTTGCAGGTGTTTCAGAGGCGGAGCACTGGCGAGTTAGACTTCTACAAACGCTGGAAAAATTACGTGGAAGGCTTTGGAGATCCCACTGGGGAATTCTGGCTTGGTACAGTACAAGGGTGTGACCAAGTGAAGAGCTGAAGATCAGCTTTGTAGAAGCACATAAATCCTGAAATATCCAACTCTCTGAGCCTGCAGTCTAGAACTGTCAGCTTTTTTGTCTTCTGTAGAAGTGCCAGTGATGCATTGATTGATCTCTAAAGGCATGCTAAGTCTTTCCACTGGCACATTTGGGCTTTGGAGTAGTCTCAGAGCAAGCCAAAGTCTGCTTATTTCAGTTTATTTTAGGCTTGTGTGTTCCTATGAGAGGAAAAAGAAAGAAATTGCATCTGTGGAAATGCAAGTCCAGGATACTACACAAAACTGGGTGTATTAAGTCATTTTTATCTGTCTTGTTCTGTTAGAGAACTCTCATAGATCAGAGAGTCCAGCACTAAATAGGTCAAGGTCTTTCAAGTAAGAGTCTTTAAATGTTCTGGGAAAAATACAGTTGCATACAGCCAGTCTTGCACTGGTTTAGGCCGTTTGTTTTTTTCTGATACTGCTGTCTCTTGCCAGAAAATGAGGTAAGACAGAATAAAATTGGCAAAATGTCACAACAGCATCAAACAGGGAAGAAGAGATTCAAGAAATAGCTGATTTAACCAAAATAGTTATGGGGTGAGAGTCTAGGACTCTAAAGGTAAACAGACGCTTCTCCCTTTTAAGAGTAATTCTTCTTTGTTCTAGGTCTTGACAAGCTGCACAATCTCACAAGCAGCAGCCCCATCCGCTATGAGCTCCGGGTGGATTTGTGGACAGCCAGTGAATCAGTCTATGCAGTCTATGACTTCTTCCAGGTTGCTTCGGGCAAGGACAGATACAGGCTGTCAGTGGGGAATTACAGAGGCAATGCTGGTGAGGAGACCCTTACACTTGTGCTGTCTCTGCTTTGCACAGGGAAGCAAATGCTAGGACCTGTGTATTTGTTTTGCCAGTGGATTGGGAGCTCATTAGGAAGAAATTCTTTATTGTGAGGGTGGTGAGGCACCGGAATGCATTGCCCAGAGAAGCTGGGGATGCCCTGTCCTTGGAGCTGTTCAAGGCCAGGTTGGATGGGGTGTTGAGTGACCTGTTCCGATGGAGGGTAGCCCTGCCTATGGTAGTAGGATTGGAACTAGATGATCTTTAAGGTCCCTTCCAAGCCAAACTTCTATGATTTTATGATTACATCAGGTTAGATCAGATTTAGTTTTCTTTGAGGAGTGGGAAGACTGAAGAGAGTATGCCCATAGGCCCGTCTCCTGCTGAAGACAGGCAGAAGTTGCTTTTTCATGGTGAAGAGAGGGCTCTCTAACTCAGTGAAACATCAGCTGAAAAGGCAGACTGGGAAGCATTTCCGTGAGGCAATGCGCTGATGGGGGAGCAACTTCTGGGGCTCCCCAGATGAAAAGTGCAAAGAAAGCAGCTTTTGTTCAGGATGCGAGTTTGCTCAAATTCTTACCGCTGCCATTGTGTCCATGGTCTCCCACTTATCCTTTAATATCCTCTTGCCATTAGACCTTCAGCTGGGGGGATCCAGCCCTTGGATGTGGCTTCTAACAGCAGCCCTTTAGAAACTATTGTCCAGACCCATTCTGTGCTGTTGCTTTTCCCCTGACAGGCCTGCTCTGTTCCGCCCAAAGGGTGTGTAAGTCCTGAGGTTGAGCAACTGTGGTCTCTTATTCCTCTTCTTGTCTTTCATTTCTTCCCTTAGGGGATGCAATGACGTACCACAATGGCTGGAAGTTCACAACGTGGGACAGAGACAATGATGTGGCTCTCAGTAACTGCGCTCTGACACACCATGGTGCGTGGTGGTACAAGAACTGCCACTTGGCCAACCTCAATGGGAAATATGGGGAGAGCAAGCACAGTGAGGTGAGTGGTAGAACTCTGGTGTTCAGCTTTTCTCACCAGCCTTGAGAAAACACACTGGGGTGTGTGTGTGTGTGTGTGTATGTCTCTCCTTGGAGCAGGAAAGATTGCTCAGGCTGTCCTAACTCATTTAATTTGAAAATAAGATGATCCATAAGGGAACTTTGAGCTCTTTGTCCTCCCTGGATCCAGAGGACTTGAGCTTCTGGCTTGAACCTGATTCTTGTGGTCAGAGATACTTGAGGTGGAGCTGTCTTGATTTCTGAGGGGAATGCATGAGAGAATACTCACTAGCAGCCACGCTGGGATGCTGGTTCACTGTCTTGTGTAGCCTATACCTCGGCTTTCAGTGCATGTCTTGGTGTGCACCTCATTGCACAGGCTTATTTTGGGCTTCAAGATGGCTCAGTCCTGTTGTGTTCCAAACTGGGTAGAGATTTGATTTATATTAGGAGTATCTGGAAGACTGAGTATAGTTACAGTCAAAAGCTGGTGAACAATAGCGTGTCTGGTTTTTTTGGAGGGTTAAATGGTATGGGGGCTGAGGGGTCAGTGGTAGACTCTCAACACCTAGTCTGGGTTCTTTAATAAAAGAAATTTTTTTGTCTTTTCCCAGGGGGTGAACTGGGAGCCATGGAAAGGCCATGAATTCTCCATCCCTTTTACTGAGATGAAGATCCGTCCTCAGTCTTCCAGTAATGAGCCAATCCTGGGGAGGAAGAAGAGGTCTCTATCAGGGAAAAATAAGAAGATCAGGGCTTAAACCAAACTCTGGGACAGTACCCAAGGATTCAGTATTTCTTAACAAAGTTAGATTCAGACAGCTTTCTCCAGTGCATTGGAGACAATCGCTGACCAACATGCACAGAGAGACCACTGGATTTGCAACCTGCTAGCCTGCTTCCAGGCTTTGGAACTCCTGATGGGTGATGTGTCAGAGACTTGGAGGGGGCTTGTGGGGAGCATTCAACTCGTAGCTCCCCTGGTTGGCCAAACATGACAAGGACCTGCTTGATTCAATGTGTGCAACGTCTATGAATTTTACATAATACAAGTTTTAACACATAATGTTGTTTCTCAAAACCCAAGCTGCTAACTTCTGAATCCTGTCCTTTTCTGGTACCATCCACCTGTCCTTCTGCAAGCTCTGCTCACCGTCCCAAGTCTCTGCATACTGCTTGTCTAAGAGGCCACTTACAGACCATGAACAAAATTCTGTATCTGAGTGTCCCATCTGTTACCTCCTGCTTTTTCATTAGCGGAGTGGTAGCTAGTGATGCTGAAATGACAATGCTTGTCATCTGCCTCTAAAATGAACATCTCTGAGTTAAACCAATTCTGCACGCTCTCAGGCTTTTCTTTCAAACTGTCTGCAGATTCAGAGGGGAGCCAGTGCATGGTTTCACAATTGGCTGCTTTTTTTCCTCACAGCCACAAAGGTGAGTTTTGTTTTCTTTCCCTAAGCAGATATTAAAATTCTGAACAATCAGCTACTGCCAGGGAAGAAGTATGAGCTCACCAACTGATGCTTGCTCAAAGGCTTCCTTGTCTGAGCAGATTGGAACATGATTGTCCTATGTCTTAATGGCCTACCCCAATGCTAAGCTGAGTAGTACATTTTAAAGAATCCTTCCCAGACTTTGGCATAATAAAATAAAATTGCAAATAAAGGAGGTCTTAAAATATTTCTGTTGTCTTTGCTTTGGGTGGCAGGATTCTTTTTTCCCCCATTTAAGCTAAGCCTTCTTTACAGAGATGGAACAATACCTAGGTCCAGACTGGGGCTGTGAAAATTAGGCCTTTGGAGCCTGCTCCAAAACGGGAACAAGGGGCTATGTGATTTCTTCATGATTTAATACTGCAAAGCAATTAACCAATCTGTGGTCACTGGGATGTGGCTGAGGGGAGCTAGCTAGAGTGTTGCCTCTCAAAGATGAGCACTAAATTCTTCATAGTTCTTTTAAGGCTGTGTCTCTTGTGTGGATGGGCAGTCAGAGACTCATCTGGCCTGTGTTAGGACATCCAAGCTGCAGTATGGGGGAAAGAGGAGAGTAATGGAGGGAGGAGGGGAAAAGAAAGTTGTACTTCAAGTGTTTTTCAGGCTCTGTGCTAAAAGCATGAGAGAAGGACACAGGAAAATAATGAGGGTTCTTTACTGTGGTGAAGTGATTTCTCCCCATTGCCTGCTTATTTGTAGGTAAGGATGGGTTTTGCTACGTTGTTCAGTTAAAGGACACTGTGTAGACATAAGGATGGTGACTGAGGGTGACCAGAGGACTAGCCTCACACACAACCACTCTAAAAGTAAGCACATGCTCTAAAAGACAGCAGGCATGTTGTGCCCAGCAGCATTTTTTTTCCTGTGTGAAAACAAAACACTGATCCCCTTGTAAAGCTGAATCTTACCTGAGAGCAGGGAATATTCTCTTAAGCTTTGAACTTTGCAGTTCAAAGGTGAATAAGACACCTTATTTGCAGTTTCTGAGGACGACTGACTTGGCCCTCCTAATTATGGGCCTCTCTTTCATGAGGAAGGACAGTCAAAGTGGCGGCAGCTGGAAAACCATTGTGGGAAGTCAGTATTTCTGAACAGCCACAGGATGGCATCGTCTCTTCATGCTAGACCAGGAGACCCTTCCCTGTATCCAGTTGGCCTCTGTGGAAAACCTTTTTGGGGTTAAACAGAGTCTGTGCTACAGCTTTAGAAGTGGGGACTATTTAGGTAATGCAGTTTGTTTGCCTTCAGGAACTGGCTGTTCTGGTTTCAAGGCTCAGGCTGGTTGGGGTAGTCCCGTCAGAATTTTCACATCCCCTTAGGTTTTTAGGGGCATAGGGGAGTCCCTTTTGCATCTCCTTGATCCCTGGATGCTCAACTTGATCTCAGCCCCTGCCTGGGATTCCCTACCAGGAATCTCCTCTGCAGCCCATGCTACCGAAGAATGCCTGGCCCTCAATAGAGCATGCAACTTGCTTTTCTGGAGAGAAGCAAGCTGCGCACTGCTCGCTCCTTCCCCCAAAAACTGTGTCTCTGCCATTTCTAGCTGCTTGTTGCCGTGGTCCTGCACACCTCTTGCCACCCTAGAGGCTCAACTCTGGGCAAGGCACAGCTCAGCAGATTTCTGTCCTTGTAGAGGGAGAGCTCAGTGGCGCACGATTTGGAAAGGCTCTGCGCACGCAGAGATCCTGTGATATGGCCAGTGCAGCCGGCTGTGAGAAGCTGCGGACACCATGAAATGCTTGCCTGATGCAAACCACCTGTGGTTAACTAGTTCCTCTGCAGAGAAAAAAGTCCTCTGCAGCCCACCTCCCACAGTCCACAAGCACCACTTGTCTCCTTCCCACTACGTTTTTGCCTCTGGGGAGAGGAGCTTGACTGTGTTCACTAACAAGGTAAGGCCATGAAACTCGATTAAGCTAAGATGTTTCTTTAAGAAAACGTCTCTCCAAGCTGCACAGCTGGTTGCAGCCTCTGCCTGCTGAGTGTTCCCTGTGTCTTATCTAGGGCCAGCACATAGATACAAGAAAGACTTCCCCAGGAAAATAAACACATGACTGAGAGCTACAGACACAGCATTTGTTTGCAGTTTGAGAGTAATTTATTTTTGGTTTAAAAAAAAAATTGCTGAAAATATTATTCTTTCTCTCCCTGTTGCATGGTCTGGTTATGAAAATAAAAGGTTGATACTGAAATGCAGTTGTGGGGAGGCAGTGCAGAGGTGTGTGAGAGTGGGGGCCCATGCAGTGGAGCTTCTGTACCATGTGTCTCCTGACACGTTGTTAGTGTGGGTGCTGCAGGGCTGCTGCTGCACAGCTGATGGGTGATGGGTCCTGGTGCACTTCAGGCAGGTGCTCTTTCACTTTTGTCTCCAGAAACAGCTGATTCAGTGCATGGTTTGGCTAAAACAGCAGTCCTTGAGCATGTCAGTCCCTCTATGCTTTATGGGGTGCAGAGGGTCAGGCCGCCCACTGGTTAGATGGATCAGAGCAGGCTTGTATCCTGGTCCCTCCCTGCCTAGCCCAGGGTGGTTTGAATGATGATCTTGGGGAGCTCTTGAAATTCAGACCTGGCTTTGAACTCCCAAAAGCCTGGACCAGAGATGTCGCGTGTGACACAACACAGACGTTTTCTTGACAGTTTTCTTGTTCTTGTAGGAATTGGTTGCTCTCACCTGAAGCATTACTCACTCATCATTCCAGAGAAGGACTTTCTTGCTGAGAGCCAGCCATGCAAAATCTGGCAGCTTCACACCAGGTAGGCTGCACTCTGCTGGAGCTGGCTGCCTCCATGCCCCTGCTTGTTCAGGTAAGCCTCTGCCCTCCCATGGTGTTTCCCTTCGCTCTGATTTTTTTTTTTTCCTTCTCCTGGCAGCACCACCCTTCCTCCAAGGCTGCTGATGCCCCTGGATCACAGCAGGAACACCTGCATGGGCAGCTTCCCTGCCTGTGGGAGGAGGCTGCTTTGCCCACCTGGTGAGCGCGGAGGCAGGATTGCTGGGAAAAGTACCTGGGTATGGGAAAGGAAGGAAGGAAAAAGGAATAATGCAAGTGTAGCACTGGTTCTCCAGGGTCCTGGCTGGACTGGGGATTTGGGACAGAGCCCAGAGCTATTCCTGCATGTTTCTCTCTAGGATTAGGTGTGGCAAATCCTAATTTTTTATAGCATTATATGTTGCTTCCTGTTTTGGAGAAGTTACTCACTTATTTCACTGCTAACAAAGCAAGCTGGAAAATAAGGCACATATGGGGTCAATTTAAAGGGCTGTCTGAGGAGGAGCCTGGCTTCCCAGCTGTTACCAGCACAGCCACACGCAGCCAAAACCCATGACGTGATGTTAACATCACTACCCTGTCCGAGTCGGACAAAACAGGCTGCACTGGGACTGGGTGGCACAAACAGCTGCTTCTAATTGGTGGCTTTGCTCCCCTGCTGGTGTGTGCTCTGGATGCTGGGGGAAGGCAGCATTGCCCTTGCCTGGGTTGGAAGCAGTTGTGTCCAGCAGCTCCATCCGGGCTTGCCCACGTGGGTTTTGCTGCTTGTCCCCAAGATGTCTGTCTCTGGCTGGCAGCTCCAGACTGCTCCAGCAGCTTAAGAAGTGGAAGAAAGCAGGAGGAAAACATCCAGTGTACAGTCACAGGGAAAAACCCAGATGTGGCAGGGCTCATTGCACATATGCATCCTTCGCTGGCAGAACAAGCTGGAGGAGATAGAGAGCGGAGTGCAGAGGAGACCCCCCCCAGCTCCTCAGGAGGTAGGCTGGGCATGCAGATGTGGGGGGAGCAGAGGTTCAAACACAAAATAGGGGTAAGAGCTGTATGTGGTCTCATTAGCTGCTGTGCCCAGCTGGGCCATTGCACATCCGAGGGAGGTGAGGACAGAGAGGGATGCAGGGTCCAGCTGTACGATGCATCCCCAGGCATGGGATGACTGTGGTCATGAACTTTAATGCCTTCTGCTCCTACAGCACATTCCAAATCCTAGAGCTGGCTGGCTTAGTTGTACAGAAGCCCTCTCTGTGGCCTACAGAGAGCTGCCTGATGGCATCAGCTGGTGGCAGCATGGGTCTGCATCTGCCCAAGGGTTGCAAGGAGAGGGGACTGACAAGTGTGCTGGGAAAGTGTGTCTGCTGCTTCAATATGGCTTTGGGGTGCCTAGCCCTGCAACAGAGGGGCCTTTGGTCCTGGTCTTCTTTAGTAGTCATTCAATAAATAACTCTAATGCCCATAGCTAAGCCTTTACACAGCCTTAGCTTATGTTTCCACTCTTGCAGTAGCATGGTGAGCTCTCTAAAGGCAAGTCTGTAGAAAACAGTCTTTGAAGGAAGATTTTTTTTTAAGTGCTGGTGCAAAAGGGCCAGTCTTGTGGCTTCCTCTCTCCTCCCTGCCTCTAGCCTAGGTGGCAATGCATACTTCTGCTTTGCTGCTTTAAGATGGTATCTTGAGGTCTCTAAGGTTAGGCTGAGGGCATCTGTCTTCAGATGCTCTCAGTTGGCTTTGGTTTGGTGGCTGGGAAGATGGCACATCTTCGAGCTGTGGGGTAACTCTGCGCTTGGCTTTCTTTGCATCTTCAACATGAGCTGGGTCTGGACGGAGCCTGGACAGTCAAGTTGTGCCATCTCTGTGGCAGGACAAGCAAACAAGGTGTGCCTGTGCTTGCACTGCATGCAGCCGTCGATGTTTGTGCCAGCGGCTCGGTCTTTGTGTGCACGTGATTCTGCACACCTTTGTCCATGAGAGGGAGAGCCTCATGCCCAGTCACTGCGTGCCAGCCTGGTGCATGGGTGATGTGCTCATGGTGAGAGGTACGTACGGCCCGGTGGCAGATCACCCTCATGTGCTCAGCAGGGCACGTGTCCGCATGCATACCTGTCCTTTGCAGGGGTTCCTGCCCTTGGGTATGCTTTCGTGGTAGGGGAGAAGGGGCTTATGTAAACCTGTGCCCAACTGCCTTGGTCTCTGCTGCCCCTTCAACATGCTAGTTAGCTTCTGGGCTCATCTTCTTTTGGAAGTCACCATAAAGTGGCAGCAGCCTTGGCATCTCCTCACCTCCTGTAGTGCACAGCTGAAAGGACTGGTGCCATCTCAGAGGGGAGGGCCTGAATGCCCTCCTGTATGCTAGATGGGCAAGGAGGGTCTTTTTTCCAGTAAGAGCAGCTTGGGCTGAGCTGAGATCCACAGATCCTCTTCATCCTTCTTCTTCTTCTTCTTTTTCTTTTTGTTCCTCTCAGTGTGCAGCTGCCCATTGCTGCTGGTGCCACCTTTCTTCCTACTTTCTCCCCTCCGGCTGCAGAAGCAGCAGTGGCAGCAGATGAAAATGAACCCAATGAGGACGACGAAGGGCAGACCCATCAGCACAGCCAGGCAGACAGTGTTGAAGACACCTTCCTCATGCTTGGTACGGATAAGCTCCAAGATGGAATTAAAGAAAGAGCTGATCCTCTGCTCCATGTTGACTCCTGGGCAGCCTGCCTGTGCTGCTTCCTCTGCTTGAAAGCCCCTTGAGATACGTTCAACTCCTGTAAGCAGCTAGTGGGTTCCACAAGTGTCCTTGGATTGTGCCTGCAGAGATGGGAAACCACACGGATCATGTGCCTGCTCCCTCAGCAAAGCCTCAAAAGGGTGAGAAGTCTGCTGCCTTGGAGGGGTCTAGGGTCATAGGGGCTAGGCCATGTTGCTAGCCACATCCCTTTGGGTGTACCCATCTGAGACACACAGCCTCCCAAGCTCTCCCAGGGTTCATTCTTAGCAGCAGGGATAGGCGAGGAGGGCTTTGGGCATCCCTACTTGCCTTGGCATATGGCCAAGCACAAATTCTGCCCCCCTGGACATATACCTCAACCCTCACTTCCTATTTAGGAAGGGAATTGCCTGGCCCAGGCAAGGGACCATCACAGAGAGAGTTACTGTTGTTATCAGAGCCAGGAGTCAACTTGACAGGTATTTCCTTGCCCCCGATCAACCCTGGGATGGGTGTCTGGTTTGGACAGACCATTTCTCATAGTCTGTGCCTGTCCCAGGCACTGTGCTGGGGTCCAGTCCTGTTGATCCACTACCTGGGACACAGCCAGGAGGTTTGGGATGGGGGGTATGGTTAAACCACTTGGGATTTTTGAAAGGGGCTATGGTCAGTGGGACTTGCAGGCTGTGGTCAGGCAGCCATGGCCACCTCTGTGTACCCGGGGCTGGCCACAAAGGCAGCAGTGGGGGAGGACAAGGGTTGGCTGGGGATGGAGGAGCCTCCACTGTGCCTCACCTGGGAATTGCTCCAAGGGTTGGGTAGGGCTGAGGAGCATTTCTGTGGCCTGACGTAAGGTTTTCCTCTCCCTCAGGGAGGGAGAGGTGCTGCCGAGCAGCAGGCAGGGCTCCCAGGAAAGCCCTCCTGCAGGGGCAGGGAGCTGCTGCCTCTGCTCACAGATTTCCTCCTCTCCTGGGGCCGGGCCAAGCTCCCAAGGTTTTGAGTAGGGCAGGGGGCTTTGTGCCATGAGTCTGCAGTTTTGGTTCACCACTGGGGTCACTACATTTCGGGCTGTGCAGATGAAGAGCCGGCAGGAACATTATCAGGCTCTAATACCACGTTTCACCCCTGCTCAGTACTTGACTCTTTGCCAGCCTTTGGGATTCAAGCCCCACAGCCTCTGGAGTGAATGCTGAAATCCTCATCTGCACAGGAGGGGAAACTGAGGCACAGTAAAAGGAAAACCAACACTTTCATGTAACAAAAAATTAAGATGTAATTAAGAGATATGGCCTAAAGTCCAAAGGTGTCCCAGAGGTGTTGCTCCACTTGTCCCTTATGGCCACCAACTCCTCGTCTCTCCCTGTGGCAGATCTCACAGAGCCCATGTGGCTCCAGGGAGGAGAGGGGACCCAGGCTGGTTTTGGTTAAAGCCTCCATGTTTGGAGTGCTACCATTCCTTGCTTTGATTCACATTTATTGCTGTTCCGGCACCTGCTAAAGGATGCTCCCTTGTACCGAACATTTTGGGATGCTCCAATTCACCCAGCTGGGATGCCACCGGGCATCTCCCACATCATTTTGCAATGACAGCCTATCTCCTAATGAACAGCAAGGCTGCTTGCCTCCCCTGAAAAAGAAACCATGAATCCCACCCAACCTTAACCATAGCCCTCGTGCATCTGCTGATGCTAGGGCTTTGGCTAAACGAACGCTTTTGTAGACAAAATTTTATCTGAATTTTTGTCCAGCTTGATGCATCTTACAGTTTCTGCTTGCTCAAAGGGGAATGTAAAAATAAAAAATATGTTGGGTTTTTGTTGTAGGTAGGCAAGCGGGATGGTGGAGATGCCAGGCCTGCACCCAGGAGGGAAGGACAGTGCTACAAGAGGCAGTTCCACCCCATCTCTGTTGCTGAGCAGCTTCCCTGCCTTGGGAAGCCAGCCACTCCCTGCATTGCCTCAATCGCCTACCCAGCAGAGGACTGTAGTCCCCACCTGAGAAATCACGGGCTACCAAGGAAGGGCTCGGAGGCTGAAATCCCATCCATCCCCTTCCTACCCCCTGCCCGGAGCCAGCGGCAAGGGTCACAGATCTGCTTTTGTTCATAGGGGAGATAAGCAAGGGCTCTCTGAGTGCTTGCCTCAGCTATCTGCTGCCCACAGGCATTAGAAGCAAAGGGTATGAGGGGAAGAGTTGAAAACCACTTCTTCAAACTGCTCCCTGTCCCGACCTTCGTCATCACTCAGGCCTTTTTTTAGGACAGCTGTAATAAGCTGCAACACAAATAAACAGAGCAGCTTTTCCTTGGTCTGAATCATCTGTGTGAAGCAGGTTTGCCATTTATCCATAAATATCCTGGCAGTTCATTATCCAGGCAGGAACACTGGACGCCTATGATACACTTCACTCCAAAAAAGAAGTAAAAAAAAAAAACCACCCCCAAAACAACAACCGCTTTAATTGCAGACAAAACAGGATGTACATTTTTATTCCTGTGCTGAGCTGCTTTTATATTTATTGCCTCTAAACTTCTGCGGAGGGTAGGAGAGCTGGAACTTCCTTTTAAACTCGTAATTAATTGTTTGCAGAGGGAAAAAAAAGAAAAGGCAGAGGCTTTGAAATGTTTCCACTTTAAACTGTAGCTGAATGCGCCGCAGAGGCCTTTGCTGCTTGTTCCTGGGAGGTGCCCAGCTGGGGACGTGTGGCCGCCCTGGACAAGCCTGGAACAGTAGGGATGTGGCTGAGCATCCCTTGTAAGGGGAAGGGTACCTGCCACCACAACCACCCTGAGCAAGCAGCACTGAAATCCTGGGGTGACTTTTCACATGGCTATGCAGCTGATTTTCAAATGCCTTTTCTTTTCAGTTCATGCATCGCCTTTTGTTTTGTAGATGAAGGGATGTCTGTGCACCAAATAAAGGGGTTCTTCAGGCTAATAAAAAAAAAAAAGGGGGGGGGGGGGGGGGAGGAGAAGGGGTGCCTTTTAAGCAGCAACTCCAAGGGTAGCAGGGTTACCCAAGGCCACCCATCACCAGCTGAAAGCTTGTGTGAACAGCGAGGAACTGCATTTAGGAAAAATCCATCCTGCTGCTCAATTACTTGGTGCAACAGCAACATGTCCCCTTAGAGAGGGGCTGAACAGGGAGAGCTGTGCTGGAGTCCACCATGGGTGTGAACTGGGTGCCCAATGCACGTGGAGCTACAACTGGGAGGTCAGCTGGTTTTCTGGGTTAAAGTACGGGACCAAAACATGGGGCTAGGGAGGCACTTGGAGACAGGGCAGTGTCTCAGGGAGAGATGCTAAAACACCCTGTTAAATTAGCTCTTTGGTTTTGAGTAGCTGGTCAGTGGAAAGCTGACATGGTAACTTGCTCAGGAAATCCTCTGAAGGAGCTGGTTTTTTCAAGGGTGGGGAGCATCTGTCACTCCTCCCAAGTTTATGGGTGGCCGTGGGTGGAAAACAAGCTCCTTTTGAGGGCCAGCATGGGATGGCACCACAAACCATGGGTGTGCATGGCTTGCCTGGCTGAGCTGGAGGGTAAAAGCTGCCAGCCTGAGCATGGGGAAATCAAAACAGAGGGGTTGCCTTGGCAATGCTGGCTTGCCCACATCCTGTGCACTGCAGAGCAACCACAGTGGCTGAGGATGGAGGCAGAGTTCACAGAAAAGTTGCAGTTGGTTGGAGACGGGGCAAAGGGCTGGAAACTGCCATGCAGGGTCACCATGGCAAAGGGGAGAGAGCTGGAGATGTTTTAGGACCTAATTTTGCAAGTCCTTTAGGCTCAATCCTCAACAGGAGCCTATGTGTGAAGTTTCCTCCTGCCCAACAAAGCTCAACCCGCTCCTCTTGTCTGACACAGAGCCTGGCTCTGGTGGAAGCAGGGCCGCTCTAAGGTGCTGCTTCTCCCTGCATCCGTGTTGAAAGCAGAGGCAGCTCTGGAGGACAACTGACCTACAGCCTGTGGGGTTTGGCCCCAAGTACTTTTTAGGTTACTTGAAGTGCCCTGCACTCTGTGTCCAGCTGCAGTTCAGGACTTGCAGAGATGACATGAAAGCGTCTGACCTGCAGCCACCTCCACTTCCTTAACGCGGATGAGACCTCACTTCTCGTGAGACCTCACCTCATGCAATTGATGCCAAGTGGGGCAAAGCAGGAATCACAACATTAAACACAAACATTTCCTCCAGGTGTTGTGTTTTTATCAGCTTTATACCCACTTTCCACTGGCAGTGATAGCTACGGGTCAGGCTGGGAGAGGCTAACTTTGCTCTTGGAGCCTGCAAATGCTCTGATAGAGCTGGCAGAGACACAGCAAAACACATTCACACACACGAGTGACATCTATTTTCCCACTTGCACCTGCAGACTTAAAGGAAAACTGGATGAAACCTGACACTGAGGGTGAGCCAGTTTCCTTAGCTGGAATTGCATGTTACTGTTTTGGAAATGGTGAATAGTAAGACTATTGCCGCCGGTCTCCCAGAACTCACAGCAGGCTCCTGAGACCTTCCTCAAACGTTAAAAAGCAAACACCAAAAGCCACCACCCAGCAAACAAAACCAACTAAACCTCCATCTTATTCCCACTGCCATCAAACCTTCCACCCAGAAGCCGCACATAGTTGCTTTCATCCCCTAAAGGGAGCGATCTGGAAAACTACAGATATGAATGTTGGATAAGAGGGTTAAAGTGAAACTATTTTGCAAGCTGCTGCCTGGAGCCTGCTCTGCCATCGCCGTCTGCACACGCGCAGCTGCCATCAGCCCTGGGATGGGTTCAACTCTTGAACAAAATTCCAGTTTTACTTTTAGAAAAGCACCGCTGTCATCCTTGACAGCACCATGAGCTCCTCTGGGCCACCTCGGTCACCTCTGTGGCGTGGCACTGGCAGCGCTGCCCCCCGGGGCTAGCTGGCAGCCCCCAGCCAGCCCACCCACGGGTGGATAGCAGGCATTTTTGGTTACGGGAAGCTCAAGGGGATGCAGATCCACCTGGCCCAGCCCCGCAGTTCCTCCAGGGCAGATGTAACAGCAAAAGTTGTTGGTGGCGCAGCCTTACCTCTAGTTTTTGCACCCCAAAACCCCTGGTGCTAGGCAGGCCTTCTTCTGACAAATGTCCCTTGAGAGCTGGTCGTTCTTCATCGCCATTTCTCAAGTGCCACTGTCCCCACCCGGCTCTGCCAGCATCTGCCCTGCAGGCTGTGCCACCGTCCCAAAGCCAACCCCTCAGAGCCAACCCCTCGGCGGCAGGGCTGCTGCCCACCCGGAGGGGTACGGGAAGCTGACGATGTGGCCTTAAAGCAAATAAAAGGAGAAAAGCCCTGGGTTTGGATAACACAAAG
>VXBJ01004989.1:929001-963772 GCA_013400055.1 Nycticryphes semicollaris
CTCTGAGCTACGTTTTCATTACAGGGTGGGGAGGGTTGTTTAATATATTATTTATTTATATTATTTATTTTATTTATGCATTTATTTGCTTTTATCTTCCCCCTCATTTGGTTGCGTTGGTTTGCATTTGAGTTCATCAGAACCTGTCCAAGGGATTTCATTGCCTCCATTCTTCCTTCTTATTTATGGTTTTTAATTTCTTTGAAGTAATAAATGCAACTCCAGGGTAACACCTGTACGCCAAGGGGCTGCTTGTTTGTTTGTTACCAACCTTTTGAGAAACCACTGACACTTGAAGAACTGAAGGCTGGGTACTGAGAGGGGTCTGGGTGTCAGCATCTCTCCAGGAAAGAGACTTTCCCACTCTCTTACTCCAAACCTCCCCCCTGGAAGGCGCAAAACACTATATGGGCACCATCAGGTTTAAGGAAGGGAAAGGTGACCCTGAAGGGTACTGGTTATCCCCAAGGGGCTCAGTTGGGTTTGATTGCCATCCTGAGGTGCTTGGTTGCTAGAAACAGGGATGGGCTTCTTGATTGGCCCTGGGACAGAGCCCCTTGATAGTGAGTGGAAGCATGAATTAGAGGTTTTTTGAGGTGAGAGCTCTTTGTTGGCAGTGTCTAGTAAGGTCAAAGCTTTTTGGGTGTTGCTGGGGGGCACAGGGCAGTGAGTGCATGATCATCCCAGAGTGCGATGGTGGGGATATACCACGAGGGCATCTCTGGGTCTGGATGAATGGCATGTGCTGGCACCGTGCGGGTATTCTGGTTCCTACTGTATTTCAGCAGGTCACTATAAGCTTGTTGCAGGCACAGGGCAACCCCAGCTCAGGGACATGACTGTCTGAGCCCTCACCTGCCATGCCACTGGGGATGAAGGTGTCTGAGCTATACTTTTCACCCCCTAATGTTTCACCTGGAATAAGCATCACTTTGCAAAGGAGGTAAGAGATTGGGGCAAGATGGCATTTAGGCTGGTACTAGGCTTTGATATACTTATGGTAACTTAATGCAAAGATACGGAGTAGAAGCAAAGGCTTCTTCCCAACCTTTGTGTGGATCTGGCACTCTTCCAGCATCCTTCTGCCAAAATCCAGCTACCTTTGGGGAAGGCCTGGCCTTTTTCTTTCACCAATTTAGTAATCTATAAATGTTGTCTTCAGGATCAGTTTACTAAAAGCAGCTTTTCCTTTCATGCCTTTTTTGCTTTTTTTCTTTGGTTACGCTTTAATGCAGTCTGTGGTGGAAAGGTGGGCTTGGATGTCTGACAGGAATGGAAACAGAGGGAAACAGAAATGGGTTGTTTTGTAAGAAAGTCCCTCGGTGTTTTCTTCCAGAATTTTGGAGTTAGAAGCAAGAGGTGGCTTTGAAAGGCTGAAAGGGTTCTGAGTGTGTGTGGTGCTCTGCTGGATGAAGGACTTGATGTGCTGCTTCATGTTATGGGAGTTGGGATCCTGCAGAGGTAGTATGGTTTGGGTACAGCTTCAGGTTACTTTGGGGGCCTGGGGCAAGCCTGGGCCATATGAGCTGAATGGCAGAGGAGCAACCAGAACCCAGTGATGGTTCATGTGATGGAGTCTCTTGAGATAAGCACTGCACAGGATCCAGGCTGGGTTTCTCAGAATTTCAGGGTTGTTGCCAAGACTTCTTTCAGTCTCAGTGCTACATTGGTAGGAGGCAGGGCCAAACTTTCTCTGGTTGGAAAATTAATTCAGACAAAGGATTTGCTTAACTGGTGATGGAGGATAAAAAGACACATGGCTCTTTTGTAGCACCAGTGTTGAGCACAAATTTGCTTGAAATGACTGGCAGGAACTTTTTCCAAAGAAAATTATCAAGCAATGATGAAAAATAAATTTCTGGAAAATTTCATTTGTATACGGACAATGTGAACAATGGTCAATGGCCCAAATGACTGGGTTGTCATTGCTGATTGCTTGCCTTGGCTTGGGTTAGGGCATCACCAGGAGAAAACCATGATGTGTAGAAGTCTTTCCTTTAAAAGATTTTAGCAACTGCATTTCACCAAGGTAATGGGAAGGCAATACCCTGGTACCATGTGTGAGATCAGGGACAAGAATTGGTATATAATGGCACTGCAAGGTCTGATATTATCTCCAAGGGCATCCTTCAGACTTGACAATGGAGCTGTGTCAACTGGGCCCTTTCATTCTGGTTACAGGACTTAAAAAGGATGACAGACATGAGCAGGGAGAGAGACATATATGTCAGTAAATCTATTGAGAGAATAATCAGCCTTTTTGGGGATCCTCTTTTGAACCTGCTGGAAAAGCTTGGCATGTTTTGATTTTCTGTTTGACTCATACTTTTGACAAGAAAAGTTTTTTGCCTTCCACTTGATTGCAAATGATGAGGTCCTGTGTTTCCACTGATGTCTCTTCCTTTCACCTGAGCAGATAAGCAAACACCACCATCTGAGACAGGTGGTGAAGGCCATCCACCGCCAATCTTTGCTCCTAGTTATAACCACTGCACTATAGTGCTTTAGTTTGGACACTTCTTAACTAAAAACTCTTGGTGATGTTGGGAAAAATACTACTCTGCTGGTCTACTAGGAAGCTTCTTAGATTTTAATCAGTTCTATCTGCTGCTTCTTGTTGTCATTTGGGACCTAAAACAGGATAATCTGCCCAGGAGGCGTGACATGCTGCCATCTGTGACACTGACCACATCCTGGAAGAGATCTCATCATCTGCAGCCTCTCTGACTGACCTGTTCCTCAACTGGTTGACTTGTTGCCTGGTTTGATGCTGATGGGAAGTAAGAAGAGAAGCCTCATCTACATAGGAGATGTTGCTTCCTCCAGGTTGGACTGTAGCTTGTAAGCTTGAAGGCCTGGACTCTGTATCTATTTCTGACCTTTGAATTATCCAGGATTCTGTGTTCTGTGGTATAGATGACGAGGCTGCATTTCCTGCTTAATGCCCTTCTTCATCTCTGCAGCTGTTGTAAGTGACATCAGAAAATCCAGGAGCATGAAAAAAAGAGATGCTGACCTTAATTATAAAGTACTGCAAAGAATGCTTTATGTTGCCATCTGGAAGATCTTTCTTGAGACAAAGCAGCTTCAGTGTGATAAAATCAAAAAGCAGTGTTTAGCATTTGTAATCCTCCCTTGGCTGTGAACCCAGCGATGAGCTGCATTGTCCTTGGATATAAGAACAAGTCTCTTCTCTTAGACCAGGCCAGTGACAATGCCCAGCATTGATCAGAGACCTCAGCAGAGGAGTGACTCCAGTGTGGTGGTTGTTTGCGCTGTATGGAGGTGGTTTCAATGACAATGGAGCTCAACCAGAGCTATCTGAAGGGTTCATTTTCCTTAAGACAGGAGAAGTTAAGGATGGCAAGAGCAAACTCATCTATTTTTTCCAAGGATCTTGAAGTGTTACAAAATCTGAGTGGACTAAGCCTTCATTCAAGAGGGGAAACAGTTGTTTTTCCATTAGATGGTGATACCAAGGCACTAAGATTTGAGTCCCTCTTGTGATGACAATGAAGAGGGATGGTGTAGAAGAAGGAAGGGAACAGGCAGTTCTCAGCCTGCACTTGTCTTCCCTCATTTGTGTCTTCATCCTTGTGCATGTGCTTGGAGGTTCCCGAACAAGAGCACCGAAACTGTGCCAGCTGCAAACTTCAGGCTGAACTGTGGTTTTGTGGTAGCTCATTTAGTGGTGCCAACACGTGAGTTGTGGCTTATCTAGAGTTTGCTTACACATACAGATGTTCATCAAGCTCTCCTGGTGTGATCTGTGAAAACTAGAGGTGGGATGAGCCTTGCTCATCCTTGCTTTGTCTCCATGTGTACAGTGCCTGGACAAAGGGAAGGGATAAAAAGGCTGTGTGCTCTTGGCCAGAAGGAGAAACTGCTCTGCCTACTGAAAGAGTTGGTGTCTACAGGATGGTATGAGCTTGAGGCCTCCCTGACAGGAGTGGACAGGGAGGCAGGGAGAGGACAGGTGTCCCTGGCCATGACTGGGTGGAAATGGCTGCACTAAGGTCCCCATGGAGAAGGTTTCTGCCATGAGCCTTGTGACAAATGTTTCTAACGGGGTTTGCTGGGGATTTCCGAGTCTTTTAAAAAAAATATCAAAAATCTGTCTATCTCACTCTCTTTCTTCTCATGTTAAGGGCCAGAATATTGGGGTAGGGAGACTGGAAATCTGGTGTTTTTCTGGGACAGATGCAAAGCAATGAGGTCTTTCCTTTCCCATGGCCTTTCATTGTGCCATGGTTCCCTCTGGCACTTGTGAGGGGCAGGTTGCTATCTCAGATGAGTAGTAATTTTTTTTCTTCCCTTTTCATATTATAAAATACAAACAAATGACAGAAAAGGTCAGGTGGCAGAAGATGGGAGGGGGTTCAGTTGGCTCAGAGCTGTAGGGATCGTCGCTTTCTCCCAGAGATGTTACGGTGGTTGTAAGGTCGCATCTTCATTTCTACGAAGGGGATGGAAAATTCGTGGCCCTTCCAATGGTACCAGTTAATTCCCTGGCAGGAGGGGAGAGAAAGGCACAGGGTAAAGAAAGACCCTAACACAAAACGAGAGTGGGAGAGGAAGGAAAGAAGGTTGACCACCTTCTGAGATGCCAGAAGGAAGAACTTATTACAGCAGGAGAAAGAAACTCTTCTGCTTCTCTGGCTTTATGTGTTTTTCCCACTGCTCAAAGGCTCCTGATCAAATTTTATGTATGTATTTTTAAAATGTAACTTAATAAGCTGCCACAGTAAATTACTATGGCAGCCAGTGTGAGGCATGAAGTACCAGCCCAAATGGCTCAAAGGTGGGTCACTTTGCTCCAGCTTGTGTTGGGTCACCCCAGTGGTGCTTCTGACCTAGTGTACTGGCCATGCTGCCCCAGCCCTAGCTTGGACTTGCTGTCATGCTTGGTTGCTCTGATAGAAGAAATTCTTAAGGCTTTCAGCCCAGCTCTGCCCTTACCTGACTGTGCCGGGACTCTCCGTACTTGCCATTGAGGTTGGTGCGGTGGCAGTTCTTATACCACCAGGCCCCTTTATAGGACATGGCGCAGTTGGTCACAGCAACATCGTTGTCCCTGTCCTTGGTGGAGAAGGGGCGGCCTTGGTGGTAGGTGAGGGAGTCCCCTGTGGAAAGAGGTGCCATTAGGGGTGACAGAGCCTTAATCATCTGGTCTTTTCACAAGGAAGTTAGGATGTTCTGCTCTATGTGGTAGCCTGTCGATCAACAGCTCAAGCAGCTGAAGGTCTGGGAATGTTAACTGGAATTTGTCACAGTTCATCTGAGGTCCTCTGCTGTTGGTTTAGGATAAGTACAGACCACAGGAAATCTTAGCAGCTGCTTAAGTTTGGCAGATAAAATGCTGTATGGTTTTGGATCTGAATTTCAGTATTACAGAAATTAATTAAATCCTAGATTTGGGCATTCCTTAATTCCTGAAGCCTGGATCCGCTACATAACTTCAGGATGCTTTCAGCCTCCTTCCTTGCTGGCTAGCCAAAGGGAACTTTTTCTCCCAGAGGAGGCCAAGCATTTGTCTCTTGAACCAAGATGCTTGGCCGCCTTTTCTCCCTTTGGATAGGGGGAAGAAGTTTTTGGAAGGTGTGTGATATCTAATTCTACCAAACCCACTAACCTCATCTCCTCTCCTTAATAAGGAACAAGAGAGTTGCTTCTGGGTGAAAGAAGAGCCTAAAGAGATATGGTTGTTATTACAACTGGGGGATGCACTTACAGAAGACCTTCTTAATATGCTCCTTGGTGGTCCCTAAGAAAATACAAAGTGGACCTGTGCTAGCTGTGTGCAAGCCAGCCACCAAGAGGCTTGCCCAAAAACCTCTCACCAATGAACCATTTGCTGAGTCTTGGCTCTCTCTGCTCAAGGTGTAGCAGAGGCTCATTGGTCAGATGAGAAGATCTTGCATGGGAAAGGGGAGGCAGTCGTGTCTGCAGCACTGTTATTGGCATTTTTGGCAATAGGTTGGGTGCCTTGTGCCCTGGGACTTAAAATCAGAGCAAGTGGCATGTTGCACACAACCAAGATCCCTGTTACTTCTTTTTCAGTGGCAACTACCAGATATTGTGTATGAAAATTCCTGCATCTTAGATACGGTGTGGGGTTTTTCGCTAAGTACATAGTGGTGAAGTTTTGTATGGATCATGGAGGCTTGCACTGGGTATCCCAACTAAAGGGGCTGCAGCTGTACCATTCTCTCCCTTCTCGGGGAGGAGACCCCCGTGTCCTCCCTACATCTCCCATTGCTCACTGTTCTCTGGTGGGCAAAGACGAGCCATGCTGCATCAACTGAGCAAACAGGTGTGACTGTGTCCTTGCAAAACTGGACTGTGTTTGGTCTCTGCATGAGGAAACAACGCACAGGATTTCAGATTTTTCCATTGCTGCAGGAGGGCGATAAATACAGCCTCCAGCATGCCATCAATAGTGAGCTGTGGTTATTGCCAAGTGAGATGACACCTCTGATGATTGACCTGGTTATTTGAACAGCAATGCCTCCGATATTAAATATCTAATCCCCAGTGGAAAATTCCCTTTGTTCTCAGTGGGATTTATCAGCCTGGTTTACAGGATGGCCCGTGGGAAGGCAAAAAGGGCTATGGGGTTTTGTCTTGCTGCTCCAAACGAGAAAGCAATGATGTTGGGATCTCCTTCACAGTTTTAGAACCACCAGTCCTAGGATTTTCCTACTACTTGTTAGCACTGAGGTTGTACCTGAAGTGCCGTTATAGTCCCCAATTCTCAGCTTGTACAAACTCCGTGAGTCACCAATGGAGAACTTGTCATAGTAGGCGTACGCTGCGTCCTGTCCATCCCTCATGTCTATTCGCAGCTCGTAGCGCCCTTGGGACGTAATCTTGTGGATGTTGTCCAAGCCTGGTGAGGCAAGCAATGAGACATCCGGTGAGATCCAGTGCCTGGATCCTCTCTGTGAGCAAACAAGAAAAGCTCTAGGCAAATAAAATGGCTGTGAGAAATGAGAGTGAGGAGAGCAACCGGAGAGCAGCAGCACTCTGTCCCCAGTCAAGCTTTACCTCCCTGTGGCTATCAGAGGTAGATTCAAGGCCAAGGTTCAGCTTTTTCTGTGCTACTGAAGCTGGGCTATGTTCAGCTGCAGAGCCCTGGTGTTTCTCATGTTGCTGTTAAGCACCCATGCAAGCCAGAATGTGTTTATGCTTCAGGGCCAGCCTTGTCTCATGTTCAGGTTTTGGAGGAGTGCACTCCATTTCAGAGCCGTGCTGTGTCTCCACTCACCCCTTTCCTACTTTCTTTGGGCAATTGGCCTACTGGCCAAGGCTGGGTGAGGTCCATGTGCCATAGATGCCATCAGTGCAACCTGTAATCATCCAAAGGAGGATGATTGGTTTTGGTCCATGAAAACTCCCAGTGTACCCCCTCCTCTTCTAGGAGGAACAAATGGGGAAGCTGCTGTTCTTCACAATTTGCTTTTATGTGGTGTGCACATGCGTGAGTGACCTTCTAATGTGAAGGGTAGGGAATGAACTGAAAAAAAACTGTCCAAGGGAGAGTGTGGAGGAGTGGGCTGAAAGGCCATGAGCCGACAGTTGGCATATGGGCGAGCAGCATAGTGCACAGGAAGCTTGGGTTTGGTGCATCAATGAAATACAAGAAAAGAAGCTTTTACCCAGCCAAAACTCATCTTCTAAGTTCCCAAAACCAATACGGTAATCTGTCCATTTCCGGAAGAAATCAGTCAACCCATTCTGCCGCCTCTGGAAGACCTGTGGTAGAGGAAGACCAAGGGGAAAATTGGTGTGAAGGAGGAGATGAGGGATGGTTTTGCCAGGCCTTGGATACAAAAAGACCACACTTTGTCTTTCCGTTGCACCTTTTAGGGGAGAAAATTGCAATGCCAATCCAGTTAGTGTTAATTGCAGTCATGTGATTAATGTGCAGATGGAGTAACTGAAGAGATGTTAGATGATGGCCAAGGCAAATCAATGTTATAATAAGAAGGAATCAGCCTGCAAGCTTTCTCCTCTGCCCGATGCATGGTGCCTCTGGTTTTTTAGCCTGTGATTTGGCTTCTGGCTTGCTTTCTGTGATATCCACACGGATGCTCTGAAGCAGAGTGAGATGGAGGCAAACCTGGCTAAAATAACATCCATGCTAGAAATCAGCATTTGAGGACATCCTTTTTTTTCTTTTTTTCTTTTCGACTATACATCTAGCAGTGTTTTGTCTAATGCGTGTAAGTAAGCATCTGACACGAATAAAATCAAAGCACCAGAGCATTATTTACTTAAGCTGTCAATCCATCTATGTCAAGACAAGCAGTGTTTGTGCAATTCAAAAGCCAAACAGGCATCTGATTCTAAAATGATCCTGTGCAGAGTCAATGGGGGTGATGCCTGGCACAGTCCTACTGCAGGCAGTGTGAATCATTCCCCATGAAAGCTATTGGCCATTAATTTCATTTCTAGAACAATATATCATCTTCACTCTCAGATTTTGCTCTCCAGAAGCACTACAAACATGTCAAATAAATCAAAGGGCATTTCTCCAAGTGTAACTATTATTACTGGAGCGTGGGCCATTCCCTATGGCGTGGGAAATGAAGTGTGTGATATTAGCCCTGCTGTTGTTACCGTGCAGCATGGTGCTTGGCTTTTCTGGTAGGATGAGGCTGGGTTACTTTGGGATGGCTACAATGCATGGGACAACTGCATGGCTACTCACAATCCAGCCGCCTCCATCGGTGGTCATGTCGCAGTACACCTGTACTCGCTGGCTGAGGTCCCCGTTGATGGAGATGGTATAGACACCACTCAGTGTGTCTCCGTTCATCAGGTGCTGGGCGCAGTCCTGAGGGTTAGCAAAGACACGGCCACCTGCGAAATTTTAAAAAAGGCAATGTTTAAGCAGAGGGACACCCTTTCCACATGCCTGAGGCCCTGATGGCTGTAGTCCAGGAAGAGTCTAACTTGGCTTCTGTGACCTGAGTTATTCTGCAAGGCAGTGGAACTTTACATCTGCCAATGACATCAGAGGATTTAATGGAAAAAAAAAATGTGTGCATATATTAATTAATCCTATATGTCCTATACTGATTCATATGTCCTATGTTGGCAAGGTACATGGTAACATCACTGTGAATAATGAGGGATGTTACTTCTTGCACCATCTTTCTGTGACGCTTTTGAAACCCTGAGGTTTAAGCTGTCACAGGCAGCTGTGAAAATACCAAAATCTGTTCTCCTCTCAGGATCAACAACTCCAAATAAGTTTTATTACTTTACTGACTCCAGGGGGATTCTCCTGATCCATGCCCTTGGAAATGATGGTGGACTTATACTGGGCTGATTGTCACTTGCAAACTGAGCAGGAATTAGGCTTTGCAAGGTGCTAGAGATGGGCAGCATGGGCCATGTGGCTGTGCTTCAGGTGTCCTCTAATGAAGAAATGTCTCATTTGAGGTCAGAAGTTAAGAAAGTCTTAACAACGAGATCTCAGCAGTATTTGGGTCTCAAACGGGGTTCATTTCCCCCCCCTCATTTAATGTAAAAAGGAGAAATACTTTTTTTTTTTTGGTTGTGGCATGTATGAATGATGGGGCAAATGAGTGCAGAGCTGACAATGTGGATGGGGCTTCCATGAGTGTCTTGATTATGCACTGAGAAGGTGTGAAGGACGTGTTGTGCATGTCCATCACAACTGTGTGATACCCTGTAGGACCAGGGTACAGACCCTTGTCCATAATTTCCTATTTGGGTGTATAACCTCCAGCCTTGTGACCTGAAGACTCGACGGTCATTGTTTTCTCCAAATATTGAAGTTCCCCTATTTTTCCTGGCTCCATGGTCTGTAACACAAGTTCTGGTGAGACAGTGTTTGCATTTTATAGTATCCAACAATGAAAACTGCTTCAAAGACATCCACTTCAGGCTCCCCTGAGCTCTGTGGAGATTGCTTGTTTCTTAATTTATATTCATATCTTTAAGAGCCAAGGAGATCTTGAAAGACATTTCAAACTACTATAAATAATAAATGCTGCATCTGTTTCTTCCTTTTGTCCCATCTGTATACAATTCCCCAAGAACCTTATGCAAACATGAAACAAAGAGGCTGAGCTATTATTATGTCAGAGGGAATCGCAGAACCCTGGGATGTGTACTGTGAGCAGAAGAAAGCAAAACAATTTAAATTAAGCCTGGTGTTTGTTTTTATTCCTATTTTTTTTTTTTTGTTTTGTTTGTTTCCTTAAAGACAAGCCCTTGTTCTCTGCAATGTGCCCCGATATACTGCCAGTGTGGACTGAATCCCAGTCCCTAATTCTTTGCTGAGGGATGCTGCCCATGGCTTGTATTGCCTTGATGTTTGTTCCTGGGTGCTTCTGTCTCATCAATATATGAGGTAAGTGGGGAGAAGCTGGTTTCTTGATGATGGTTATCTCATCTTAAAGGAAAATTAAACTTGTGTTTGGATGTTGCATCAGCTGGTAATGGTATCTAACACTGCTGAGTTCTGACATTTGTGTTTAATGGAAATGATGCTCTCCTTGCCTGATGCTGAGTGGGTTTCTGCTTCTTTATCCCATCTGAGAAGCCAGCCCCATGCAGTTTTGTCCCTGACTCCTGAACAGCCTCAAAGATTACACACATTTTCCCATCACCTGCCTGAATTACACTGGCTTTATGTGCCTGCATAAGAGGCGAGAATAACAGGAAAGTCTGATCCATAGATGCATTAGAGAAGAGTCTTTTTTTTTTTTTTTTTTTTTTGTTGACATAAATAGTTTCTATTATCTCTTAAAAGCAGGTGGAGGGACCTGTGCATGTAACCAGGATGGGGAAGTGTATCCACAGCAGACTCAAAGAAAAACTCTCCTAATCGAACTGGCAGCGTAGATGGGAAGAATTTTGGTGTACATCATCTTCAGGCTTCTTAGTGCTTTTGAAGCCCAGGAGAAATGTAATTGGATTCAGCCCTGAACAAAATGCACTCTGTCAAGTGCCCTGGCCTAGCAAGGCTTTTCGAAGAGGGTGAGGGACTATATTCTTTTCAGTTTCTAATGTGTATAGCTGCAAAGTCTGGGGGCAATGGTAACATTTTCATGCAAACTTCATTCTTGCAAGTGTAAGCATTGTGTCTGTGAGGGTTATGGTGGCTGTGGATCCCACTGTTTGAATGAAACTGTTCTTGTTGCCTTAGTGGATCATGACTGCTCTAGAATTAGAGGAAGGAGGAATAATGCAATTAGATAAAATCAGTAGGACCACAGTCCTCTGGATGTGCTGGCACTATCCACTGATGGTGGTGGGGATGCACCTGTTTGTTATTTCCAGGGCTGCCCCATCCCTGGAAATGTTCAAGGTCAGGTTGGACAGGGCTCTGAGCAAACTGATCTAGTTGAAGATGTCTTTGATCATTGCAGGAGGTTTGGACTAGATGACCTTTAAATGACCCTTCCAACCCAGAATATTCTATGATTCTATGATATTTGTAAGAGATTGGACCATATCTACAGCATGGAGAGACTAACTGGGTCTCTTCCCACTCACTCAAAAGCATGTCTGTTCATAACATGTTGACTTTTGTGGGTTTTTTCCTCTGTTTATGCATTTGAGGAGGGTCAAGTGCAAGACAAAGTGTAGGTAGTTCCTGGTTTGAAGCTCATATCCCCTGGGCTGGACCTTGTGTTTTATTATAGGTCCTCCAGCCATTAACTTTTTGTAGCAGAGCAGCATTGGGGGTCATGGAAGTGAATCTACCTCTCTGTGGATAATGGTGAAATGCTGCCTGAGGAGGGAAAGCTAGTAAAAGCAGTCCATGTCTATCAGTGTGATATGTAGGCCAAGCTCCCCTGGCTTAGTGGACATGATGTGAGTCCTCACCTGTAGTGAATGTGGTGGAAATGAAGCTGCTCCGTATGGTGTTTTGGGCAGCTTGCAGGCGCACGGTGTACTCCGTGGTCTCAGAAAGCCCCTCTAGGCGGATCCATGTGTCCTCAGCATCCACAATCAGCTCCTGTACATGGGTCCCAGAAGGAGGTAGACATCAAGAGCAAGAGATAAGAAAAGCGGTGGGGAGCCTAAAGAGCAAGTGAGGAGGGAAGGGAAGCCACAAACTACTCCAGGCCTTGGTACTTTGCTGAGGAGTGTTGCATGTCTGCTTACATCCCTGGACTAAGTCAAGGCGAGGCCACTGAATGTATTCAGCATGTTGGGATGGTTCAGGTGGGAGAAAGCTAGCTGGTTTGGATGCAGGAGATTTAAATGTTTGCAGTCTGTGTACTCTATTTACCAACTCTGTTGGGATCTGCATGTGCCTTTGATAAAGACCATGACAGATTGCCTGAGCATTGTAAGGAGTAGAGCTGGCCAAACCTGGTTATCAACCAGTTCTGACTCCGTCAATTCCTGTCATGTTAATTTTTCTGGTGTCAGCCAATGCTACATAGCAGTACATCGAACTCCTTCTGCAAAGCTATTATCCTCTGGTCGCTGTGAGACAGTCACACCAGCAAAGGAAACGATACTATTTGCTGTGACGTATTTCTGATAGCGTTCGTAGCAGCTCTTTCAGACAGGCAGATATGGACACACTGATTAAATAATCAAATATATTGTATTGTGGGATTAATTAGCTGTCTGTACCTATCTTCCTTTTCACAAGAAGGGCAAATGGCAGTTTTAGAATGGGATAATTTTCTCCTGCCTTAGCTTGCTTGCATTTTACAAGTTGTGAATTTCCCCTGTTCTTCCAAAATCCCAGGCATGCGCTCTGTGCCCAGACCTGCAGGTGTGCATAAAGATTTTGCCCTAGGCAATCTTTTCCTGCTTTTTCAAATTGTTTATCTAAAATATTGCTTATGCAGAAAGTAGCATATGCCCTTCTGGTCTCTCCCTGACCTAGTGAGCATTGGGGTTTTTTTGCTTTGTTTTCTTTCTCCTGCTCATTTCTCCATGGCCATGCTATTCCTTGACTTAATGATCCTCTTTCTTTGTGAGGACTCGCTCACCTTCCGGCTACCGTCAGTGGATCTGTAGGTCATGATGTAGTTCTCGATCTCTCCCAGGGGAGGCAACCAGGAGAGCAGGGCACTCCGTCGAGTGACTTCACTGGCTGTCAGATTTGTTGGAGGATCCAAAACTGCAAGGGTGGATAGGAACCCAAGGAAGCACAAGTTCTCACACACAACTGCCCCAGCCCATTTCCCAACTCGGTGCACTGGGATTCAACCTTGCAACCTTGAGCTACAGCCTAAAGTCCATCCTCATCCTCAGTTTCCAGACCTCATCACCCAACCCCAGCCTTAAACAGAGCTCTGCAAACCCCCTAAAAGTCTTCCTCTGCCTGCATGCTTTCTGAAGGCTAACAGCTCTGAAATGCGTGTGCTATGGGGTCTGTCCAGCTTCTTGTAAGCAAAATCACTTGTTGTGCTCTTCTAGACTATGGCCTTGGTCAAGAAAAAGACTTGGTCAAGAGTGATCTTGGGAAACCACATCCAGGTGAAATCAAAGAAAAAGGTAGGTGGATGTTGAAAGAGTGAAAATGATGGTTTAATGGTTTATACTTGTGATTAAAGTTCTGTTCTTGTGTTGTGCCAAACACTGGTATTTAAGTGTCCTTTTGGCACATGGCAACTTCCACACCCACACATATGTGAAAAGAGCTTCGACTCAGCCTTGCTGGCTGTTTTTCCTAGGTTGAATGTGTGGCTAAGGGCATGCAACAGGCAGTGGGGGAAGTGATTGTACGTACGAGTTGTAAAGTTAGTGCTGATGGTCTGGCTGGTGATAGGCCCATTGGTGGCATACATAGAGACTGTGTAGGTGGTACTGGGAAGGAGGTTGGTCAGCTGGTACTCCTGGTTGACTCCATCCACAAGGATTGTTTCTCCTGCAACTGTAAGCCAAAAGAGATGACTTAGGGTAGATATTCAAGCTGGTTTTCCAAAATGTGTCTATGGATATGACCTCATGACCAAAAGAACTTATACTGCTGAAACACCATTCGCTATTACCATTAGCAGCTGAGCTGTTGTGGTGGTTGGTCTGGAAGACAGTAGTATTTTTCCCACAGCCACAGTATTTGTCTGATGCTTTCTTTCTGTTCAGTAGTGGGATTAATGGAATTTGCTGCACATTGAGTTTTTGATGGGATGGGTACTTGCCTGGTGGGCCAGTTAGTGAATCAGGAGAATCCTAGTCCCCTACTGTGTGGATTGCTGTGCTTGGTGAAGGGCACTGCCATCAGACCCGTGTGGGAGGACCTGGTGTCTGGGACAGGGTACAGCCCTGCCAGCTGCTGCCCTTTGGAAAGCAAGGGCTCCTTCCATACTTCCTCCGTGGAGGGTAACTGCTGAGCACTGGGCTTTTGGATAGGAAGAGGTGGAGGTAAGCTGAAATGGAGCCCTAGCAAAGCCCATGTCAGAGGGACTCAGGGTTTTGGTTTACCTGCATGGCGGGTGAGGACGAGGATGTAGCTCTCCACCTCTGACAGTGGTGGGTTCCATTGCAGCAGCGCCTCGGTGGGAGTGATGTTAGTGGCTGTGACTCCCAAGGGGGCATCCATGGCTGCATGGGGGACAAATTCGGAGTCAGAAGCATTAAGAGACTGGTCTATGAACTGGAAGGGCTTCTTCTGACCCATCGCTTGTGGTCCTGCCTTGCTGCCCAAGCACATGTGCCCGCAGAAGAGTTATTGCTGCCCTAGCTGGAGAGCAGAGATGTCATTGCTTGTGCTACTTTGCTACCTGGGCTGCTCTTCCACTGTTTTCCTGATGCACAGCCTGGAATGTTAGGTTTTTTTTAAGGTTTTGACAAGTGTGGGAATAGCAGAGGGTTTTATTCTTGCAACAGATGCTGTTTGTGTCGAAGCTTCCCCAGGGATTATTTCTGGAAGTCTGTACTCCCTTTAGGAAAGGTTGTCATGGTTGCCCAACATCATATCTGTAGCTTCCCCATGCCCAGTACACAGATTTATCACTTCCTACCATGACTATCCATGCGTATACAGGAAAAGCTTTGCTTAGACATACTTTAAAAGTCCACACTGGTCCCTTGTGAGCCTTGCTCATCATCTCAAGCTTGTGTCAGTCTGGTGTGAGGGTCAGCTTTCTCCTAGCCGCCTGATTGCTAGTGCAAGTAGGGTCTAGCACTGTTTGATGGCTACCTGCCCACCAAGAGCTCCTTCCCACCTGTGTACACAGTGATGGAGGCCACCTCGCTCTCCTCCCGGCCCCGTACACTCTTCACCCCAATCTCGTACTTGGTGGCGGGCTGCAGGCGGCGGAGGGTGTACTCAGTGGCATCACTGGTGATGGCGGTGCTGTCTGTCCTCCCTGCAGGGACAGAGTCAAGAGCTTTGGCATCACAGCTGGCCCCGTCCCTGTGGTACAGGAGATACTCAGGAGGGGGGCAATGTCACAATCCCTCTCCAGAGCTGATACTGGGGTAACTGGGTTTTTTGCCTGCGGGTTCACACCTGGTTGTGTGTGCTGGCTCGACCTTTTCAGCATCATAGGTAAAACTGGGGAGATGAGCCAGGGAGAGGCACGTGAGGGAGATGGGATTTCAGGATTAGGGTCTGAATTAACCAGTCCCAGGGAGGGAATGCTGCAGGGGTCACTCCCTGTGCTGAGCTGGCCCTTGCCCGTCCTTGTCACCCCATCCTCCATCCCCTGTGGCCTCTTTGTCCATCTCAGCTATTGATGACTTTTCCTGAGGCTCTGGGTTGCTGTCTCAGGTAAGGATAACCTGGTTACTTGCTTATGCCCTCAGGTGGAGGGAGGGTTGGCAGCTGCAAGCTCAGGGTATGAGCAAGATAGGTCTGACCCATTACCTTCAGCAGCTCGGTAGGATATTCTATAGTGATCAAAGGTGGTGATGGGACGACTCCAGTAGATGATCATGGACTCCTGGGTGATGTTGTCCACCCTGAGGTCCTTTGGTGCATCAATCCCTGGTGAGACAGAGCAGAAAGCAAAGCTGTGGGAGACAGGTCTGGTCCCTGTTCCCCCACTCGCCCTGCCGGCAGGATCCTATGCCTGGCAGGGAGGCCCCATGGTACCTGTTGTGATGGAGCCCACAACAGGCTCAGAGCTGACAGTGCCATGCACAGCCACCAGCGACACCAGGTACTCAGTGGATGGCTGCAAGCCTGTCAGGCTGGCATGCCTGCAGGTGCCATCAAGCGTGAGCTGCTGTGCCTCCTCCTCATCCCGGGGGCTGTATGTGAGGATGAGGCGGTCTGCAGGTGGGGATGGATCACTCCATGTGACGTTCACACTGGAGGATGTCAGCTGGGAAAAGTGGAGCTGTGTGATGGGTCGGACCCCTGCAAGACAGAGAAGGGAGATGTAACCACAACCACCTGCAGACCCTGGCTGCTGCGTTGTTCCCAGTGCTTCTATGGGAAATACCTAACAGAAGTGGCAAAGCTGCAGATCTGAGCTCTCCATTGATCTGAAACTGTGCTGGGATTGAGTGGCAGAACTGGGAGGAGAAAAATGATGCTTTTCTCAGCTCTGCCTGTAATCATACTCCATTCCAGACCCATATGGTGGGTGATGAGGCTGTCCCTTTACAGATGGTATGTGCTGTCTAGGCTTCCTAACTGCATGATTTTCACCAAGAGGTGCTTTTGAGGTCCCTTAAGGCTTGGTCTTTCCTTCTTATGGACACACGGACCACCCTGATTGCAGAGAACAGTATGAGCTGGCTGTTCCCCCAACCTTGCCTTTTCCTTATGGAACCTCCAGCCAAGCAAGTGTGCTGAGTGCTGCTGGCCAGGGGAATGGGATCTCCATGCTGGTAGAGCCACCCTCCTTCTGAGGTCTACAGAATACCTCCCACATGGATGGATTGAATCCAGCTCTTATCCCCATCACCACCTCAAGTGTTTTGGTGCTGGGGACATGGTGACCTGACAGAGGTGCCATTGTGGGGCAGTGGTCTGTGCCCTTGTCCCCATCTCAGCTTGTCTTTTTCTACCTGTGAAGGCATCCACGGTGGCCTCCAGACTCTGCTGGCGTCCCCTCTCAGCGATGATGGAGATTGTGTACTCTGTCCCAGGCTCCAGCTCCGACAAGGTGAGCTGTGACTTGTCCCAGGGCACTGTCACTTCAGAGGCCATCCCTGAGGCAGGGGTGAAGGTGATGCGATAGTGGTCGATGGGACCTGTGGCTTTGGTCCAGGTCAGCGAGATGGATGTCTCCGTTGAGGCTGTCACCAGGAGGTCCCGGGGGCTGTCAAGCTCTGTGGGACAGGGTTGGTGCAGACTTTTGTCCCCATGCACAGACTGTCCCATGGGGATGTCTGAGCCATAGAAACTGGCCATGCTTGGGGCATGCAGTGGGGCCAAACTCACCAGTCCTGGCGTTCATGGTTGCCGGTACGCTCTGCTGGCTGTCCATCACAGCCGAAATCCCAATGCCGTACTCTGTCCCTGGCACCAGATCTGCCACAGGGTGCAAGGGACATGAAGGAGCATGAGAGTGGTGCCTGGCTGGCCTTCAGGGTGCGACTTTCCCAGCTCCCATGGCTGGGGACATGGTGGGGCTCTCCTGAACATCCCCAGAGTGGGCAACCCTCCCGCAGGTCATCAGTTTCTCCATGCATTGGAGAAAAGCTGATTTTTTTTATAAAGCCATATGGATGGCTTTGGACAGGGAATTTGGATTATTCTAGCTCAGAAATAAGCAATTTTTAAGTTGTTGCTGAGGTCTGCTGTAATTGCTGGCATCAAGAGAGAATTTGCATGTGTGTGAGCCAAGATGGGAATGATAAAGTAGCTATATTTGTTTCCAAAGTGATTTAACATCAAATATTGTCACAGGGCTGGTGTCTTGAAGAGAAATAAATTATGCAGAGTAAATGAAATGCACATTAATTAGGAAAACCGCAGTCTTTCTGGGAGCCAAATTGAGCGACTCTCCTTGGGGTAGTCGTATCCTGCAGTGACTCTCTCAAGGGACATGGGAATCCAGCTCATCCAGCTTCCTTCCCGCACACCTACTGCTGATTACTGTTTTATCTCTGTGAGACATCTCCTGCCTCTGCCTGTCACTTCTGCTTGGCTGCTGGCAGCTTTATTCCCCTCCTCCTGGCAATTCATGATCTTTCCCATAGGGTTAGAGAAAACCACAAACCCTCCAGCCTGGCCTCACCCTGCCTTGCCCAGGGGCAGCATCCCCTGAAGCCACCAAAACCTTCCCCAAGAGGGGAAACCCCCATCCCCTGCTCCTCTCCTCTTGCTAGAGTGCAGTCTTGGTGCTAGGGAGGAGAATGAGCAGGAGCATATAAAACAATGTGCTTTCTTTCCGAGCTTTTTTGGGTAGAGCAAAGTTACCGAAGTTTCTGTACAAATGCTGATTTTGAAGAGAGACACATGGCGCAGGGCAAGGCTTGCTGTATTTTTAAGCTTAAATCTTTGATAAGCTCTGCTCAGCAGCATTCCTCACTGCTTTTCCTGCAGGCAGATGAAGGTAACTGAAGGCATCACTGGTTGTGTTTACACAGTGGATCCCATCAGATCCTGGGTGTCTGGAAACCTATGAGCTTTGCACCATGTGCAACAAGACCTTGGAGAACAGGGATATCACATGCATAACGGAGCTAAGGCAGAGGCTCATGTGCTGTCTGCACTATGGCTATTCTGGCGCTTTTGTGGGGTTTTTTGCCAGCAGAATGGTTTTTGGGTTTTTTTTCTGCTATAATAATTTTTTTAAAATTTGTTTGTACTCTGGGAGCTGTAAGCAATGCACGTAAGTGATGATGGAGGCACTATATAAAAATTGTTCGTGACTATCGACTTAAGCCTGTATCTCTGGAGCTTGCTCTCAGAGTGTTTCTTGTAGCTCTGCCTGAGCCTGGCAGCAGCCAGGAAATGTTGGTGCTGCTGTGTAGAAACTTGGCTGCTTTTTAAATTTTTACTGACAAAAAAGAGAGCCTTTACATGGTCTCTTCCTCTGAGGCAAGCTTGAGCTCTGCCATGGGTGTCATTGCAGTTTAGATCACAGGGGTAGTATTGCACCTCTGCCCCAGGGAGAAGGATTTGGCTCATTTTTAATAGCTAGAAAGGCAGTAAATGCCTAGAGAAAAGATAGCAGGGGGGCAGCACTAGGTCCCTGGTCCCTCACAGTCCTGCTCCATCTCATCCCACTTCTCTACGTGCATCCTCATCATGAATGCAGCAGAAACTATCCCTTACATTTCTTTTTTTTCTGCACATCACATTTTTCAAGCTAACTGCTCTATTTGGTTTCCTGCCCTCCAACATTTCTCAGGACGTGGTGCCACTTCGCCTGCAAGTTCACATTCAGTTTTCCCTCTGAACTTGTTCCTATAGATCCATACAGCAGAGATGCCTGAGCTCTCTTTGGGCTGGGGAGGTCCCAGGAGGGTAAAGACAGTCAATGTAGAAGAACCTGGTGTCCTGCTGTACTGATGAGCTTCAAGCTGAATGAGTGATTTTTTTTTTTTTATGTGTGTAGATAAGTCTCTTCTTTGCTAAAAAGAATGCCACTGGAACCACAAATCTCAGACAAGCAGTTGTAGTTGAAAAAAAGGAAACCAGACCTCATATGGTGCTTTATGGTGTTGCTACAAAGGGTGTTTGGGACTCTTCAGGCAGTGGGAGGTGGGTGGTGATTGTACCACCTGGTGGCAGCTCCTTTACTGTCCTGAATAATGTACAACTTGATGGAATTGTTCAAAAGTAGCATCCCTGGATTCAGCTCTGGTTTGTGTCCAGTTTGGAAAAAGGCAACAAACTTGGGCAGCCTGGATCCCCCAACACTGCCTACAGGGTGTCAGCACCTGCGGCGGGGAGGCAGGGGGGAAAGAGAAGGGCAAAATAATATTGTCCTCTAGTCCAACCTAAAAAGCCTTCCTCTCCACATTTCTCACTTTGTTCTGTGCCAGCTCTATTTGTGACCTGGAGAGATTGCTGCTGGAGCTGCATCATTAGGAGGTGCATTGCTCTTCCTAATGCATAAGCAGTACCCAAATCCAGACCCACAGTGAGGAAAATGATCTTCATCCCAAGGAGAACCTTCTCTCTGGTAACTAGTAAACTCCATAACAGCCTCAAATATGTGCCAGCATGAGGGTAACTGAGCATTGGTGCTGATTTGGGATCTCCATTGCCCTACTTGTTCCCACACATACCTGTGAGAGTGGCCCGGGTGGTGGGACCAGTGTCCCGTGGCACCAGGACTTCATGGTAGTGCTCTCCGGCCAGGGTGCTATAGACCACCCTGTAGCTGTGTGCCTCAGCCTCACTGTTGTCCCAGGCGAGCTCGAGGCTGGCAGGTGTCCGTGAGCCCACCCGTAGGTTCTTGGGGGCATCAATCTCTGCATGACACAAGGAAGAGAGGCTCTGCCTCACCACTGGGCACTGGGAATGCACCCTGTAGATTTGGCATGCCTAAACAGTATTGGAGGGGTACCCGGGTGTGATATCTGTGAGGTCCCACATGCGGACCCTCCTCCCTGGGGTGTGTCCCCATGGCAGGGACTGGGACATCTGCTCTCACCTCGTGCTTAGCACAGACCTAGAGATGCCACCCATGACACTGATGGAAGTGTTGGGGCATTCACAGCATCCCTCTGTAAGTGGCTTCAGGATCTAATTGCATATTATTTGAAAAATAAAAACATTTTCCCCCTATATTACAGTAAGAGAAACTGAGGCAGCATGCATAAGAGAAAAAAAGGCCCTGTAGGAGCCACGCATTGGGCCTGAAGTGCTCTTAGAAGAACCTTGAGCATCTTTACAGTTCATTCATGCTTAGACATTACCCAAAAGGTTTGTTTATTACTGCTGCTGGGGCTGTGCACCAAATCTGCTCTGATCTGCACAATAAACGTCTCCTGTGAGTGACGAGTTGGTGCCGGGCAGGGGCTGGGCACCAGCAGACGGGGGGGGTAATTACTGCTCCTTGATGGGTCTGAGTTTAGTGAGGGGAATTTTTTATGTTGCCTTTTAGAAATAAAGCAGGGAAGGCCAGCACAGCAAATCAGTCGGGGTGAACATCTCATCCAAAATATATATCTATAGAGATATATACAAACACAATTCACACACCACAGTTATTATAATAGGAGCCTAGTATCCACCAGTAACGTACATGACAAGTAATTTATATACCATAAACCAGCACTGAAATACGCGCTGTACCTCCTCCTTTATGGCACAGTAAATTAAACCTGTTAGCTATCTGCAGGCTTAACATTAATTAAAGTTTTACTGACCAGTTAGGGTATTCAGAGAAGATATAAAGTAAGATAACCACGTTTCTGACTGGGCTGCTTTCAGCTGCTTGACTGCTGATTCCTCAGGCAATGCATCTGCCTTGGCTCTTGACGCTGAATGGGAGCGAGCATCATCTTAAATTCAGACCTTTGCTTGCTGCTTTGGTGCTTTTGAGAATTGCATGTTGATTTATGGGTGCTATTATGGGAGTAAACTGCTGGGGTTTTAAAGTTTTAGTCATGGGCTCAAGCTAAGCTGTGGATCTGAATAGGTGTTGAAGGTGCTGGTGATGTGTATGACAGGCAGCAACAGGTTCAGCCTTGATGCCGCAGTGGGATGTGACCAAGGTGGGATTTGCTTAGGGGTTGTCATCTGAATGCGGGTTTTTGAGTCTTCTGCCTGGTCATTGGCACCTGGGGTTTCCTGGGGACCATGGGAGCATCTGCAAGTGGTACAGAGCACTGGAGGTTTAGGGACTAAACAGAAATGTAGGCACTGGTGGAGGGGGATTCAGAAGGTGGTGTGAGCTGTGCATGTGTGTTTTAGGGTGACCTGAATCATTTGTTCTGCCTTGCTTTGCACCAGGACCATGACAGGATGCAAGACACCTGCATTCAGGCATCTTCATTCAGATCTGTATCTCAAGCATCATGTTCTCATTATGCCACTTCCTCCCAGTAGACCAGATTAAACTACGGCACACTTGTGCCAGGGGAAAACCAACACCATTAAATCCCAGATGGAAAAAAAAACCAATGGATTTGGCTCTGGATATGTAAACCTCCAAGTTGTTGCAGGACAGCCCATGCTTGCTGGAGGCTTAAAAATTCATGCCGGTTCTCCCAGCAAGGCCAACTAGCTACCTGTGGTGAACTGGGCGAGGGCTGGCTGGCTCTCGTTGGCACCCCGGAGGGCACTGACGGCGAGGTGGTAGCGGGCACCAGGGCGAAGGGCCTGCAGGGAGTACTGGCTGAGGGGGGGCTGCAGACGGAAGGTGGTCCTCCCCCCTTCCCCGTCCGCCAGCCCGTACTTCAGCAGGATGGCATCCACCTTGGCACGTGGCGGCGTCCACTCCACGAAGGCCACTGTGTCGGAGACATCCCGCACCAGGATCTGTGTCGGGCCATCAATGACTGTGAAGGAGGGGGGGAAACGAGCATCTGTTATTTTGCGAGAGTTGCATGGGGAAAGATGGCAGCTTTGGGGATACCAAGCTTCGGGGATTCTTCAACCCCAACCTTCAGAGTGGCCCAAATTAGGTGGGGACAAGGCAGAGAGATGCCATGGGCAAGAGACATGATCCTCTGCCCCATGTTACTCAGGGAGTTTGATCCTGTTGGGTTCCCAGTCCTTTGTCCCAATCTACTGTCTCTTTTCTGAACCCTCTCTGCATCACTGATGTCTCTCCCAAGCTGTGGATAGCAGAGCAGGACCCAATAGCTCTCCCACTGATGCCCACTATAATGCAACTCATGCCCTTTTCTCAAGATGGTTATTATTGGAAACAATTCCTCCCTGGTTTCTTCAGGTGGCATCTCCCAGGATAAAACTTCTACACCTAATTGTGATCCATTTTCTTTGCTCCTGGATAACTGCTTGTACTTCACAATGCATTGAAAACTATACCGTTTTCTTTTGTACCCAGTTCTGTGAGCCATTCAAACTGCTTTTATTGATGATCTCCTTCCATTCAATTTACTCTTTTCTGAGCCTTTCTATCACTGGCAAAACTTATCAGTAATGATATTATGTCTTTTGAAAGGCGTTGACAATGTGTTAAATAATGTGGGGCCAAGGACTGATCCAAGCTTTGAGAACTGAGGACCATCTCTAGAAATGTTCCTGCTTCGGTGCCAGCTCCTGGTTTGTTGTTAAGTTGAGGCATCAGCTTATAAAGCTGTTGACGTCTTAGCAGTCGGGAGAGATGAGAAAATGCAACTGCTCTCAAGAGTCTTTGTAACTAGCTGGGTGTGGGGCTACAATGAGTGTCTACCCAACCCTCTCAGATAAAGGGGTTTTAGCTAAATTCATACCGGGGATCTACTGGAAGGCAATTTTGGAAATTTCTGCTTGCTTTTGCAGAGAATTGGGGCCTTCTCTCCTCCACATCCCTCTGCACTTGAGCTCTGGAAATCACGGGTTCAAACCTCAGTGATGGATGCTTTGAGTCCAACAGGACCTAACTGCTGCATAGATAGATGGATGGGTGAAGTTCCTGTGCCATGGCAGCACTGATGTATGGAGACTGCTGGGCAGCCCATTTTATCACTTACATGATCACATGGTGGGTGAAACACTCCACGTTGGTTCTGTAATTCAGGCTATACTGCATGCAAGTGCATCTAATACACTAAATGTATTAGAAAATGTCACTATATAACAAGGAAGTGCTGAAAGCTGCACCCCAGTGTGGGAAATTCTGGGGGAGATGCGTGTGGGCAGGGCTGGGAAGGAGCAGAGAGGGTTAGAAAAAGATATAGGGGAACTGGGAGCAGTGGGTTGAGGTCTGGAGGCAAAACAGCAATGGAGAAGGGAGGACAGCTGGGAAGCAGGGTGTTTAGGTAGGAGCTGGATGTCCGGCTTGGCTAGGACCAGGTTATGCTTATGCAAATCCTGAATCTCCAAGTACCTCATTTTGTCCAGTCATCTAGGTGATGCTGGGCAGCACCAAGTTCTACTTAGTTGTGCATCATGAAACCGTGCCTTTGCTACTCAATATCAGCACAAAGTGTTGAGGCAGAACAGGGATTGATAGGGGCATGAGGATGATGGAGGCAAAACTATGGTGGTGGCACAGAGGAAGACAGACACACCAGCAGAGGGATGCCTTCATTGAGCAGAGAGCTGGGACCCCACCACTCTGTTTGCACTACCCTGCAAAGGTCAACCACTGAGCTTGAAGTACCAGCTTCTCTCTGTTTTTTGCTGACTTCCTAGGGAAAGGAAGATTTGGTCTTGACCAGGAGATGTCTCTGTTAAGCTGCATCGAGCTGAGTGTGGAGGCAAAGCAGGAGAGGACTGTGCAGGGAAGTTCAGACCTGCAGCAAGCTGCTAGTGGTGGAGGGACCCTCCCTTCACTCTCACTGTTGCCTCAAATTAGCAGCCTGGAGAGAGCAAAACCTCGTTAAAACCCGCCAGCAGCTATTTAAATGCTGTTTCCGTTTGTAACAGCTTGGTTGGAGGTAGACATCTGCCTGGCTGCCAAGTCAGACTGCAACAGATCTGGCATAGAGAGCCTCTTCTCCCCAGTGAGCTCTGCCCATCACCACGTCTCCTTTGGTGAAAAGACCCAGTTCTTTCACACTTGCTGAATCTCCTCTAGCCTACAGGATGGACCAGAGACGGGCCAAATAAACTGGTTAGGAGGTGATGTGGCATTGCCCTTGGGTCCCTGTCCCGCTGCCTGATTTTCCTGAATTGGTGGGAGTAGAGAGCATTTAGTGGCACAAAAGCAAGTGGGAGTTTATCTGTTGTATGTGAGTAGGCAATACATTTATAGAGATGTTCCTGGGGATGTCCAGCCTCTGAAATGTGAGATCAGTAGAAAGGAATTTATCCAGCTATATAATAATAAAAGTGGACCTACACCTCCCAACCCCATTAACCTCGGTTTCTGTGCTTGCAGCAGTTTGGGAGAGAGAGGGACAAAATATGACACGAAGAAGCTGTTGTTGTGCTGCATGGGTAGCTGGGTGGTGCTAGTTTTATCCCTGCCCATGCAGTGCCAGGCTGCTTTCACTGATGGGACCGTATTTTGGGGACCAAGCCCTGCCATGCTGCCAGGGGTCAGGCTCACTCACGGGTTGAAACGCTGTCGGAGGTTGGAGGGCTCCTGGCTTGTTCCTTCAGGGCCACCACAGTGACGGTGTACTCTTCCCCTGGCTTCAGACCCGTCTGGTTGAAGGTGGTAACGGTGCTGGGGAGCTGGGCAATCACACCACCCTCGTTATTCTGCCGGGAAGCAGAAATAGCCATTAAAAAATAACAAAAAAAAAGGTGATTTGGGGGGACTGATGCATGAGGAGGAGGTGTCCCCCACGTTGCATCCTTCCACAGTGAGGCCTGCACCCCCAAACTGCATCCTTGCCTAGACACGTCCCACTGTGGAGGTGCAGAAACCCAGGATGGAATCACCCAGCAAGTGTAGAGCCACCCACATTGTGGGGCTGAGAAGTCCTCCCCCATCCCTTCTTCTCCTCCCTCTCCCCTCTGTCCCCCGTTCCCCATCCCAGCCCTGTATTTTGCCATCAGTGTTTTTGCTGTTCTCCAGAAAAGATAATAAAACCAAAGCCTGGGCTAGACTTCTTTTCTGCATATTTCAGGTGCCAGGAGCCTTCTGTTGTTCACATATAGGCATGAAAGTCTTTATTATGCCATCCTCTGCTTTTTAAATACCTTTATTAAACTGCAACTGCAAATGTCACCTTTCCTGCCAGTGTTTGGACAAAGGATCTTTTCTTGCTGCTGTCTTCAGTAATAACATACTAAACAAATCTTTGCACATAGCTCTCAATTCATGTTCATCTATTTTCTCATTAAAGAGGAAATCTTCCCTTTTAGCCATAAATTGCCAGCTTACCTTTCCTAATTTTCTTTTCTAAATCTGTCTTTGCTTCACCTTCCTCCCCACCCCCCAGCAATCCCCAGTGCACACAGTGGATGGGCAATCCCCACTGACCTGGCTTTTGGGGGTGAGAGCATTGCGGGGACCACGGAAGAAGGATTGCTCTGTGGGACCACACGAGCATCCTGGTGGGAACACCGAGGACCAAACTGGCATCCTCTTGCTAGTTTTCAGGAAGACAGAGTGAGCTCAACTTTGCTCGTAGAGGTTATTTGTGATGCTGCTGTTAGAACTTTGGGGGTTTTTAGCCTCTGGGATTGTGTTTTGGTTTTATTTGGGGTGTGGCAATGGTTTAGCGTTTGCCTAAACAAGCATAGTTTCCAGGCAGTAAAGGAGACAGCACCCCCTGCCTTATTTTATGAGAAAAGGCAGTGATGGAGACTTGAGAGAGTCTGATTTTGGAAGCTGGTGGGGAGGAGCACAACTGTGTCTTTATGACACAGGACCATGCGTTTGACTGATGAATGCGAGACCTTCAAAGCCCGGCAAGCTATCCCTTCCCCACCCCAAAAACCTGCATCCAAAGCCAGTCATCCATTAGCACTTTATCTCTTCCATTAAATCCTGAAATGTTTCTGTGTGGTTTTAAGTTGTTAGCTTAAAAATGGAAAGGTGGACCCACAGTTTGTATTTATGTGATGGCTTGAGATGATGACCCTGTAGGGAGACGTTTGCTTCTATCCCAGCAATTCCTCACCTTAAAATGGATAATTCCCCTTTATCTATTTCAGGGGGATGCTGTTGAGCTTAATTGCTGGGTGCCAGTGAAATGTTTGTAAAATAGCTCGGTTTTTGCTACTAGACTGAAAGCTCTTTCCTGACATCATCCTTACTGTTTTGATTTTTGTCTCAACAGTGAATGAAAATTACCCTGGGCTTTATACCTGCGGTACCTGAACTTCAACTTCCGACATAATTTGCATGGGAGAGCATACTACCATAAGATGTACCCAAAATTGCACCCAGATCTTTCCAGATTTTCTGGAAATGTGGGAATGAGTTATTTAAAGCAATCGGGCCTTTGCTTTATGCTGTATAATGATACTTTACAGTTAAGAGCATTTAAAATGTTGGGGCCAAGTTCTGCAGTTCCTCACTGCCCAGAGCTGCCTTTGACTCCAGCGAGGGTTTTGTACAAGTGAAAATGGCATAATTGAGCCCTTAATCAGCATTTCTTTTACTGCTGGGGCTTAAATGTTCTTGTAAAGAGGCTCCATATACAATTGAAGCTCTACTTTCAGCTAAATGGTGTAGAAATTATGAATATAGATTAAATACTTGATGTACAATTTTTGTTGCTGTGCATAGAAAATATGCGATATTTAGGGCAACATTTTCATCCTTTCATCTTTTCTGGCACAAATTCTACCTGTTCATCATTGCGATTAAAATTCTGTGGCAGGAATTAGCCGTGCATGTGACTCGGGGATGCTGAAGGCTGTTGTCTGAGAGCTGGTGGCTGCTTGGTTCAACCCAAGGTAGCTTCCCAGGGTAGCAACCCAGGGTAGCTTCGCATGCAGAGAGCAGCAGTGAGGAAGAGGAGAAGGAGGAAGGTTTGCAACAAAAGAGATAGAAGGGAAAAAAAAAGGAGGTGACAGCAAGAGGCAGCGAGGCTGGAAGGTTTTTTTATTTATATGCTCATCTCTTGATTTTATTGGGAAATTTCTTTGAGAACATGTACGTCTTGACACCAAAGACTACTGGGGAAAAAGGTTGAGATGTTTGGGGTTGTCTGAGGTTAAACACATAAATTGCAAACAGAGTTTAGTTTGGTTTTTTGGGTTTTTTTTTTTTTTGAGGGTAATTGGAAGCTAATTTGGGAGCCGATAGCTCAGTGTTTTTTAGGGTGACAGGGTGTACTCCACGATGCCATGCATGTGGCAGTGGTACCTTGGGGATAAAGCTGATCTCCCAGCCGTCGAAGGGGAAGGAGAAGGGCTCCCACTGCACCTCTGCTGTCGTCTCTGTGATGGTCTTGAACTTCAGCCCCTGCGGTGTGGCGAGGTCTGGAAGGGAGCAGGGGGTGGTGAGTAGATCAGGATGGGTGTGTGGGTGCTGCTGCCCCCACCCTGCTTCCTGTGGCTATTTTGTATCTGGGCAATGAAAATGGGGAACCTTTTGGTAGCTCTTAGCAGAGTTCCTTTGTTCCCCCGCTGGGCAGGTTGGAGGGAAAAGAGGAAAATGCCTCAGCTGCTGGATGCTGAAGCATCCCACTGCTTTAACGTGCAGAGTGAGTGAGGGATTGCAAAAGGGGAGTCTGGATAGTTTACATTTCCCTCCTGTCCTCTGTGTCTTTAGTTTCTGAGAATCCTTTCTGGATGTTGCTATTACAGCTTGATACTCCCATTTTCCTCTGTGCATTGTGGTTCTGGTCAGGACTACATATGCCTTGATGCACAGCAGCATGCCCTCTTGCTGTGCTATCACCCATGTCATGGGGATTCATCACAGGAAACCCATCCAGGAGTGAAAGTAAAACCTGTGACTTCTGTGATATATCACAATATTTCCTATGAGGAAAAAAGTATAATATTTTGGGCCATATTCTTGGCCCAAACACTGAAAACTATTCTAACAATGAAAGTTTCTTTGATTTTTAGTCATTTGGGTTTTCATCCAGACTGAGTCTTTCTGCAGAGGGTGGGCACCTTTCCCTTTCCTATATTCCCATACAGCTATAAATGGGGATAAAAATATCCCCAATACTATTTTTGAAGGCTCAACTGCTGCTAGAAGATTTTTATGGAAAATGTGAGCCAACTTGAGCTTCACTACTGGTTATCTGGGTACCAAGCAACAAGTGCAGTAGGATACTTACTGGTCATCACCTTGGAGGTAACAGGGATGCTCAAGACATCACTGATGACTGCGTAGATGCTGATGTTGTAAGCAACACCTGGCTCCAGCTCCGTGATAGTGATGCTGCTCCAGTCCCCAGGCACCCGCTGCTGGAGCTGGGTGCCTCCTGGCCCTGCTGGCTGGTATGAGACGACGTACTCGGTGGCTGCCCCAGGACTGTCCCATGTCAGCTCAATGGAGCTGTCACTGATTCCTGTCACTCGCAGGTTTTCAGGAGGAGCCACTGATGGAAAGGGCAGAGGTAAGAAGAGTGTCAGGGGGTGTGTGCCTTATCCTCTTGCCCAGCTGTGCGGAAGGGTGTGTGGGTCTCATGGTAGGGACTTGTGTATGGGCTTTGGGCTGGTAGCTACGTGCTGTCTGTGGTTACATTAAATGCTAGCGCAAGGCAAAGGCTCAGGGGAACCTGACTGCAGTTTCTGTTGCTCCAAGGGTTTACCACCAATGCCAGGAAAAACCTCACTGGCTTTTTGCTCACCTCCCAAATTTTTGCCTGTGGTGTCTCTGAGGACAGGGACAACAGGGAGGCAGTCAAATTGCAGGGTATGAGCAGGTCCTACGTGACATGCTCTGCCAGGTATGAGTTTCTCCCAAGCTTTCTGGTGCTTGTACAGGTCTCTGGGTGCCTTGAATTCCTTACTCATACATTAGAGTCTGTCTCTCCCCATGCATGCCCCTCTTACCTGCTGAGCAGTCCTGTCCTTCGTAGCCATCCTCGCAGACGCAGAGACCATCCTGGCAGACCCCACGGCCACTGCAGGCGTTGGGACAGTGCAGCCAGCTGCAGTCCTCCCCGGCGTAGCCCTCCTGGCAGATGCACGTGCCGTTGGCACAATAGCCCTTCCCCGAGCAGTCGCGGGGACACCGTAGCTGGGAACAATCCTCCCCGGCGAAACCCTCCTCACAGACACATTCACCGTCCACACAGAGCCCACGGGAGCCACAGCCAGCAGGGCAGCGGAGCTGTGAGCAGTCCTCGCCCCCATAGTCATTGTCACAGATGCACTGGCCCTCCAGGCAGACACCACGACTGGAGCAGCCCCGAGGGCAGCGGGGCTCGGAGCAGTTGGTGCCGGCCCAGCCCTCCATGCACACGCAACTGCATGACTCCATACTGAAGTTCCCGTGGCCGCTGCACTGTGGGGTGTAATCCAGCTGCCCTGCAAGGAGGTGGCATAAGGGTCAGAGCCCAATGGGTGGGAGGTGGAAAAGGGCAGCGTTGGCCCTGGGCTAACCCATCAATTGGTTATAGGGAAGGGGGCAGGATATGGGGCAAGTAGGGGATGGTCCTCCCTCAGGCTGACCGTGCCCAGCTTTGGGGAGCTGGTGAGCTTAGAGCTGGCAGGGACAGAATTGGTGACATGGACTCATGGTGTGGCTTGGGAGGGTCCCTAAGAATTTATCTGTCCCCTCGTGAGTGTTAGCCTCCACGGCTATGGGTGCTGTCAGCTTTCTTGTGGTGCAGGTACTCCCTTTGGTTTTCCCTTCGGCTCAGGGCTCAGTCGCTGGGAACCTCCCTAGGCCTCTTACTGGGAAAAAGCTTTCCCTTGCCAAGCCCTCTGCACCAGCCATGAACTAGCAGGCTCCTGGGGTTTCCTCTTCACCCACTGTTCTTTTGTACAGACAAGGGCACCTGGTCTGCTTGCTGTCTCTCCTACCAGAAGCAGGTATGTATCCAAAGACATGATCTTCATTCCTGTCCTAGTGAGCCTGATTAAGACAGAGCCATTGGCTTTGCACAAGCTATTTGGGTGTGCTGAGGTTGTGGGAGACCAGGAAAAGAACATGACCACCTTGGTCCCCCCTCCAATGTCTTCCCTTTACCTGGCAGCCTTGCACAGCACACTGCGGTGAGGAAGGCCGCATGGAGACCAAGGCAGCAATTAGTTTGACAATGCCAATGCCCCCTCTTTTGCCCCTCAACATGGACCTGTTGATCTAACTAAGGGGTTAGTCCAGCCAGGCTAATTTTTCTTTGCTAATTTTTACTGCTTTTCTTCCTTGTATGGGCCAATGAAGAGCAGAAACCCTTTCCATGCTTCCTCAGACCCTTGGAAAGACTCTGTGCCATGAAGACCATAAAACTATGATCTCCCAATGGAGCTTTTCATCCCAACTGAGCTATCTAAGCCGCTCTTCCCGTGGTGGGTGCAGCAGATTCTCGTGTAACAGGGGTTCAATTACACGCTGTACCAGGCAGACTCGTTTGGATTACTTTGCAGGATGTTTCCCATCTAAACCATGAATACTGGGAATGACAATCAGGTTCTCTTCAGATCTTACAGACTCTAGTTAAGTTATCCAAAGAGGAGAGAGCACGCTTGTAAGTATGCTAGAAGAGAGTGTGCTTTCCTTAGGGAAATGCCTCAGGCAAAGGAGATCAGGTAGGGATCCTGATCTCCTTTGCAGGGCAGTGAATTGAAAGCAACTCCAGTAAAAATAAATTAAATTACTCCAGTTTTAGCTCAGCATGCATCTGCGATCAGAGTGGAGACTCCACCAAGCGATGAATGTTTAATGGGACTGTCTGCATATGTTGCAAGTAACCCAAATAGGCCCATCAGAGTTTCAAATTAATTCCTTTAAAAGCGTGTCTTTCCTACTGCATTTCCTACATGATTTTAACCCTTGCTTTGCACACACTGGTGGCATGTGTGGGTGGTTTTTTTTTTGTTTTGTTTTGGTTTGGTTTGGTTTTTTTTATATTTTTTTTTTTAAACTCACATCCTGGGAGGACACAGGCTGAGCCCACAGCTGGAAACACACTGATTGCCCCTGGCTGCATGGGAGGTGTCAGCCTGAGTCACCCTCCTGTGTGCGCTGTCCCACTTTCTCCCTACCCAACCCACACATTCTTGGTCCATCCGTGTTGTCCTGAGTGTGAGTCACTCCCATTTCATTTTAATGTGTCCTCAATATAGAGGAGTTGGGGTACCACTGGAAAAATCACACTAATAGCTGCAAAACTTAAAAAAAGGCAGCGGGCCCTGGGGGTGAAAGGGTTGCTTTTAATTTTTCTTCCTCTCTGCCGTTGTTCTTGGCCCAAAAAGTAGTTTTCCCATGGAAAGATGCCCTGCACAGCTCTCCTTGGTTGGTGGCTTTTCCCCTTTGGGAGCCCTGGTGTGTCAGAGCCCTGAGACTGCCAGGCTGTGCAAGGAACAAATGCCCTTTGGGACAGGACCTCTTACCTGCCTTCCCAAGGCATAAGGAAAACCTCAGTGTGCTAACTCCTGTGCTATTGAATTGCAGCCTTTAGCCCAAACTTTCTTAACCCATTTCATTTCAACTTCATGCTGCTTCCCTAGTTCTCAGGAATGGCCACAGTGAAATGAGGGGCCACCTTTGACAGGGTAAACCTAGTGGGGGCTCTTGGAAAGCTTCACAAACTGCACATATTCTTATTCAGATGAAGTAACCTGTTGATGGTTTTGTGCCTTTGTTACAGGTTTTGTTTGCATCTTTTATGGCAATGGAAGTATTTTTTATTATATTTTTTTTTTTAAACTCAGCTTTTCATACACATTCCTCCAGAGAAGATGAAGGGGATTATTGCTGACTCCTGTGGTGTTGTCTTTAGCCCAGGGATAGCTTAGGAGAGCAGCAGCTATGTCTCTCTTCCCAGTCCCACACGCAGTGCAGATCTCTAACAACATTGCACGGGGTTTGGGGTTGGGAGATCACCCTGCTCACCCCTTACAAGTAGTAATTTTATCTGTCACAGGGCTTTAGCTCTGGCCATTACAGGATTTCTACAGTGAGCAAGATACGGGGACTCAAGTGACCAAATCCCTCCCAGGGGTTGTCCTGCCTGGGAGGACCTAAGCCCCACTTTTCCCTAAAGCCACAGCAACACCATGGGTCAACACAGGTGTTTTTCTGTCGCCACTCTGAGTGGCATCACTGATTTTGTATTTATTCTTCCTGCCTTTTGATCAAACCCTCAGTCCCCAGCAAGAGCTAATAGGACGACATTACTACCTGTGGCTGCATTTTCTTGGCAGCAATTGGAGTTGCATTGGTCCCGGAGTATGGAGACCTCCCTCTCCAGCATCTCAATCCTGCTCAGAAGCTCCTGCAGGGATGGGAGGAAGGTGGAGCACTTGCAGGCCTGCTTGGGCAAGTTTATCCTGTGGGTGAAGGTGACCTGGCTCTCGCTGTCAGAGGTCTGCTCTGCGTACTCCGCCAGCCTGTCGTCTTCTGAACTCACCTCCTCGGCTGAAGACTTGAACATGGATGAGCAGCAGCTGTCCAGGGGGATGTTGATGTTGTAGATGTGGTGGAAGACCATGGGCTGCTCTTTGATGGGTGGGCTGCAGTTGACAAGGCCACCCTCCTCATCCACTGCTTCCCTCTTGGCCAGCTCTGTTGTCACCTCCAGACGGCACTCAAAAGGCTTGAGGATGGCACCCAGCAGAAGCAAGTTGAAGCTGATAAGCACATTCCTCAGGACTGGGTTTTCACTGTCAGTCCCCATTTTCTTGGAAGAGGGAAAAGCCTCCTAAGCCAGTGTTGCTCAGACACACGGGGAGGACCTGAGGACACAGAAGGAAAATAACATGGTTGGTGTTAGCTCTGCAACTGTGTTCAGCTTAGAGAGGCCTGTTCTGCTGGGCAAAGTCATCCAAAGAGATATGTGGCTGATTTGACCCACACACAGTCTTGTTGGCTTTGATGGAGCCCAAATCAGCCTGGAGTGGAGTCCATGGTTGGTGTGGAGACCTTGACATAGCCCCTGAACAGTGACAGAGGCAGATATTTGTTGCTATTATTATTATTTTTTAAAAGGAAACATTTAATTTGGTACTAACAAAGCACCAATTTTTTTCAGGAGAAGCACCCCATATGAGATCTATTTTCAGTGTCATATCAGTATGGCATGTAGGGTTCAAAGGGTTAAGATATGGGTGACAGTGACGCATCCCTGAGCTCTCCTTTGGTTGTTTCCTGTGCCCCAGGAGCTGCGCCTGGGGTTGCTAAGCTTCCTCCAGTAGCTATAGGAACAGCAGCCTCATTGTTAAACACTGTTAAATTACACCACGCCAGCTCCAGCTTGTTCAGGTCGATGCTCTGAGCAGATGAATCCCTCACGTTAAAGTGGCATCACCCCCCTCCCACACTGTGTTACGGGTTAACCTTGCCTTGGTTTGAAACAACACAAGTTCTTGTTCCCGTATCGATTGCGAACCAGGTGGTAATCCAGCTTCTGAGAACTACATTTATCTCCAGCCTAAAATCACCAGTGCCAGCCGAGCTGCGCTGGGGATGAATTCATCCCCATTACTCTTGTCGGGACTGTTGTGTGCTGACTGATACTTAATGCCAACTGGTTTGCCATGAGGAATTGCATCCTGGTCCATCAGAGGATACGGCTAACGGGCAGAGGAGGCTGTGTCTGCAATTCCATACCATCCAAAGATATAGCTTGTGTTTTCTTTGCAGGAGATAGTTTATGTGTGGTCCAAACAGGATTGCTGGCATGTGGCTGCTCAGAGAGCTCATTGTGCTGTGGCCAAAGGCTCTCAGCTGAGCCCTGGCACTGCTTCAGTGTCAGGACAGCTAATTAAATACAATTATTTACAATTAATTTTTCCAGCTAACGCCTTGAAATATCTGATTGAATTTCTTGCAACATTTTATGAGAGAATGTAAATTACTGTGTTTGTGGCTCCTTACCTGTGTTGGGTTTGTATTACCTGGACTGATGAACACTGGAGATCAAAGAATCATAGAATTGTCTAGGTCAGAAGGGACCTTTAGGACCATCTAGTCCAACCATCAACTTAACCGATAAAAAAACAACTCATCACTACACCATGTTACTGAGCACTATATCAACCTGTCTTTTAAATACCTCCAACCACTTCCCTGGGCAGCCCATTCCAATGCTCAGTAACTCTTTCTGTGTAAAATTTTTTCCTGATATCCAATCTGAACCTCCCCTGGTGCAATTTGAGACCATTTCCTCTTGTCCTGTTGCCTGTGACTTGGGAGAAGAGACTGACCCCTGCCTCTCTACAACCTCCTTTCAGGTAGTTGTAGAAAGCAATAAGGTCTTC
>VXBJ01004989.1:971373-1011031 GCA_013400055.1 Nycticryphes semicollaris
AACAGTCCACCCATCAAATCCGTATCCCTCCAATTTGGCAAGCAGAATGTTGTGGGGGACTGTGTCAAAAGCCTTACAGATGTCCAGATAGATCGCATCTATAGGTTGTCCCTTATCTACCGACATAGTCACCCTATCGTAGAAGGCCATTAGGTTAGTCAGGCAGGACCTAGCCCTAGTAAAGCCATGCTGGCTGTCCTGAATCACCTCTCTGTCCTCCATGTGCCCAAGCATGGTATCTAGAAGGATCTGTTCCTTGATCTTCCCAGGCACAGAGATGAGGCTCACAGGTCGGTAGTTCTCAGGGTCCTCCTTTCTACCCTTTTTAAAAATGGGTGTGATGTTTTTTTTTCTTCTAGTCCACAGGGACTTCACCTGACTGCCATGATTTTTCAAATATCATGGAAAGTGGCTTGGCAACTACATCAACCAGTTCCTTCAGGACTCTGGTATGTATTTCATCAGGTCCCATGGACTTGTATATCTTCAGGTTCCTTCATGAAGCATCATGTCCCCTGTAATGCTGGGCCTCAGCCTGAGGTCAGTTAAAGACCAGGCCCTGAGGACTCATAAGGCCGGAGCAGAGGACCAACATCGATACCTGTACTGTGCTGGAGAAACCTGACTGAGTCATTTCACTCCACCACCAAGCATCCATTGGAGAGTGAACGATTTTCGCCCCACTGACTAACTGCATATTTAAGGATGAAATACTTTCGTGCTTTTACTAGTGTTCCCTAACTATATGTGGAGGGAGAAATCCATAGTTCCCCCAGATGACTGTAAATTCTGCCAACTTAATAATTCATGCACACGCACACCTCTGTGATTGCAGGATACGTTATATCTTTCTTTCATTATGTATTCTATTATTGAGTTGCCACGGCATATATCAATAGCCTTTATAAGCTCCCACAGAAAGGCAGGCAGTGGCTTAACACAAAGGTTTTGAGGGGAATTTCCTTTCATTTTTCCATTACCAGGTAAAGCCCAGATCTGGCGTGTCTAACTTCACGTCATCTCATTTGGCTGATGTGTCCCGCCTGTTCCCCTGTGAAAACTGGAGGCCTGCTGGGGTAAGTCTTATTTTTGCAAGGGTGCTGGCTCTAATCTCAGCACATCCTAGCATTTTGCTGAGCACATTGTGGTCTTGACTGTCTTAATTTACATGTATCTACAGGAGGCATGATGTCAGCTGCCCCTTCGAATCCACTGTGCTCAACCACATGCCATGAAAAACTCTTGCTTGGTGCAAAATTCACTTGTGTGACCACCTTGCAAAGGTGAACACCAAATTTGGCAATGAAAGCCAAGGTGGACACCAAATTTTGCAATTAATCTGTTAGCAGTGGGCTTGGGCAGTAGCCTGTATATGCCATCTGTACTGTGGCAGGTGAGTATGTGGTAGCCTGGCCCTTCAAGCACTAAGATTTGGTGTCTGTTGGAGGTGGCCTCCATTGATCCGCTGCTGGGACAGACCCACCCCTTGCGACTCCCTGCCCATGAAAGTGCATCACATCCAGTGCTTTGCACCATATATTTATTCACAGTCAAATAAGAAATAATAATGTTGCAGAAGGTTTTATTTTATTATTATGCAGTGTATCCAGGCATTAAACCAGTTTTACCAGAGAAAGCCTGGGGGCAGAGGCTGCGATGGCTCCTGCTGCTCTCCCCTGCCTCGCTATTTGCCCATAACAATGTTCCTAGGGGCATCAGTTCTGCCCCATGCATGGGGAGAGACTGTATTTCTAAAGAAAAATTTTGGGACAGGGCCACACTTCGGTGCTAAAGTTGTGTGCCATGTTTCTGAGCCCTACAATGGCTCCTCTGCCTGCCCCGCTGACTCCCAGAGCTCTGCTGGAGATACTCGGAAGCCATAAAGGAGGAATTAACCATAATTATGGAGCATTGCAGGGCATAAACACCCTCTAAATCCTCTTTAATTATGTGGTAGCACTTAATTATATGGCAACTGGAATGTAAGTGCAAAAATAAATATGATTTCAGTTTTATTTTCAGCAGGGGCACTTAATTAATTTTGGAGGGTAACATAGGACCCAGCTGAACATGAGCATGGTGTGGATCCCACATGCACAAGACTGCAGAGATCCTGCCACCCCGGACAATCAAACCTCCCTTCTCCCTCTCCAACACCTATGGCTCTGCCATACCTTCCCACTGCCCCCTCGGAGGCATCCCTCTTTCTGCCCATCTACGCACAGGGAGAGACTTGCATATGTCAGGGTAAGGTAGGACTGAGTGGTGGGGTACCCACTCATCCTCCAGCAAGGAGAAAACCAAGTGTGAAAGCCTCCACAGCTAATTCATCCCACTTCAATTACACTGTGAACAGACAGTCCATAACTGGTAGGATTTGGATCCCACGTGGCCACAGGCATGAGTTTTTTTCCCCTCCTTTTCTCCCAGCACACAGCTTGGGTGATGGCTGCAAGTCCTTGTGCTCTTGTAGCTGATGCTTGGCTGTCACGTTGCATTACAGTCTACAAGTCAACCCAGACCTCTTCTGGGCTTAGCCGAAGTGGATGCAAATGACCCAGCTTGGGTTGCTGCGTTGCTAAAATGCTGCCACCCATTACCCCTGGCATGGACTGAGTGTACGGCTTGATGAAGACGAAGGAGAGTGCAATAAAGTGTAAAGTCGTGTTGAAGAAATTGGATGTACCGTGATCTCCATCACCCCATATAATCACCACTTGCCACCAGCACAACTGTGAAACGGGTAACAGCACTGCAGAGCAGAAGGGGAAAATCCCTGCTATTATCATGGCTTTTTTTTTAAAGCCATAATTAGGGAATTATGGCATTTTTTCCCTGTGAACTCTGAGCAGGGGCACCCAGGAATTCAGTTTTGCTTTCCATAAAAGCAAAACCACCTGCTGAATTCAAATGAGCATTTTTTTTTAACTTGATTTTTGGTTTGCCTAGTCATAAACACCCTGACCCAAAGACAGAAGAATGGAAAAGAAGTGCTCATCTGGTGTGGTTTTTGCAGTCATTTTCCCCTACCTATGTATTTTTACAGTGCGGAGATGAAGCAGAGCTGATGTGATCGTGAGGTTGTGCGTGCTGTGGCTTTCCCCCACCTGCTTTATAACCCCTGTACTGGAAAATTTTCATTTTTCTCCTTTTTTTTAATATATTGTTCAAACTAAACTGCGTGATACAGCTGATTTACACGCATATGCAACCTAGCAGGTAGCAGCAGGGATCATGCTGTGAACCCTCCAATAATTGATATTTTCTACTTGCCTTCCCATTGTAATTTCCCCTGAATATTCAGAGCAGCAGCAGATACTTGCACAACAGATCTGGGGCTTGAGCAAACCTGCCAGCTGCCACGGTGGACCAGGCAGGACCTGTCTCCTGCTACAGGGTGTTTTTTCTTGAGCAAAGCTGTCTCAGGTCCATTTTGGGGACCTGCAGGGTCTCCTTGGGTGGGGGCATTCTTGTGGCAGAGACTGCAAAGAAACTGCAAATGTTTTCAATCATCTTCCTTCAAAAAGATAGCCAAAGAGAGTGCGAGCAAAGCTGGAGCAGAGAAATGTAGTCCTACTGCAGAGAGTTCATTTGATAAATAATGTATATAGAGTTTGCAGTGATAACTGCTTTTTTCCGATCCAGGCAGACGGGCTGGGTTTGATACATCCCGGACATATTCCAGGTGGTGAACGGGATGATGTGCACTCACTTGCATGGTGAGGAAGGCAGAGCAGGCAGTGACAGGCTCTGTTGTGTCAGATAGGTTAATCTGGAGCTTTTCTCACTTCTGACAAGCCATGCATGTGTATACAGAGGGGAGGTGGCATTTCCAGGAGCTTCAGGAGAAAACAGATGCACTGGGAGCACAGCATTTAGGAAAACTCCTCAGGTTAAGACACGCCACATATGGCCAAGAGGAGACATATAGCCCTCGGTACCCAGCTGCCCTGACACCAGGATGCTGCACCCTGACCTGCCTGCCAGACCCAGACCAGCCTGATGCTGGAGATATGGCTTCCCCACCCAATGACCACTGCCTTCCTCCCTCTCCTAGAAAAAGGGGTTGGTCTCCTCCTCTAAAATATCATTTTTGGCTTCTTCAAGCATGCTTTCCAAGGAGCACATGGCATCACCTATGGATGGGCTCCTGCAGGAAAGATGAGACCTTGGAGATGACCATGTAAATGATCCCTGGTCTATTCCTGCACAGTATTGGGAGCAAGGATTTCCTTTTGTAATCCTATACTGTGGCTACAACAGCGTGAAGTGAGGCAGTCACATCACCTACCCTTCCAATTTGCCATTCCTTTGACCTTAACCGTCATTGCAGCAGGGCAGACGAACTGGTGCGTTTAGCCCTTATCCTCCCTCTTCTGACACCTGAAGACATGGACATGAGAGAATGGGGGCTGAAAGTAGGTCTCTTTAGGAAGCCAAAAAAAGGGGAAGAAACTCCCCTCCTCTCTCTGTCCTGATGCCCTTAAAAGCTGCTTTCACAGCAAATAAAAAAGAATGTGCACTTTCACAAAGAACAAGCTAAGACTCCAGATCCCTTAATGTTTCTGGAGCTCAGTCTTGGGCTCCAGAAGACGGGGGAGGAGGGGTAGGTTGCCCCAGGGCTCTCCTAACCTGCAGGGGCCTCACTGGCCCCAGGTAGCGAGAGGGGCTCACAGGGGTAGGACAGAGCTAGCCTGGGTTTTTAGGATGGTTTCCTCTACAATAACTCACCCTACAATCAAAATCCCAGATTGCCTTAGTTTATACCTTCCTGCTGGGACAGCTGCCACAGACATGTCTGAGGCTAAGGAGTTGACTGGGTACCTGCACAGACCCTCCCAGTGCTACTGGAGGTATATAAAATGGCTTTAATCAAGGCAGACCAGAGATAATGCTCTTTAATTTTTTTTTTTTTTTTATGGCAGGCTTTGAATGTTTCTGCTGGAGAGATTTGGTTAAAAATAGATTCGTTTCTGTTGGACTTTGGAGGAAGAATTAGGCTACCATATTAATGAAGGTGAGTGGGAAACCCCGTACCTCTCCTCATTTTACATCCCTGTGCAGGAATTGGAAATAGCCTCAGTGTTTTTATTGCAGGGAGAAACAAAATCCTTGGGAAGGAAAGATACCTGTAGTCAGTGTGGGCTTACACCAGCTGAAGATCTGAGTCAGGTTGGGTTTTTACTGCCCTGTAATAGGTAAGTACCTCATTAAGGTGTGGATATAAACATGTAACATGATTTCATTGAGCCTGGAGCTGGTGCAGGGCATGGAAGCTTGGAAGCAAGCCACTGCTTTGTGATGCTTTTTAAGATAGAGCTTGGGTTTGCTCACTTTAATTTTCCCACTAGTATTGTAAGTGTTGAGGTTAGGCAGTTCACAAGCAAGCACTTAAAATCCATTTTAAGGCCATTTATTTATGCTGAAGGACTGCATAGAGATGCAAGACTCGGGATGAAGGAGACCCTGTCAGTCCTGTGACAGACAGTGATGTGAGATAACACCTTTCATGAATGGGTCAAAATTAATCTTTGGTTTGACTCCCATAGTCCCCAGTGTCCCAGAAGGCTGGCTCAGCACCTTGTATTTCCAAGACTTACAATTTCTGAACCAAAATTAACCACAGTCAGTTGAAACACACTTTCTTGCATGCCTTTGCTGCCCTCCCTCACTTCTGATCAAACTGATGGATAAATAATGATAAATAACAGACTGTCTGTGGCCATACAGGTAGGGCTTGCTGAACTAAGAAATGAGATCACTTGGGCAGCAATTTCAGCACTGTGGGAAGATGGGAAACAGCCAAAAATATTTGCAGTGTTGGAGTGCAGCAATTTGGATGTGAGGGATTATTGGCTGTAACCTATTCCTGCAGAAAGTGAGGAGCAAATGCCCCATGATGCCTGCTGGGGGCAGGACGGCCCTGTCAAATTAAGCAAATTCATCCCAGTAACTGAGATGGACATGTACTGCTTCTCACACACCTTAAATAGACCAAATAGGATTGTGTTCAGAGAGACACTTCGGTATACAGCTGCACCTGGTCATTCCCTGGCTTCACCACCAGCCTGTAATGGGCCATGGAATGAGGGCTATACAATTGCAATTTTCCCTTTAAAATCAGAAGCATCAGGCATTATGGTGCCTCGGCTACCTGTAACACCAAGCTGTGACTGCTAAGTGAGGATAGCACTGCAGATGATGGGGCTGTTTTGCCAGGTCTGGAAGCTGGTAGTCTCTGGAAAACTGTTGGTGAGGCCACTAGCTGGGAAGGCTTGAGATGCATCATGATAGGACTGGTTGGTTCTGCTGCAGTTCAAAGTGGTATAGCAGGAGAAAGAATCTGGGGCTGAAGTCTCTGGGAGATTTGTGCAAGAAGTTCTGCATGGGAAAATGTGTGGAAAATGGCAGAAGAAACTGTTCAACATAACTGGCAAAGCAGGATCCCACCTGGGAACAGCCCTGGGTGGTTCCTCGCTGCAAGAGAGAGATCCACTGACATCTCAGAGTGGTACTGCTTGAGAGGGTGATGATGACAAGGTAACATTCCAACCCTTGCACATATGTTCAACGTCTCCAGTTGGATTTTGCAGCAGGATATGTGATCCTTCTGGAGGAGGTCACCATGGGGCTTTCAAGCAGGCTTATATTCTGGCACAGCTATTTCAATTTTGGAATTTTTTTTAAAACTCCAATCAACCCTTCTGGGATTTAATTTGTTTGGTGTGCCTGAGTGGGCAGGGTGGACAACAGCAGTCAGGCATTTAACTCTCATCCTGACCTTAGCTGTGCTCTTTCTCCATGGATACCTCTGGCTGCTGCCACTGCTGCTTAAACCCTTTGAAAAATGGCAATAATATAGGGCTATCTTCCTATGAAATGCTGAGATGACAGCCTAATGAATAGTACCACAAGCTGGTGGAAATTCACTTCTGTGCAGAGGTGCCAATCTAATTTTCCCTTCTAGATAGATATTTAATAACCCAAAGTCCTCTTATTCCAGTGAGATTATCTACAGAGCACTTTTCTTTGACAAAGTCCACAATACTCTACTAAAGTGCATGTGAGAAAGGAAAACAGACCCCTCAGACATACATTTAGCAGGGTGGGCAACAGAGATGACTCTGCTGCCAAAACTATGGAAAAATAACAGTTTTTACAATCCAGTCTGAAATTTGGGTGAGTTCTCTTCCTATCCTTGCTGGCCTTGCCTACCTCCAACATGGTGTTTGGCTGGTCTCTAGGAGATAAATCTGAGCTGTGGTGTTTCAGATACCTAATCTTTTGCGTTTTTTAATAAGTGAAATGAGAGGCAAAGAATGTTCTTTTAATACAAAGCTTGGCTGGAAGATCAATAGCAGCTTCACCTGTATTTTTGTGTCATATTTGGTTTTGTAGGGCTTTGGGAAAAAATATATATTGCTTTTCATGCAGCACATGGACACAATTTGCTCTGCTGCCAGGTCTGGGGCTTTTGTCGTGAACTACCTCCTCAGTCTGAGCCATTGAGGCCAGAACCATGCGGCTGAGCAGGGCAGCAATCCAGGACTGCCCATACTCATCTCAGACCTTCTGCAAGAGTGCTCTGCCCAAATAGATAGGCACAGCTATCATTTAGTGCATGGTGTCCTGACCATGAAACTTAGTGTGCCTTGTAGAGGTGCTTTAACTCGTTACTGGTTGTACAGTGCTACAAGAGGCTCTGATAGAAGGCTGGCTGACTGCAAGTCATTAGACACATTCTCATATGTGATTACATCTCTTTGCAGGACATCTAGTGTGCCCTAGCTGGCCTGGAGAAACCAAAGAAATGCCAAGTATCACAACCAACAATTACTTTGAGATTCAATCTTCTTTACCCTGTGCTTCTCCTTTTTATAGCTGCTCCAGCTCTCACAGGAGAGATGGGTAATTGCAAGGGGTGGTACCAGCCATAAGTAATTAAGCTGGCTGATCTTCTGATTTTTGTGCTTGTTTATGTCAACTGAGATCAGGTCAGGAGCAGAGCATCTGTAGTAAAGGTAGGGACTGGGGGGGTTTTGTGGTGTTTGGAGGATAGTGAGTGTCTGTGGTTGGTGATGCTCTGAACAGATAGATGATGTGGGTGAGAGGGAGAAGAAAGGGAGAGTTAACTTGTTTTTTTGTAAGGACTAGGCTTCCAAGGGGAGAATCTCAAGTTTGGTTGGGTAACTAGGGGGGTGCTGGCTTTTGGTACTGTGCAGAAGAAAGGCTAAAGGACCCTGTAGTGCTGTTTCTTTCTTTCCAGTGTATATATTAGCATGCTGCTGGTCTGCCACCTGATGGTCTCTGAGAAGTGTGACCACAGCCTTGCTGGGAGCCTTGGAGGAGGAAGCTCATCCATCTGTCATGACCTGTGTTCTGGCATTCAGATGTGTTTGTTATGCTGGGTTTCTGTTGTATCTCCTTCTCTACAAAACTATGTCCAGTACTTTCTGTATCTTTTGTGTTTTTATATATGTATATAAAAATATAATGCTTATATATGTACAGATAAGTACAGAGCTATTAATACATACTGCATTTTTTGATATGTGATGGACTCCTATGAAAAATTGGGATGCTAAAAGGGTATAGCAGTTATTCTTAAGGAAAGACATGTGTTTGGAGGGGATTCAAGTATCTTCTTTAAGCCTTCACACCATAAGAAGGATGACATTTAAGAAAAATATCCAATCTTAAGCTCCTCAGAGCTGGCTGTCAAGCACAGGATGGGAGAAGATAGGGTGGGAAGGTCTTGTCACTTCACCCATCTCCCACCCCATGTTTCCCACTGGTTGTTTAAAGGAGGGCTTGGTTCATATAAGGACTTCATTGTGTGCCTGGCTGGTGCTCTGTTTCTCAGAGCTGCTTTTGCGTATCCTCTGTGCTGCTTCCACAGCTCTGAACATGCCAGTACATATTGCAAGCTTTTCTGCCCTTCTTGGGTGACCCCAAAGTCTTTCTGTCCAACTAAACATGGGTGCTTTAGAGCATAATGACTTTGACATGATATAAATAAAATTTAGAGGAACAGTTGAATGCAATAAGATACTCTTTGTTTGCAAAGCCAGGAGGCAAAACATTTATGTTTTTACTAAAAAAAAAATAAAAATCAAAGATTTGCTCTGATTTTGAGGATTACCAGGTAAAGCAATGATTTCTGAAGTCACTGGAGTGCATAGTCCTGAGCTGGCACAACTGCAGCTGAGGTCATTCAGTGGGTGTAAGCTTTTTATAATGGCCTTCTGACACTTTTTATTTTATTTAATTTTAGATAAAGCTTCTCTGTTATGCGTTTGCTGTGTTTGAGTGAAAACTCTTCTCATAAAAGCTGGCCATACAGTGAAGGTGGGAGCCAGCTGGAGTGGGAGCACCTCTGAAAAACATCTTGGGATGCAGTGCAACTGTGGGGATGGGGACAATGGGTGTCCTACAGGCAGTGGTTCGTCAATTGGTGCTCTATGCCTGATACTGCCCTGATCCCAGTGCAGCAGGGCTATCCCCGGCTGTGATTACTGGAGACGTTGGAAACCTCTGCCCTGAGCAAATTAGGCAAACCTAATCCATGTGCCCTCAGGCTTCTTTTGGGTGATTTGCCTGGGAAGTGGAGAGAATGGCTGTTGCTGCTGGAAGAGGGGTCTCATTCCAGCTGGACATGGTGCATCTGGATGGGGAGGAGCTGCCAGACAGGGAACTGTTGTGTGTCCCTGTCTCCCCCCTCCCTGCCCCTGCAATCCTGCAATGCTTCCTTCTCTCTGGATTAATTTAAAACCACGTCAGCAGCAACTCAACAAACTCTGTTTTCCCTTGCTGGATGTCATGTTTTGCATTTTCTACTACATTTAAACCATGGGATAGCGCTTCTGCTACCTGATTATAAACCTCATAGAGCCCCCACTGAAGTACCCGACTTTCCAAGGAGCTTAAGTACTATTTTTCAAAAAGCATTTCAGCGACCTTTGAATTCCTGTGGAGCACTCAAGTAAGTGCAACCTGAGGCTTCAGTGTTATGAATCCAATTCTGAAAAAGCCTGGAAATTGATTTATGGTTGTGTGAGGTGCATGCAGGCTCATGAGATATGGGAGAGATGACGACTTGTTACCTGACTCTGGAAATGCTTCAACATTGGACCATTACCACGTGTGCACCTGTAGTGGGTCCATCTGTCCTGCAGCAGACCTGCTCATGGTCTCACTGGGCACTTTCCACCATAAGAAAATGTGAGTTCATGTTGAGCTGGGTTTAAAAAAAGTGTCTCTGCTAGTTTGGAAAGCCTGAAGTAGTTAAGTAAAAAGTGCAGATGCTGATGGGATCTGTTCATCTGACACTTATCTGGTGACTCCACTGTGCTCGCACGCCTCTAGCTGTCTGCTTCAGGCCCGTAGTTAAGTTCTTGTTAGCATGGGCTTTTTTTTTTTGGATAGCTGATGGAAACTTGCCTGCATTTCATGTCAGCCTTCCTTGGCACGTTAAATTTTTTTTTTCTATTTGCTGTGACAGCAGGAGCTTAAATCAAATCTTAAATACCCATAAAAGTGTATTGGTTGTAGAAGTCTGTTTCCTGGGGCTGGGAGGCAGTACTGTGCCTGCTGGAAGAGACCATCTGACATTGCAAAACCCACAGAAAAATGGGACCTAGGACAAGGTAAGACAGTGAGGGAGCAAATCTGAGCTTGTGAGCAGCAGGTTTGTGAGCTGTGTGGAGGGCAGTGGAGCATCTTGTGGGTGCTGCTGCAGCTCCTGGCTTCGGTCTGGGTCTGGCTGCTGAAGTAACGTGCTGGTTGGCAAAGGCAAATTGGGGCACGTAAAATCAGCTTGTAGACCTGTATGAAGTTACCTTTGTATGGCTGTAGTTGGAAAATGTTTCACAAACCTGAATGTTTATTTTTAAGGAAATCTCTCAAGCAGTGTTTCAGGATAATTTGTTTTCCAGGTAACCTTACACTGTCCGAGCAGGGGGAGCAGAAACTGCTGCAAAGCTGGGTTTTGGTGGGTTTTGATGTCCTGCTGCCAAAGCTGGCCGGAGGGCTGATGCTAAGAAAGCAGAGTGACCTTTGCGGAGAGCCAGATCCTGTCCATGAGCTGAGCTTGCCAGGGGAGGGTTAAATTACCCAAATATACTGCTCCAGAGAGCATGGCTGAGACTGAAGAAGTGATGTGAGCGTGGCAGTTGCAGCCCTGTGCACCAGTTGCCTGGGACATCGCATGGTCTTTTGGATGCTTCCTTTGCTTAGTTTCTTTTTCCCCCTAAAAATGAGGGAAGGATACAGCATCATGGGGAGCTCCTGGCCTTCTGTGGGAAGCAGCTGATGTTGCTCCGTGCCCAGTGTGTTCAATCCAGAGCTGCATTCCTAATTTCCTGGATTTTGGAATTGAGGGGAGAAGAGATAGCTGTGTCCTCCAGGAGGCTCTGGGACATGGGTGGGGTGAGAATATTCTTTTTTTTTTTTTTTTCTTTCTAATTATATTTTTAGACCCAGCCCTGGTGGTGGAACGTCAGAGCTGCTGCTGCTTGACAGAAGACACTGTATCAGACTGGGCTGATGCCCAGGTGAAACAGTTTATGAATCCAAGGTTGTGCTATCCTGGTGTTCCAGTGTGCTGTGGGAGGTGACATCATGGTCCTAGGTGACATCATGGTCCTAGGCTTAAAAGCAGTGTTTGGAGAAGACAGCTTCTTCCCCCAGCTGCATGTAGGGTACCTCCTGGCAGCGATGGGTGCTGTGCACCCCCTGTGTCTTACCGGTGCTCTGCATCATTCAGGTGGGGAAAATCATGTTCCCTGAAGGCAGAGGTGGCCAAAGGCAGCCAGGATGTCCTGACTACACCAAAACCAGCTTCTGTGGTGTCTCTACCCTGCTCATACCAGGTATGGGCAGGGTGCTTGGTGCTAGTGGAAGGGTGTGAGGTCCCCAGGACCTCACTGTGACATCTGTGACATCTGTTTTATGTTCCTAAGAGAGGAGGCTGCAAAGGGACATCCCTTGGAGGGGTGTGTGTGTATGCTGAGTAGCATGAAGTGAGCGGTGTCAAATGTGACAGCCAAGTGTTATGTCCTCCTTCCCTCCTCCTAAAAACCACAGTGCAACCCCCCTATGAGGGGACCTGTGATGCTGCAGAACCTGGACAAGGCAGCTCCATCTCTGCAGGACTCCTCCTTTGGATCAGAGGAGCCTTCCTTCTCCTCTTCCTCCTCCAAGCCCTTCACCCCAACTCTCTCAGGAAGATCCTATATATCTGAATGGCCCAAGAGTTCACAGTAAATCAAACTTCAACATTTGGACACATAAATGAAGTGAAAACTTGTGTCCTGGGGGAGGAATGAACACACATATCCGTGCACACACAGACTGATCAATGCCCATTAAGGAAATTCTACTGTTGTTGACGTACTTCCTCCAGGTCAGAAGATTTCTTTAAGATGTCTTTAATTTCTGCATTAGCAACAAATTGGCAGGGAGGTGACATCGTCACTGATGGCTCTGGGAGAGCTGATCCTGTAGTTGAGGGGAAAGGAACATCAGGGCCTGCAGCACCCTGTTCCTATAGTAGGTGGTTTGGCTCTCAGTTTTGCCAACTGCTTATGACTTTTTATATTAAAACACCCAGTCAGGATCTCCCTACTTGGACAGCACAGCAATGACCATTAAACCCCTCTCTGTATGTTTGTCTGGCAAACCCTGGACTGGAACCTGCACTTTTGGGTTCAGCCCAAAGTTGGTCCTGGAAAGATCTGTGAGTTCCCACTGAGCTCACATACCTGAATTTAATTCCAAACTAAACAACCATGGATGACAGGAGTACAGAGTCCAACTCTCAAATTCCTGTAAAACTTAAACTAAGAATTAAAGAGAAACTATAATTCTGGGGAAACATAAATTGTGCTGTTTCCTGGGGGTTTCACCCCCTTGAAAGCAATACAGAGATTAATAAAAAATGGCTCTCTTACAGGTTTTGTGGATCATGCTCTATAAAAAGACAAGAATAATTCTCACTGCTGTACAAAAAAAACCCCCACCTTTAAAACCACTACTAGAAAGAATCTCCTGAATTGTTAAATCCTGCATGTCTCAGGATAGCTCCATTAGTTTCATCGCTATTGGATGCTATAGGATTTTCCCACAGGGTATGATTTCTCAGGGAGCTTGAGCTGCATGCAGTGGCAGTTGGGCATCTACAATAGCCAAAATAACACCATTTCTTCTCTTGCATAATGGGGATTTTTATCTCCCTTTTATTTACTTCTCTCAGTAGCTATTTCAGAAATGTCCTGGGGTTATGCCCAGATGCTGATACCCTCACAAGCCTGGGCAGAGATGCCATAGGGCACATGGTGCATGTGTGGGCTTTCCCCTTTGGCAGCAGGGCTGCTCACCTGGGTGGGTGGGCTTACATGAGGTAAGGCTGCTTGCTGAGCCCAGGGCATCATCAAAGCAAGCACACAATGCCTGAAAAAGTTAATTTTGTATTTTCTTTTAAAATTATTTTTATTATTTTTTGCTGTTACTTTCCATGCTAATGTAATCATTGTGAGCTTGGGACAGACAGCTGTGGCTGTAGCCAGCTCCTTGGCTGGATCCTTGCGGGATCACCATATACTTATTACTGGTTTTCTACCCTCCCACCGTATTTCAAGGCTAATTAATCCCTCGATGGTAGCAGGATGTGTCCCTGTGATGAGGCATGAGGATGTAGATGATGCCATTAGCAACAGGAACCGAGTCCCATTGCTGCAGAAACCCTGAAGCCTCTGGGTCCTGGCACATTACCTTGCCCTGTAGCACCAAGCCTTGCTGCTGTGTTCACCCCAGCACTCAAATTTGCCCCCTTGGTCAAAGTCACCTGGGTTACCATGGAGCCTGAAGGGGTATTGGCTAGTGCCCAGAGGCTCTGAAGACACCAGGGTGGGAACTTATAAAAAGCGCAGAGCAAAAACTCTTACTCCATGGGCTTTCCCTTCACTAGGAAGGGAAGTCCTGTTTCAAGTCTCCCTCTGGCAGCTCTTTTTTTTTTATTTTATTTTATTTTTGTTATTCCCTCAGTCTTTACTTTTGTTCTTTGCATCTAGCCTACCATCCCCGAAGGAAATCATATCCACTCATTCACAAATGCGGGGGCCTGGGCTGGGGGGAGACCTCAACCTCAGGCATTTCTCAGTGTGGATAATTTTGTTGCAGCACTGAACACTGTCTGAGAAGAGAAAAGCAGGCTCCAAATGGCTTAAATGCTTTATATTAAGACTGGTGGACAAGACATAGATCCTTTCCATCTCTTTGTCACTGGTGTCTTCCCATGCACCAGCATGGGGTTTGCATTTTTTCCTTCTGCTCTAGCTTTTTTAGATTTTCCTCCTGCAGCAGAAAACTGTAAGCAGCTCTATTTCAAAATGACCAGCAAGTGTCCGAAGCCCCCAGAACCCTCATGCAAACTCCTCCTGAGCTTCCTGGATAACCCTATACTGGAGATGAGGGACAGCTTCCCAGAACAAACCTCCCAAGCAATGGCATGTGAAAGCCAGATATTACAGTTTTTCTTCAAAGCTCTATTGCTTTCCTTCATTTCTGTTCGTGACAGTGCTCACATATTTTACAACTCATTATTTGTCAGGGCTGAAGACTCTGATGATGACAAAAATAGTTTTTTCTACCAACTTCCTCGAGTAGCCACTGCTGCTTAGTCATTAAAGGCGCTATGCACAAGTTCATCCTGAAGTTGGGCCAAGTTTCTCGTCCAATTTCCCCTCCTATCCTTCACCCTTGTTCCCTGTTTTCCCTTTAGGAGACCTGTTGTAGTGTATTCCTCTCCCTCCTCTCCCCCTGCCATATCTAGCAGAGTTTGATTTGACAACTGGCCAGGAGAGAAAGGGCTTTCAATTGCTTTTACCCTTGGTTGTTAGGTTATCGTGATTTCATGGTTTTCTAATGGAAAAGTGATGGGAAAGAAGAAAAAGTCCCATCTGTGACTGAAAATGGACTTTTGGTGATAAAAAATGTCCCTGGGTTGTCTCTGAGGCTAGTGCATTCTTCTTTTTCCAGTTTTTTTTACTCTTAATATTTTCGTTGTTGTTATTAGCTTTCCTATTTATTTCACAAATGCTGGAGCATTTGGGGGACGCTTCTCCCCTTCTTCTCAGGCATGTGCAGATGGTACTTTAAACCCATTAAAACCTGTGTCCTGGAAGCAGGGCTGAATCACAAAACTTCTGGGAACCTCTGGGTGAAATGAGCTGAGAGGTGGCTAGTGGAGACAGGCTCACCATCTTGGTAGCTTTTGGATGAGGAGTTGAGAAATGCTCTCATCTGCTGTTGAGTTGAGGATCAGCAGAACCAGAGGCCCTTGACATGTATGGTGAGCCCTTGAGGTTGGGATCTCCTTAATAAGGAAAGGTTATGCCATCAAAGTGAGGAGGTGCCACATATCAGCAGAAACAGAAGAAACGCCAACAAATGGCAAGAAAAAAGTAGGCAGTAAGATTAGAAAAAGGATGAGAAAGCAAACAACAGAGTGAATGTGTCTGTACACCTGTGGCTGAGCATGGCAAATAAAAAGGCTGATGATCTTAGTACCTGTTCAGTCTAAGGCTTAAGTAGCATTACAAGGACTTGGTGGGATAAATAAGATCCAGTGTGGCTGGCTGGGGAAGAGCAAGCTGGTAATGAAGTAGACAAGCGCACCAAAAACTCTGTGTGTCTGTCATGAAGGTTAACAACAGGCTAATGATGTGGATGACTTAACAAGAGTGAAACTGTGGTGGGACAGACCTCATGTGAGTTATGAGAAGAAGGAGAGTGAGTGTGAGGGGCTCTTCAAACGTGGGCTACCTCCACACGGTACAACATGGTAGTAACAGCATCTTAAAGCATGATAACATCTCTTGGGAAAGTGATACAGCAGGACAGGCCATTCTGGGTGTGTTAATGTAACTTCTCAATTCAAATGATGCAAAAGCTACTGGAGCAGCTGCTATTTAGGCCTTGATTTGGGCTAATAGAGTAGAACTGGCTGAAAAAAATTAGAAGGGTAATTTCAGGAAACAAGCCACAAAATAGTGGAGACCACAGTTGCAAGACAAATGGAGTGAGAATAGCACAGTAAGGATAATGGGCTGCAAAATACTCAGGGAACCAGTAGGTAACATTCTCTGGATGAAGATAATCCAAGGGTTAAGGAGTGCAGGAAAGTTGCCAATTACCTAAAGCAACTATATTAAGAGCACCACAACAACCCATTCCAATGCCGGAGAACAAGAGGAAGGTGGTGCAGAGACCTGCTGGTCCTCAGACCCAAAGAAAAGTTGCATAAAAAGGGAACTGAGGCCAGGGACTCAGTGATGGGGAGAGCAGAGCAGCAGCTGTGCAGATAGATACGAAATTGCAAATGTGTGGATGCAGAATGAGCTCCAGTGGGCTGACCAGTTAAAGACTACAAAAAAACCCTTATGTAGGAAGGAGGAGAGCTGAGGAAGGCCTGAGCATGCTGCTTCAATGGAGGAGGAAAGCTGAGGGATTCAGCATGGGCTTTGCATCAGCCTTCCTTTGCACCCAGGTAATTAGGACAGGATGATTATACTGGGCAGGAGCCCAACTTGGACAGTGGGGAGAAGACCTTCCAGGGTATTTAGATCAGTCAGATGTGCTTGTGTTGGCAGGGCCTGCCAAAATCCCCCTGGCCATACTTCCAGAGCTAACCCAACCTTGGGAGTGTTCAGGGTTTCTCCAAGAGCTGCAGGAGCCCAGGGCAGGCTGAGAACTGCAGCAAGGCAACAACAGGAGTCAGAGGCTTCAAGACATGGAGTGATGCAAGAAGTAGTTATTAAGCAATAAATTTGTAAGAACCTGGAAGATAATGAGGTTAGAAAGTAACAACCAACACTGGTTTGTCCAGAACACATGAAATCAATTTAATCTTCTCTTCTGACAGAATAACTGGGTTTGTTTATAGAGGAGCAGTGGCAGGCAGGCAAGGCCTTGGCTGGGGTTATGGGAGTAGCTGTGGGAGGGTGACCTGCTCTTCAAGGAAGTGTTGGGGACCTTGGGGTGAGCTTCAAGGCCAGGTGAAGAGCAGATGCATTGCAGAGGATTGAAAAGATGCATCCTGGTGCGTGATGCCATCAGCTGCTGTCTGAATTGTCCCCCTATGGCACTGCCTATATCACTGCAAGCTGATTTGCTCATTTGTGTCTCTGTCCCAGTGCTGCAAGGACCAGCCCTGCCCTTGCTAATTCCCCCCATGGTTATCAGCTGGTCCTCATCACCATCATCTCTGCCCATGGGCTGCCATAACTGGGGACATTGCCAGCACTAGCTGTTTTCCCCTGTCCCATCCCTGTCTCTTGGGTTCAAGACCCTGAAGGGCAGCTCTGCCCTAAAGCAAACTTCTCAGGACTTGCACGGGTCATTTGTCACAGTGCTTTTTATAGTCTCTTCTGCCTTGTACCTTCTGCTGCAGCACAGCGTCCCCCCTTCCTGGGATCTGCACCTCCACCTTGCATCTCCAGGGACTGCAGTCCTGCTGTGCTCGTTGTGTGGCTGCATTTGTCTTAACGATTGACCCCTTCAGTTATTATTAGCCTCATGGTCACCTCCAGCCACTGCCTGTCATGACAAATTAGAAATAGAGTCCTCTCTGCATCATAGTCCTCGTTAAACCAACCATCTCTTCTACCTGCTGCAGTTGTCACCTCATTATAACTCCATTACCTTTAACAACAACTCCATTACCATCCATTATCTTTCTTATCATCTCCTTTATACAGCTGTTATCTGCACCTCCTCCTTTACAGACATCCCCTCCTCAATTACGATTCCATTATCTTTATTACCACCCCATTACAGTCATAATTATTCCCATTACAATTTTGAGATCTGCGTCTCCATCCAGACAAGTCGGTGTCTCCATCAGTCCCATCAGCAGCAGCATGCCTTTCTTGCTCAGTGCTACTCATTGCCTTCATCATCTAGCGCATTTACTGCCACCTTCCCTGCATTCATAATTATCCCCATACCAATTGTCGTATTTTAATTATTTTTCATTATGTTTTTATAGTCTTTTGCTGTTATTGCTTCCTTTATTGGCCATTCTCCTCTCCCTGAAGAGAGGAGCTGGGATGGGTACTGGGGTGCGGGCTGAGACAGGTCACTGATAGTACACTGATTTGCACTAACCAACCCTGAGCAGATACCTTCACCCCATTGCTGTCCTCCATTGCAATTTCAGCATTTAATCTCTGCTGCAGTCTTAATTACTGATGTTATCTTTCTGATACCACTCACCTCATCTCTGTTGAGGGCTTCCCTGATGGGCACAACCACCTCCTCTAGCTAGTGGTGCCCCTTTTCTTCCTGTCTACATGGAACAGCACCCCCGACCCTCTCTGATTTTCCTAAATAACAGCTCTATGGACCATTTGTTCTTTTTACTAGAAAGAATATCTGTGTGATATCAGTGGAAGAAGTGGTTTTGTTGCAAAGGTACTGACTTTCATAAATTCTCGTGGTCCAGGCTGGAGCACCATATCCTGTTGGTATTGCTCTCCCTTTGTGTTATGTTTTCAGCTGTGCTGCCAGACCTGCCTGTACTCCCCCCAAAACACCGTCATCTTCCAGAAACCACCCTGAGAAACTCATGATCGGTGTTTGGCACTTCTTTCATCAGCACAAAGAGGAGGGAGAAAGCCTCTCAGCCAGTACAGGGTGGTTTGCACCAGCACTGTACCCCTCACTGCGCTTATTGGGGTCTGGTAGTGTTGCATCCCCCTTGACCTGATGAGAGTGATACAGAGTACAGTGTGGTTCCTGAAGGAGCCCATCTGGCTCAGGGCATCACATACCACGTCTTATCAGCTAATCACAGTTCTTCCTCTGTACCTGGAATATCACGGACTCAAGATACAAAGTGTGCATCTGAAACTGGTGCTGAGAGAGGCTCTTCCACCCCTGGGGCAGCACTGGAACTACGTGATGATAAAAGGACAGGGAGTGCCTCACACAGAGGAAGGAGCAGGGCATGATCTAAGGTACCACTGAGGAGCAGGGTCTCCTTTAGGGTGCCATGGAAGAGTAGGGTACCATTTTGTCCTGATGCAGCTGAGTACACATGCTGTACCGGTGGGTCTTGTGCCCACATTCCTCAAAAGGACATAGAGAGATTGGAGTGGTTACAGAGAGAGCTGCAAAACTCCTCAAGGATGGGGGAACTGCCAGGTTTAGAGAGCTCAGTCTGCTTAGTTTATCACAAAGATTGAGAGGTGACTTCATGACTTCCTATAAGAACTGTCAAGGCAGGGAAATACTAAAGAAGGTATTAAAGAGCTCTTTACAGCGGTAGGGAAAGGCAGAGTGGGAGCGATGGCTGGGAGCTAAGGCAGGTAAATTTGGATGACTGATGCAGCACATAGGGTTTAAAGTGAGAGTGATGCCCATTCCCAGCAGCTCCAGGAGGCTGCTGGAAAGGGTGCGATGTGACCGCTCATGAGTGATGTTTTCTCGTGTTCCTAAACCATATCAGTCTGCAGGCGATACGCAGCAGCGGATGAGCCGGTAACAGCTTGCAGGTAATTAACATCTCTGGTGTAAGAGAGGATGTAGCTCATGTTTGAACGCCCCTGGGTTATTTCCCACAATCGATAAGCTTTGTAAATAATGTATCCTGCAGGGGGTAAAAAATGCTACCTTGCGCTTATCAGATTTTGTGCTCTGTTTGGTTTAGCAATGCTAAGAGGCAATAGGGCTCAGAGGGAATAATAAAAGATAAAAAGAAGTAAAGGGATGAGGGGGGGTGACCCTGTGCAGCTCCAACTCCCCCGAGATGCTACTGAGGAGCACTGGAAAGGGAAAGCTGATTAAAAGCTAACGAACGGGGCAAGCTACCATCCAGCCATGCCGCATACAGGGCAGACAACAGACCTCAGGGCCACACTGCAGACTTTGAGGTAGATTATCGTAAATCTGGCTTGGTTAAAGCAGACCAGAGAAAGGGAGTCAGAGCTGTGAGCATCTCTCTCCTATTGTTTCTTTGCTTCTTTGCTTGTAAAGGTACATGATGGAGCTGAGCTCAGTGCAAAACATGGGGCAGTGCCTTCCCTGAGGGGTATGGGGACAGGTGGCACTCTTGCTTAGCCTGCCATAGAATTTTGAGAATTCTGGGGGAGCACTTAAGCACCCAGTAATGCCCTGTCCACACCTTGGTGATCAAGTGAGTAAGGCTGAATATAACAGAGGGAGATAGGACATTTAAGCTCTTTTGGGATCAGGAGGAAGGACCTCACTAAAGAATTAGGAAGGTAAAGACAGATATTTTTAAAGCCATACCAGGACTGAAACTGGCTCTCCTGACTTTTAGTTTTACTCTATAGCTGTAGGTTGCCTCTTAAAAAGGATAAACTGGGATTCCCTGAGCAAGCGGCCAGAGATCTGCCTTGCTGCCACAACCTGCTGCCTGCTTGAACATATACCTTGGTTTTGTTTTTTTTTTTTCCCTAAATAAAAGCAAGGAGCTGGCAGAAAGTGGGAACTGTGGTGGCAAACATCTTCAGCATTAAAATAACACCACCAGTAAGCCCTCACTAGTGGTTTTGTGTGCCCAGGCTACTCACTGAACAGCTGGAGCTGGAACACCTGGAAATTTTTATAAACTAAAAGGAAACATAGCTTTCTCTGCTGTAAAATGCAGAATTAGGGTAGGCAGTAGGTTATTGAGATTTTTGCAATCTTTGAGGTGCTGGAAATTTTTGTCGAGGTCAGTAAATAATTCTGGGGTTGATCTGGGGTGGCCCCATTTTCCACAGAGATCCTACTGCTTGGCAGCCCACACCCTCTAACGGTGGACAATTTCTACTATGCATGGATAACTGTGGACTGCAAATAATCCGTCATCCCTTGCCTGGGACTTGGGCTGAGCAGAATGGCTTTTATCCCCCTCTACCCCTCCCCATTGCAAACCAGTTGCAAACAGCAGCTGGGGATGCTGGTCCCCCAAGAGGAATGTGCTGGGCTGGGCAAGCTGCAGTTAGGAGCAAGCATGCTGCAAACTGCCAGGCTGAGAAGGGAGCACCTTGGGGAGTCTTTAAATGCAGCTTAATTACATTAGCTGTACACCAGCTGAGGGGATAATTTACCATCTCCAGACAGATGCTTTACTCCTTGCAACAAGACAAAAACAAAAACGAGTGTAGTCCCATGCAGGCACTGCCCACGCCAGGGGAGTCTATGGTCCCTGAGCATCTCCAACAGGTCAAGAACCACCAGGATAGAGTTGGTGTTTCCTTGCAAAGCATTGGCCCCGGGGGGTTTCTGGCAAGCAGGTTTCTATGTGTGCCTGGCTAGGAATACCCATGTACAACCCTACCTGTAGGAGTAAATGAATATTTGCAAGAACTTAGCTTGTGTTTGGGTTTGCTTTCTGCTGCCCTGGGGAGGGTGTTTTTGAGGCAGCATGGATGCTTGCTGCTCCCTGCCGTCTGGAAAGCTTTGCTCTGGAGCTTGGCTGCTGGACCATTCTGCTGTATCATTGTTTAAATTTCAAGCTTCATGGCACCATCTCCTGGTCTAATTTTGCCCCCAACCCATCTCCAACCCACTGGAGCAAAACTCAGCCCCTCAGGGACTAAACCTTGCTCATGCCAGGGAGATGCTGCACTCCGAGCAGCGTTGCATTGCAGGGACAGGACCAACAGGAGCTGGCACATCCCCATTGGGATATCTCTTCCTCACTGTATCTCCAAAAATTCCACCTTCCAGGCTGATGGGGATGGGACCTGTTAAAGCTTTCCAGCTCTCCCCGGGGCTGCTCCAGGAGCCAGAGCCCAGATGGTCTGAACAGATTACTGCAGCCTCCAGGGCCATACATCCCGGGCACTTTGGCAGGCCTGAATTCCCTCTAAACGACAAAAATAAATAAAATCTCTCAGCATTAAATGCCAGGAAGCCCATGAAAAAGCTGTGCACACAATGAAAACAAATACATGGTTAAATAACCTCTCTAACAGTATTTCTATAAAATGCCTCTCTAAATAACGCCAAGTGAAAGGCTTGCTCCATCCTGATTAACCTCAGTTGGGGAAAATTGTCTGTATCAAATCATTACTGTCAGCTGATTAAAAATGAATTAAACCAAACGGAAAACAATTCCCAAAACATCATCTCTCCATTCCAATTAAAGGCCAAAATAAAAATAATAATAAACCCTATAAGACCCAAGAGCAAACGCAGCCCTAAGGCATCATAGCCTGAGGATGAAGCAGGTGATGGGGACATGTGATGGGATGGGGTGGGGTGGGATGGATGGGATGAGGAGACTTGATCATGGTCACCCGGGTGATAGGCAGCAGGACCAGGTGTAAGGGTCATAAAGGATAAAGAGAATGCTGATATGGATTAATTAATAACCCAAATGAGCTACCCAGTCTTTCACCTCTTGAACAGACCCCTTTTTTGAAGGGCTGGGATCAGCAAAAGTGACTTTTTAACATCTCTCTCTTATTTTTATTTTATTTTTAGGAAGCCCAGCAGACCTGGAAGGCAAGTGTGAAGTCACAGATCTGAAACTGTGACTGGATAAATCCATCCCAATAGGAGCATGCTTGAGCAATGAAAGCCAATGGGAGATGTTCTCTTTCATGCAGGATACACCATTCTAGTGTGTTTCCAGAGAAAACATCACTGCAGCATCACTGGTGAGCAATGAGGAGAGGGAAATGGTGGGAAGGAAAACACTGTATTTGGTACTCTACACAGGCACTCACCTTCCCCATTGGAGTGAGACCCTGAGGAAAGCCTCCAAGTAATGGAAAGGCCTCAAATATGCCTTCTCATGCTACTTATTTTTCAATTGTTTCCATTTTCTCATTTGTTTTCCCAATAACTGTGTAGCAATTGTTAAGTCTCATCAGGACCCATCAGATGAGGTGGTCTGAAGTCCTCCCCATCTTGGGGTTGAAGAAAAGGCATCCCAGATATGGATGGCTGTTTGGAGCTGATGCAATGAAGGAGGAAGGTCCCAAAATTTGTGGGACTGAGGGATCCATCTTCCCCTGAAGCTATGTTGGTGACACTGCTGCGATGTCCCCATGGTTCCCCAACATGAATGATCCAGAAGGTTTTGAATGTTGGGGTAGGGCTAGTGAAAATTCCATGTTGCCAGCAGTTCTTGGACACAAACTCACCATGTTACGAAGGAGAGTCTAATTACCAACTCTAATTACAAAGAGGAGTAAATCACATAGATTATTTTATTTTTTGGCCTTTGCTGAGTGTCTTTGATACAATAAAGAAGAATAATTGACAATCAAAGGGACCTGCCATCCTGACAGTTTAACAAGACCCTATTTCAAGACACCGAAACTGGAACTCAGCAGTTCTAGAAGTTATAAAAACTGTTGTAATAACTACTTTCTGCCCAAGCAGTTGTAAAAGCTTGTCTCCAATGATGAGGAGAGCATGATTGTTGGGGGAGTGCCCCAGGGTGCAAGCATGCCTTCTGCCTCCAGTCCCCAGGAAAAGATGACCTTCCCTCATCCCCACCAGCATCCAACCCCATCGGGGACCCGACGGCTTCAGCAGAGAGTGAAGCATCACCAGGGCAGGCTTTTTCTCCACCCCAGCTCATTTTTAGAGCCATGCCATAAAAAGAGAATTTAATCCTATTAACAGGAGGCTTGTTCCTCCATGAGGTGTTTAGCTGTCAAAAATGTGTACATGTGTGGGCAAGATTTTCTGCTTTTTTCTCTGCCCCTCTCCAGCTTTCCAACGCTGGTACATCCCTGCATCTTCCCCTATGCACTGGCACTCTAAAACCAGCAGAAAAACCCACTATGAGTGTTAATAGAAGCAGTGTGCATGCTATGCAAGTAAGCATATATATTTTGCAGCATCCTTTTGGAGTGCAAGGTGATGCAATTAATAGTGCAGCTGGGTCAGGGGCTCATTAAGGGTCACAGGAAGGCACCGGTGGTGCTAGTTTACGGTGCCTGGCTGCTGCCGGGAATTAGCACCAAGGTGCCACTCACTTTGTTTCAAATAGCTCTTTCGACTCGGACCATAAAATTAATGTCTGAACAGATAGCTGGGAAAATAGGAAGCAGTATAAAGTAACTTGGTGCTTGGCAGAGGAATTGAGATGAGCTGCATTTAGGAGATACTGGATTTTGGTTGCATTTCTTTCTCTTCTGGAGATGCCAAGCACCCTGGCACAGAGGTTACCACATCCCCATCCCTCTGGCCCATGCCCTCAGCTCTCTGGTACCGCTCTCATCTTGCTGCTTATTTATCTACCTTGCTTTTCTCTCTGTTCCACCATCCCTTCCATATTTATCTAGCCCTCTGGCCACTCAGTCCCTGCTTTAATCACTGTCTCTCCTGCCCAGCCTCTACCTTGCATTTCTGGTTAGAGTTTTATCTACTTATATTCTTAACCTTTGCTTCTCTTTCCTCTGTCTCTTTAATCCATGCATCAATGTTCTTTATGGCCTCCATCGTGCTGCTCATCTTTGGGTGTATTAATGGTGAACTAATATGGCCCCATATCTGTGCCCTCTCTCTTAAGCCATCCTCAGCTCCAGGTCCTACACAGCAAAGCGTGGTGGAGGAAGACCCTTCAACACAGCAGTATAAGATGCAGGAGCTCAACATCCCACTGCAGGGATGCTTCCCGTCCCTGACACACTTTTTGCCCCATTTTTGGGGTTAGGCTTTGCCCTGCCCATGGGCATCAAGAAATTTGCAACTGGTGAACACACACAGGGAAACCCAATCTCCTGCATCCCTTCACCCTGGCATGCTTGGGACCTAGCCACTCCACAGTGGACAGTAGTTTGGGGAGAAAGGTCACATTTCAGTGATCCTGTAAGACTGGTACCCAGCTCAGCTTTCCCAAGCTTCCCAGCAGCCAAGATTCAAGCCAGGAGGACCATCAGCTGAACATCCTCAATACATTGTCCCGTAGCTCCACTTGACCTGCTGCTCTGGCACCACAGCTCCATGCCTTTCCATGGACTCCCTATTCCCATGTCACCATCCTGCATTCCACAAAGTTACCTCATAAAGTCCAGCACAGCCCTGTCTGTAATTTTTCCAGGTCCTCTTCCTCACCGGAGGGTGGGAATTTTCCTTTTGCTGATTCACGCCTCTATTGCATCATTTTTTTAAAGCACTGATTTTTTTAAAGCACTGGCTACGCTCACCCCAGGGAAAGGCTAAACCCCCAAGCTGCTGCTTCAGGGACTGGCCCTCTGCCAGCCATGTGCTGCCAACTCAGCCAAAAAACCGCACCTGTGCTGAGCAAACCCAAACTGTTGGGGTCAAATAAGGGAAATTTCTGTGGTTCGTTTTCTCCCCACTGCCCTATCCTGAACTCTGTGCTCCCAGCTAAGTCCCCATGTTGGGAACAGAACACCTCAAACTTCAAAAAAAGCCTTTTTTAGTATAAAAATCCCTTAGCTTTTCCCTTTCTGCCATTAAGGTGGCAAGAAACAGGTCAAATGCTTAGTTGCAGCCCCACAGGTATTACTTATGTCCCTGGTGTGATGGAGCTGTTTGCAGCCCTGGAAAGGTATTTGGGAGAGGGAACATCCAGATCCCCTGGCAGGCACCTTTTTGGGGGAGTTCAACAGCTGGATTGGCCGTTCCCCTCTGCTAATTCTTCCTTGCAATAGTCATTGCTGGGGATTTCTCTTTCCTCTGTTTCCTCCCTCCACCTCCTGCCCCAGCCAGATCCATCCCCTGTGGAGGGGTCTCTTGCTTAGTAAGACCAGCAGTGACCCAAGGATGCTCGGCCGAGCAGAGCGTTACAGGCACTTTTGATGGACTTTGTCATTTATTTTCTTTCCTGGGAGGCTGCCTTTTATTTTTTGCTATTAAAAAGGTTCAAAAAGCATCAGATCCAAGCTACCTCCTTCCCAAACTCCATTAATTTCAGCATCCCTGCCAACCCTCCTGCCTAGCAGTAATCCCACCTTCCACCAGTGAGGTATAGCAGGACCACTTGAGACCTTGCTGCCCGGGAAGCAATTCCAAGCAATTCCCACTCTGCAAAGGGATGCACTGTCCCTTGCAATCAGATCAGGAGTGCCACTGCCCTCTCAGCTCAGGCAGAGTCCCTGCAGTCACCTTGGGGATGTGTCTCCAAATGCTGTATCACAGAGGAATGACTGAAGGGAACCTGGTTCTTGGCAGGATGGGGATGAGAGCGGCCCTTGAACATACTCCCACTCCCAGGCAGAGGAGGGCAGGATGCAGCCCATCCCTTCCTTGCCCTGGGATGGTGGCACATCCCTGCAGCCAAAGCTGCTGACTCAGTGCCTGTGCCTCAGTTTCCCTAAGCAGGATGAGTAATAAGCAAAATAAGGAATTCCCCAAATAGGCTAAAATATTAAATTCTTCACATTGGCACTTTGCCTTCACATTTGCTACAGCAACCGGAGAAACCCACGCAGATGCCCTGAATAAACAGTCTCCTGGCTGGAGGTGGGGCTTCTGGAATGCTTTGTACACCTGATAAGCAGGGACCCCTCATGGGGTGGAATGAGTTTGGAAGGTCTCAGTCACACCAGCATGTTCCCTTGCTACTCTCCTGCAAAGGCTGCCTGTTGCTCACCCGTATAATCAGTATAGGATGGGACTGGCATAGCTCTGTGTCCCCTGTGCCCCTCATGGCCATCTCAGGGGACATCTCCCCTTTTCCTCCATCATCCTGGTGAGCCTATGGGTGGCTTTAGCTGTGGCTGCTCTGCTGCAGTGCAAATTACAGGCAAATGGAGATTTTGGCATTCAGCTGCAACAGCAACATTAGGGATAATCAGGAGGCGCCCCTAACTGGGATGAAGCTGTGGGGTGCAGGGAGGCAGGCGAGAGCATGAGAATATTGTAATTACTGGGGCGGATGCAAATAATGAGGGGCAATTAACGCTCCTGGCCTGTGATGTAGCAGGGATGTTGCATCCATAGGGCTGGGACACAACAGGGTACTATCATGGCCACCTGAGGACTGAGTGTGGGATGGGAGGATGCGATCAGCTGCCAGGCTGCCTCCACCCTGGCAGTTAAAGCTTTTCCTGATGCAAGCAGGAGCTACTTACTGGGATCAGCTCCCACTGGAGGCCAGGAGATGGAGATCTGTCTCTGGGATTGTCCCAAGTGCAATTTTTCATACCAAATATATCGGGGCATAAGTGGAAGTTTTCCTCCCACCCCCATTTTTTCTTTGCATTAAAGCATTTTTTTTCCAAGTGACAGTAAGGAAAAAAATAAGCAGGGAGAAAGGATGCTGCTTCCACTCCCTGGAAATAATGGTCAGGGAAGGGCTGGTGATACCCACAGGTGTCATGAGAGCCCTGGAGGTGATGCAGCAAGGCAAGAAGCTCCCTCGCTAGGGATAACCCAGCACTGGCCATGTAATTGGGGCGTCCTACGCACCATCACCCACAAAGCCCTAGGGATCCTCACAAATCGGGAGCAGAGCCTGAGCCAGCCGTTAACTGCATTTGTGCCTCTGATCTTATTTGGAGTGAATGCTTTATCATGATCAAGCAGTGGGGAATCTATTTCTGTAGTTGTCTGCAGGATTTGGGAGGAAACCCCCTCCAAAAAGCTAATATTTCTCTCCAATATAATTTTTAGCCTGATGAGGGTACCCAGTGGTCCTTCCTGAGTCTGCTTGGATTTTGGTCCAGAGCACATCCCAAAGCATCCCACCCTCAGATGGAGGAGTTATCCTTGGATAGCTGTCAGGGTTTGGGCACAGCCACATCAGCGGCTTAGTGGGATTCAAGGGAAGATTAGACACCGAAAGGGATAACTAGAGAGGATAAAAGCTTAGAGGGGATAAAAGCCCCTAGTGCATTGGTGTGCAAATCAAATACTAATTGCCAGGGGTCAGGGAGGCAGTTTCCCTCTAGGAGGGTGATTTATGGCTGCAGGTGGGATGCTGTCAGCACATTGGTGTGGACACATCCTGTAGCCAGTGCTGTTCCCTGAAAGCAAAGCCAAAATTTCGCCCAATCTGGGTAGTGAGGTGTGGACCTTCAAACGGAAAACATATGAGTAAAAATAAGTTTGAAGAAAGCATCTTCAGCTAAGCACTGGTTAATGGTTCCATGTATATCCCAAAGACTTAGATCTGTTCTAATTTCCTTGGTGTCCTGTTCAATAGGACTCTGAGAGTTGGCATTTGTCAGGCAAATGATGATTCCCACTGTTTCTGTGGTGGCATTCCCCAAATACACTTATTTTAGGAGTAGGAGAGGCCACAATGGAGTGCATCTCAGCAGCCTCATCCGTGCTGGCTCTGGCAGGTCCAATGCGTGCATCCTCCCAGCATGTACAGGAGGAGCAGGCATCTCAGACACAGGCAGAGTGATGTGCTACCTGACTCAGCTCCCTCTGCCTCTGGAAGCCGATTTGGGATCCTGCTCACCTTGTCCCAGCTGATGGAGGGTTGTCCCAGGGGTGAGTTGGTGGACCTGTCCCACTGGTGGTGTGGGTTAAACCCTTCTCCAGGCTGGTGGCACTTGTGGGTCTGCACAGGGATAGATGTCCTCAAATCAGCACTGGGAGGGATTGTGGTAAGGACCAGCACTGTGGTAAGAGAGCATCGCTCTGCAGAGTGGTCTCTGACAACACGTGGTAGTGGCATCACCACCCTGCCTCAAATCCTGCTGAATATGGGAGAAGAGCATTTCTCTGGTGCTGGAATGGGGCTTGCACAGGCAAGGATCATCACCCATGGGCTGCTGATCCCCCTGTGCCCAGCCAGGCTGCCCAGGACCCAGGTATGAGTGAGCCTGCCGTGGGCATGCACATGTGCAAGATGCAGTGATGGCACACACATCCCCTCCTCCAGCTGTATCTAAAATCAAGATAAAGCCTTATTCTTCTCTGCATCACGATCAGCTCCATCTCCGCTCTGCTCTATCCAGCCTGGAGCAGAGGAGAAGAAGTTCACTCCTGGCTGAAGGGAGGTGCATGCCTTCCCCAGCTCCCAAGTGATGCTCATCAGGATGCCCATCATGCACAACACCCCAGTGATGTTAGAAATCCAATTTTCCTGACTGGATCTTCCTCTCCCATTAGTTTCATGGGGTCCTATATGAGGATTTCTCCTCTGGTTATACTGGGAACCAAGGGGGATGTGCAAGGGCAGGATCAAAAGACAGTGCTACTCCTACCCAGGAGCCAAAATACGGAGTGAGGCTGAAGCATGGATGAGGATTCACCTGGGATTTAACAGGTATTTTTAAGACCAGATGTAAAACCCAAGTCCTCGCTATTTACAGTCATTAAATGTCCCCTGGTTCATTCTGCAAAGGGTAGGCACATTAACCTTCTGGCCCAGCCGCCCTCCACTAACCACATCCTCATCACACAAATTCCCCTGGCATTTGAAACTGCTCTTCTTTCCAAACCCACTGCTGACTCTCACTTCCTAACCCAATGTTTCGAGGCTGGGCATTTGCTTCTTGTCTTTCCTGAGGATCTTCTAGCACAAATGATGCTATAGGGGAAGAAGAAAATAACCATTATCGAAGCATCAGGCATAAGCACATTTTCATCACAAAGAGATTAAATTTTGCTCCAATTAATATCCTAAAACTACAGGAAGAAGCCCTCCCTCAGGCAGTGAGGGGCAGGCAGGCAGAGCACCACCCCTGCCAAGGCTCATGGCTGCCTGTTCTGCCTTCACCATCTCTCCTGCCAGCTCCCATTTCCATGGAAACCTGCCCTCCTCGCTCCTTCCCCTGCTTACACTCCCTCTGATTTAAGGAACTCAGTTGCTTTATGCTGCCAGAGGAGTTACCTGGACCAGAGGTATCCCACTGGGGCTGGCAGTGATGTACCCCTGCCTGCTGGTACCTGTCAGCCTCTGCCTACTACTGATGGGGGACTGGGCAAATCTGGGGGTGGGTGCATACCCTTATTTCTACTCTCTGGCACCTTAGGCAAGGAAGGGCAGGATCCCTCCTTATTTCTACCCCTTTCACCTCCTTTCCTTCCTCCTGGTTCTTTCCGTGGCTGCCTCTCTTCTCCCAACCCTCTTTATCTCTCCTCCCCATCCCTCTTGCCAGCTTTGTTTACATCAGTAAAACACTTGTCCAGGTCAAATGCGGTTACCTGATAAACACGTTTCCATTGATTACTGGAAAGAACAATCCTCCAGAGCAGCATATTCTTTTCTCTAGGGATCAATAGCACCTCAAGATCCCTCTTATCCTACCCCCAGGCCTCCATCTTGGTGAGGAGGATATGTTTTGGGGTCCCTCTTAGATTTGGAGGCAGGAAGGACCCCCTCCTGCAGGTATGGGATATAAAATATGACACCGGAAGTAGATATATGATATAATCTGGGAGATTGAGAGCAGGGGCCAAAGGGCTGACTCCTTCCATGCTGCACCCATGGGTGACTAAACACCTCCAGTTTCTTCCTCAGGCAAGCACCTCAGCACATTGAAACCTGCACCCATACCATGCACACAAGCCATCACATACCACTCCTCTTGCTTGGGCTTGCCCAGGCATTCCCATTTAATGTTAAAATCAGGGATGCTCGGGCACTGCCAGAGCTCCTCCACCGAGTCACACAGATGGGAACAGCAGGAAAGCCACCACTGTGCAGCACCATGAAGTGGCTGGAGTCCCACAGGCAGCTAATGCACTCATGATGGGGAAGCTCATGCATCGCTCCAGCGAGTGATTTAGCCGTAAAGCCACAATCGATAAAGAGAAATTTAAAGGGATTAAGCTTTCTGCCTCTGCTGCCAACAAGACGCTTCCCATCAGGGTCTTCCCTCCCAGACCGCATCAGCTGCTGTGGGACCCCATTCACAGGTGAGATGTGTGGTTGTGGGTACCCACCAAGACCCCCCCTGAGTACTTGCAGGGTTCAATTGAAAGGGTTTTTTTCAGACTAAAAATGCCAACAGATGTGTAACCTACTGTGCAAAATGATGCTTCACCCACCTATCTGGTGAGTGGTTCACCTCCTCTACAGCAAAACACACACAGGGTGATGCTGGAAGCATCATATCACCATTTGGTATGGGGACAAAACAAATTAACTTATAACAATAAATAATTAATAAATACATAAAAATGATAAATAATAATTTGGGCTAGGAAGAAACCAGCCCACATATTTTGTATGACCCTTATAAACTACTGGAGCCCTGACCCAAAGGAGCCAGCAAAGTGCTGCGTGGCAGAGCATAAGAAGCTGTAATGAATTCACAGTTTCCAGTCTTTAATAAAGTCCTTCTGCAGAGGCTATTAAGGAAACGAAGATGAGAGGTGAAAGTTTGTTATGGATCAGAAATTATCCAAAAGACGGAGAAAAAGGTAAAAGAGATGAGTGGTGACAAAGGCATCTGATGGGGTGGAGAGCCTGGGACATGGGCCTATGGGGTTCATGTCCCAGAGAGGGAACTGGACTGGCTGGACCACGTTGGGGGCTGCATGAGGATGCACCATGTCCGTTCTCAGGAGCTGGGTTGGTTTTAAAGCAGAAGCTAAACCTCATTCATCCCTGGTGTGGGCGTTCATTCAAAACGAAAGCTGCCTTTGATGATGAAGATGCTGATGCCATCTCCCTCTCAACAGCATCCAGGCTGCACGTTAACAACACAGCTCTTAAACTTCTCCCAGAAGGCTGTTTACCCTGCCTCAGCCTTACCGATGCTGCCAGACACCCTGTTGCCAGTCAGAGCCCACCGTGTACCACAGTTCCATCATGGATTTTCACCCGGCTCTATCTTGATTTTCAACGCACATTCGCTCAGGGAGTGCTCTGGAGGTGCCGTGGGAACATCCTTGTCTCTCCTTAGGGCACCAGCTTTGGGTCTACCCCTTGCTCAGAGGGCAAGGATGACCTTTCCCAAAGGCAAAAAAACTCCAGGAACTGAGGGGGGGTTACACCCCACCAGCCCCCCCCACCCTGCGGTCCCACCCAGCTTCATGCCTCTGAGCTCCTAGTGCAAGGGCTGCAAACACCCAGCGCCTCAAACCCCTGCCCTGCTGGGATGGATTTTTTTAATTGGATTGTGACAAACATTTAATACCTAATAGAGCTCACACCGGCACAGTTAATTAAGAAGGTGACTAATCCAATTCACTCGTGGGAGCACAGGAAGAGGGGAGTGAGAGGGAGGGAGCCTGCGTGTGTGCAGGGAGTAGCAGCAGGGAAGGAACAGAGGATGGAGGAAAATCAGCTCAGCTGCCATCGCCCTTCATTTCATTTTGTGTACTTGCATAAATGATGCAGAAGGACTTTTATTCCCCATTTTCTTTTCCCCTTCCAAGCATAAGAGCCATTGAGTAAATGCTGAGCTGTCTCAGGCTCTGTGTGAGCACCACTGGAGTACCAGCTCAGGAGAAGGTGGAAATCTGTGACAGGTCGGATGCTGGCAGCTGAAGGCTGCTTGGGGCTCAGCTGGCAACTTCCATTTTTTCCTTAAGGAATGATCTCAGCTCAAATCTTGCTTTTTATTTTAAAACATCCTGCAGCTGGTTTTCCACCTCTGGATGGGATGCCGGGACCTGCACATCCCAGGGCATCCCCCTCCGCACAGGACCCTGCTGTGGGGTTGGTTCCAGGCACGTCAGGCCAGCAGAGCCAGCTGTGACAACATCTGTATGCCACTCACTCCCCGTCCCCCCAGAGTTGATAAATAAAACAAGTGGAGTTATTTTGGCCCCGGGGACAGGGCTGTCTCCTGGAGCACAGAGCTGCTCTTTCTCCGTCTCTCTGCATCGTCGGAGTTCATTGTTATTCCCCAGCTGAGAACAGGACGTGGATTGAGCCGAGGTCCCCATCTGCGGCGGGCAGCCGGAGAGAGAATCTCTTCATATTAGCGCCTAACGGCATCAATAGCGCTTTTAAATGAAGCCCCAGGGGGAAACAAAAGGACTGAGCAGGGAAGAGTGAGCAAGTGAAGCCGGAGAGGGACAGGGGACGGGGACAGGGACAGAGCCAGGGAGGAGGGGGAAGTGAAGGATGAGCTGGAGAGGAAGATGAGGGGGAAAAACAGAAATGAAGTAGCTCTATATAAACTGCGCTTCCTACCAAAAAGAGGGCAGCTGGAGGACCTTGAGATGCAGGAGACAGTGCTGAGTTCCAGCGATGCTGGTAACACCACCCACTTCTAGCTCGGCCATTGCCCACTGCCATCTGCTCAGCAGGATAGTGCCCCGCATGTTAATCGATGTCCCACTGCAATTAGACTTCATTATGCAAGACTTAAAAAAATGAAATGCCACTTAACAAAATGACAAGTGTATGGGTTAAAATTAGGAAGAAAAAAAAAAACCTACCCAAAGGAAAACCAATCAACCTCTACCTGGGGATGCTGCTCAGCCAGGGCCAGTAGTACCCATGGGCAGCGCCCAAATCATCCACTGGGGCCCCATCAGTTGTCCTGGGGTGCATGGGGCAATGGGTGCACGTCAGTCAGACATGGAGAGGAGGTGGCAATGGCATCGAGTAATTAGTGAGGAATTACACAGAGGGTTCATCCCTCCTGTGGCTGGGACTGAAGAGTTCCCTGAGGTGCTCCCTCATCATCCCCCTTTCAAGAAATAATTACTTAAGTTAAAATTATTTACTAAATGAGGCAATTCTCAGAGTGCTATCTCAGAGCCGTTTGCCCGGTTTACTTTGTTATTAGTGCTACATAATAAATTAACTGTGTAATTAAAGATAAGTTTAATGCTAGTGCTTTGTGGAGGGATTTTCTTTTAAGTCTCCGTGCAAGTATAAACATCCTTTCTAAAAACACAGGCACGTGAACATCATGTGAGGAGGGGCCGACCCCTGTGCTGCAGCTGCAGGCAGGGTCAGGCAGAGCCAGGCTGTTTACCGATCCCCCATGAGAAATGTCAGGTCCCATTAGTGCCAGCATGTCCCCTTGGGGAGACCCTTTGTCACCCCAAGGGACAACAACCAGGTTGAACAAAATCAATCCATGTTTTAATTACTGGCCACGATGATGCTGAGCCATCTGCAGTGCCAGCTTGGCTGCCAGCAGCCAAAATCACCTCTGGTGTGGCTCCCTGCTCCTGTGTCCCATGTTATTTAGCAGGGATATGGATGTACTCCATCAATGGGACCTATTCCTGGCCACGGTGCTTGGCAGGGTGAGGTTGCAAAACCCTACAGGGATCAGAAGACTCATCCACTGCAAAAAGTAGGGAAAATAAAAAACATGCCCTTTAGGAATCCACGTTTTCAGCAATTTCTGCTGACTAACGTGATTTCAGCTGAAATGAAGGAAACCAGCAGGAAGCAGCTCAAGAGCTTTGCTGGGAAGCATTTCCCTGTTGGAGATAATTCTATAGGACTGCAGCGGTGGGACTTAACCCGCAAGGGTGGGGAACATGAGGGGCTCCATGACCCAGGCCATGCTCTGCTCCTCCTGCTGGCTCACCCATCCTGCACCCACAGCCCCACTCCGGTGCGGTGATGGCACGGCTCAGTGCAGGCAGGGCTCAGAGGTCACCTCCCCTGCCAGCAACGCGCTTGGAAAGCTGAAGCTCAGCCTTTCCCCATGCTGGCTGTTGGAGGGAGCAGCTGTCCCCCTGCTTCCTGCCGTGGGCATTCTGGCATGGTCCGAACACATTGGTATTGACTCAGCAATCAATTTTCAAATTCTGGGCAGCCAGGCCAAGGAAGAGTAATTATGCCAGAGTGCCATGTGCTCCAGCTAATGCAAACAGATCAGCTTTCCCCTGGGACATTGCCTTGCATCCCATGATGGAGGGGTCTGAAAAAGAGGGAGGTGCTGGGCGGGGCAGAGTTAAGGCTGTTTTCCTTCCTCCAGCACTCACTGGAGCATCTTGGCTCCCCAGGCACCTCTCCAGCCCCATCCACAGCCCACAGCCCCACACTATCCCAAGCAGGGTTTTCGCCCTGAATGAGTGAGAAGAAAAGGAGGGAGGTGCCCTGGGTGTGAAAGACAGAAAGCTGAAATAACTTCTTCCCCCACCGTGATGCCTCTCATGAGTGGAAAGGAAGGAGATCTTGATGTCTCCCCAAAAAGGAGAAGGAACTTCAGTCAAGTCCAAGAGAAGCAAGGTGGGTCATCAGCATCCCAGATGTACCAGCCACTCAGATGCCAATTAAAGACCCCTGAATAATTCTTGTAACAGTAGGAGACTTCAAACTTCATCCTCCCATGGATGATAAACACTGGGGCTCTGCTCATTCTGGGAAGAGATGGGGAGCAGAAATGCCTGCCAAAAAGCCCTTACTTAGCAAAAAAGCCAAGAGAGGTGCAGGGAGGTGGTAGCTAGGATAGGTCCTAGCTTGTTCTGAGACATACTGCCCCCCAAATCTAAAAGCTTTTAGAATAAAAATGATGAGGATCTCTGCTCACCAAATCTCCTAGAGACAAGGACTTTAGCAAACTCATACCACCTCTGCTGTCCTTTATGCTGGGGGTTCTGGGGAGACCAGGAGCCCTTCTTACCACCAGCCACTCCAGGAAGTGTGGAGGGAGAATTTAGTGTCCCACCCCAACAGTAAATTTGGCAGCAACTGGCCATGGGGTATCAAATCACCAGCAATGAGGGTCCCCAGCATGGGAAGGAGGAGAGGGGACATGTGACAACCTGCAGCTGTGCCACCTCCACCTGCCCTGTGTTTTCCCAGCCCCTGCTGACCTGGATGCTTACATGCTGGCAGGATGAGCTCACCATGCCAGCTTATTAAAAGCATTGTCTTTTACTGAAGGCAGCTGGTTGAAGCTGGGAGACACAAGCTGCCTGCACCTCATCAGTGCTTGCTCTGGCTTTTCAGCTCTCTGTTTCGCACCCTCTGCGCTGTGGATGCCTTGACAGGGAGAAAACACAGAACCACAGAATCACAGAATCACAGAATGATATGGTGTTGGAAGAGACCTCTGGAGATCATCTAGTCAAACCCTCTCCCAAAGCAGGAATGCCAGTTTATGGAAATACAAGGCTTTGACATTGTAAAGCATCAAGGAAAATAGAAAGAAGAAAAAAGGGAACCAATTACCTGAGCCTCATCAATGAGTTGCCGGGGGAGATTGCAACGGGTAATTAGAAAGGGAAAACAAAATCAAGCTCCAAGATGAGGATGACAAGCTGGAGGGGACTGGGAAGGTGCAGAGGAGAGGGGCTTACAGCACCCTGCAACAGGCTGTGGATGGGAGGTTTGGTGCCAAGATTTTGGCGAGGAAGGATTTTCCTCTGAATATTCATTCGGTCAGAAATCTCTGAGAAGGTCCGGAGGCCAAGAAGCGGGTGGGGATGTGACATCTCAACAGGCAGTGCTGAGCCCAACTGCCAGCTCCAGCTACCTGTCCTTGTGCTAGAGGAGTACAACTGCCCCAAACTTTGAGGCTATTTCAGGGAATATAATCGTCAATTAATTAGTGTATGAATGTTGCTGCCCCAGCACCCAGGCTCTGACCCTCCCATTCACCTAGGGAATAGCGGGGAGAGATGGAGCAGAGAAGCCCTTTCAATGCCCAAGAAACCCAATTGAAGCTGCTCCCCTCAAGGGCTGCAGGAGTAGAGGCAGCCAATGGGGACAATCTTTAACTAAAGGTCAGAAAAAATCATGCTGTGCACCCCGGGGTTTCTTTCAGGTGCATCAATAAGGAAGGCTTGACCTGCCTTGGGAGAGTGCCGGAGGGGGAAAATCCCTTCCAGAACAATGTATGGACAAATAACACCTGCTGAACCCACCCAATATTTTCTATTTAATTTTTAAATTTCCTATCCCTATCCTTTCTTATTTCTTTATTTTATTTCTTGCACAGTGAGGGTGACACCTGGCAGAGAACAGTGATGCAGGTCAGGGGAGACAGGGAGCTAATCATGGAGCATGTCCCATAGGGACCTTGAGCTTCAAGCACTTAACACCATCAAATTTAGTAGCCACCTCCCAGTAACTCCAGCCAGAAAACTGGCCACAGTTAGAGAACAGTTCATGAGAGCTGGGAGGATCTGAGAAGCTTTGCCCTCACTAGGATTTTAACTCTGGCCTGGCCATAGGTTGCTGTCCCTTGGCCGGGACCACCCTATGTGAGAAGAAACATCCAGTGACATTGACATGTTGTTTCCCATTACAGGCGCAATTAAAAGGAGAGAGGATTACAGGCAATGGCTGCGTCGTGTCCCTGTCCCTCTGCTGCTGCACGCTGCCTTTATCTCTTCTGCCTGGGCAGTTCCATCGATGGATCGACTTCTTCCCCCACCTAATCTATGGTTCCTTTATGTTTGTTTATATAATATGGTTAAACATCTACTTTACACCCTGCATGCTTGTACTCACTAATTAGCACTTTTCTCCATGTTTGTTGCATTTGCTATGCACTCCAGTGAGATTAATGGGAGCAGGGAGAGGGCTGGGAGCCCCATAGACACCATGCACTGGGGGCAGGAGCTGCAGCCCCCAGCCCAGCAAGTTTGGGTGCCCATCCCTGCCCCTCCCAAGCTGCAGATGAAGCTGTTGGCAGACAGAGCTGTGGCTGTGTCAGGGAAGGACTCCCCTAGGATTTATTTCTGCCTCCTAATGTGGTCCTTGAGCCGCTTTAGGTGGTTTGGGTACCTTGGAGCATCAGGAACAGGAAGGTATCTGTGTCCTGCCCTGTGGCTGGTGCCCTGCAGTGACAAACCATCCACACAGATTTCAGTCCGTCCCCTGGTGACACTCAAAGGCACCTGCTGAGCCCCTCTGAGTGGGCTTGGGGAGCAGGACAGGCAGGAAGGTTTCCAGGGGGATGTCTTGAGCCACCTTGTACCTCACAAGCAAACCTCCAGACACAACAGAGCACAGCCTGCCCCTGCCCACAGAGCCACCTCCACTCACCAGGAGCTGAGAACAGAAGAAACCCCTTTGTCCAAAACAGACCTTCTCCTGGTTAACAGACCTCTTCAGCCTGGGTTTACTAGGATTTGCAGCCAAATCCACCCTCACCCCACCCCCCCCCACTCCTCAGTCACCAGCACGATGAGCCCTTGGCACCTGGCACTGTATCTTTCAGTCTTGGCAGTATGGATCTACATATGGATCCATACCACCCTGGGGCCTGAATCTGTCCCATGGCCCCAGTAAAAGCCCCAGCCCAGGAGGAGTCACCACCTCTTGCTGCTCAGGTACAATACCCTGGGGGAGACCTACCCTCTGTCTCTTCTACTGAGCCTGCCTGTCTGGCATCCTGTTTCTGCCTGTTCACTCAGTCACTGTGAGCATGAACATGAGAGTCAAGTAAACAGCCAGGCTCATGCTCCACCAAAGGTGCAGGAAAACCCTCCTCTGACCCCTCTGTCCGTCTGCCTGGCCTCCTCCTCCCCCCTGTTCCCTGCACCACAGTTTCCCTGTCTGCAGACAAAAGTCCCATGGGGGTGAAACAGGAGGCAAAGACACAAGGATACAGATATGACTGGCAGAAAGCAACCCCCAAATCCGTCCCTTCCTTGAGACCCCAATGTCACCGTCTCTAGTCTCAGCCGATACAGGGAGCAGGGAGAGGAGAGCTTACGGTGGCAAAGTGCTCTCTGATTCCAGCCAGGAGGAAAGGATACAGGGAATTTCCCCCCCAGGCTCTGCAGCACCTTGGCAAACCTTCTGCCTCTCCAGGAAGAATCACCCCCACTGGGCTCAGCCTTCTCCTCCTCTCCAGATAGATGGATTCTGCCAGAAGCTGTAACAGGTAACCGCTAACGAAGCATGCCTAATTAACGTGTTCCTTGCCGCCCCTTCCTCCAGATGCTCAGCTACCCCTCCACTCCACAGTAACCTCACCAAACAAGTGTTCCACTCCCTGGCTTTACAAGTTGCAGCTCAGCAAAGGCTCAGGGAGCATCTTTTAGCCCAAAGCTCTGAGATGGCCCCTTCCAGGGCAGCCTAAGAGGTCGGCTCTGCTAGAGCAAGGCACCATCACTGCCTGCAAGGCAGGTGAGGAGGCAAAAATCACATTCAAAGTTTGGTGAATTGAAACAGAAAGCTGGCCTTAAGGCTCAGCAGGGGGCCTGGGTGGTCTTCATGTCCATCAGCAGCATCTACAGGCAGACGGCAGCTCTATGTGGGAGGAAAGGCTGCGCAGGGTTGTTTCCACCCCGCTTGGAGTTAGGGATGCTGCTTCCCCAGTGGCTGCTGGCACAGCCCTGCAGGGAATCCGGGTGTGCTCAGCCCTTAGCAGAGGAGAACCGTGGCAGGAGGAGGGGGGAGAACAGGGTGAGAAGGAGATACGAAACACGGGCTTGATGGGGAGAGGGTTTGAATTAACACACACAACCCCCACCGCCCCCCGGCACTGCCTGCGAGTATGCAGCAAGAAACCTCCTCCCCTCCCTGAACTGTCTCCTTTCTCCGTATGACGCAGGTGCCAAGAGGCAAATTTCTTTAACCTCATTCCAGCAACAAAAAGAACTTGTAGAAAGTACGGGCAGCTTTTGCCTTCCCCACCTCCCACCCGAAAAACACCAACCCACCCCCCCTCTTCCCTCACACACTCCCCCGCGGCCGGACCAGAGAGACGCCGCACCGCGGCGGGGGAACCGCGGGTGCCTTCCCACCGCCGCCTCCCTCCGCGCCCAACTCCGCGCCTCGCTGCCCGGCCGCGGCGGCGGAGAGGGACCCACAGGCACACAAACGCACACACAGAGATACAGACGGCCGCGGGCCGGGGCGCGGCCGCCAGCGGGG
>VXBJ01004989.1:1012663-1067527 GCA_013400055.1 Nycticryphes semicollaris
AGAGCCTGTAGCGATAGGACAGGGAGTACTGGTTTTAAAATAAAGGAAGGTAGATTTAGGCTAGATATAAGGAAGAAATTTGTTACTATGGGGGTGGTGAAGCACAATCACAACAGGTTGCTCAGAGAGGTGGTAAAGGCCCCATCCCTGGAAATATTCAAGGTGAGGCTGGACAGGACCCTGAAGAACCTGATCTAGTTGAAGAGGTCCCTGCTTATTGGAGGGGGGGTTAGATTATCTGACTTTTAAAGGCCCCCTCCAACCCAAACCATTCTATGAGTCTATAACCCCAGGCAACAAAGTTTGGGTCTTGCATTCCCTCTGAAGGTTAATTAACAGTCATTAGCCTGAGGGAGATTTCCTACCCAGATGGGAAGTTGGGTATCAAATCACACATCACTGTCTGGACTGGGGAACAGAGTTGCTTGGGGAGGAGAGGCAGCTTTGTTCCACGCTCCAGTCCCTCTTTGAGGGTCACACCCAGCTCCCTTTCCAAGCAGGATGGAGAAACGGAGCCACACTGGCATTATACATTGCCTCCAACCAGCCATCAGACCTTGGGGAAGTGGAAGGAAAAATGGTCAATCTGGCAGGATGTATTTTTATACCCATCCTTACTTAACCTGGTTAAAAAGCCCTGAGTTCAGCACTCTCCACTGCTCCTGTACAGCCAGAAACCAGCCTTACCAAGAACATGAGAAACAAATCTCTGCCCACAGTTCGCTGCCTCGAATACAGCCAGGAGAAATTTTCAATTGAAAATTGCAGGTAGAGAGTCATTGAAGCCATTTGTGAATTCTCGACAAATTCACCCAATTACCATCCCTCAGCCAAAATAATGAGGGAAAGATGCCAAAGAGGCTGTAATGTTACATTTGAACATATTCAGAGTGCTCTAATTCCTTTTAACATTGGAACATACCTGAATATTCAAAGTAATAAGCCTCCAAAAGCTTTTTTGCTCAATAACAAGTAGCATTGTTGATGGTAAAATTTGGGTTTGTTTTTTTTTTTTTTTTCTAGCTGAGCTGGTGAACTGAAGTTGAAAAGGGCAATTCAGTCTAATTCTGCATACAACTTTAGACACAGTGTCCACAGGTCGCTGAAAGATTTTCCTAGCAAACTGCTTCATTAGCTGAGAGACTGCCATCCTGAAGAGTTAAACCAGACCTCCCTTAGTCATGATCACAAGGTGGCCCTAAAAGTATCTGTGACTCTTGAGGTATGACTTCACTTCCCAATTTCCCCACATCACTTTGGGTAAATTGCCTAATCTACCTCCTACCTCTGTAAAATGGAAGCTCATTGAGAGATGCAAACCCCATTAATAATGATGAGATGCTTCAGCTCTGTAGGTAAGTGCCCATTAGATGTATATGGAGCCATATACCCGTACCTACGCACACAGACATCCTACATGTAGTGAAACACACAGCTCCAAGGGAGGAGGCAATGATTTTTGGTAGCCTCAGGAACCAGAGCTTACTAAACCTGGTTGACCTACACGTAACGGGTGCCACCAGGGAGGTAGCATGCAACCTTCATAACTGTAATGCAAAAACCTGAGTTGGAAAAGAGGTATTTCAGCTTCAAGAAGACTCCCCCTTTTGTTTCACAGATGTACCAGCAAGAGTACATCTTGGACCACATTGATGGGGAAAAAAAAACCAAACCCAAGAGGCCATATTCGAGCAATAGATTGAAATAGCTGATGCATCCCTCCTGGATTTCTCCACTCAAGGCTCCTTGTCATGGTGGGCAAAAGGTTTTGTCTCAGTTCTGCCTTGGATGCTAAATTCACAGCATGTGGAAAAGAAGTCACTGCTCTCCTTTTCCTTCCAGCCATGATGACAATCTTGGAAGTCAAAGGCAACACCCCTCAAAAAGTCATAGCATTTTGACTATGCATGAAGGAGAGGTTTTTGCCCAAGTTCCTTGGGGCAGGATGGCTGGGTGTAAAATGGGCATACTTTAATTCCTGTGGTAGTGAAGGTACAAGGAAAAAGCAGGGTCAAGCAGGGTCCAAAGCGGTCACCATCTGCCTAGGAGGATCTTTAATGAAACCTGTGGTGAAGCTGAGGAGAAACACACAAAGCCCCTTGCTCTTCAGAGCAAAATACACCCCCAAAATGTGAAACTCACTTGGTTTGCAGCCAACACAAAAAGTTTTCCAAGGTACACATCTGGAGGGGAGAGCATGGGGCATGCACAAGGCATGGATGATCTGAAGAGGTCCTTGGGGACCACTCTAGGAAAAACTAGAGATCTCCATTTAGAAGAAGTCTTTTCAAAGATTGTTTAAAATCTCTTTCCTCCCATTTTGCTTGTGCTGTTTCCAGCTCTTTAGGGCTCTGGGCCATAACCACCCACGTAGCCCAGGCATCCACACACTTCCTGATCCTGCCTTGCTGATGGCAGCAGGAATTGAGCTGCAGCTGGACACCCTGGGGGTTTCCATCCCTGCAATAACATGGTACATTAGTGAAAAGCACCCTCTAGTGAATGAGGTGTTCTGGGCTGGCTTGAAAGCTCCAGGAACCCTTCCCTGGGCAGTCATGTCTGGGGACATATCCAGCAGTGACCTGCTGCTGTTTCCATCCCTCTCCTCCTGCTGCTCCTCTTCCAGCACAGCTCTCAGTCACTATTGCCCACCTGCATCCCTGGGCTTTGAGCATTCCTACAATTTCCCCTGAATGTGCAGGATGATTGGAACTCTGCCCTTGCAGAGTATGTTTGGGAAATGGCTTTTATTTCTTCCATCACTGATGCTGGGGACGGCAGCCCTTTGGGGGAAGCTCTTGTGTGGACCGCCTCTTGGCAGTGGTGATCCTTACATGTGAGCAGAGGAACAAGCTGGGGCTCCCAGCCTGGATTACCAGAAAATCAAACATGTGTCCCATTCACCCAGGCGAGGAATTGATCCATCCTGAGTCCATCTACTTCAATTACAGGTAAGGGCAGGCGCTGCCTTTCCCATGCAGATCCCAGGAAGGCTGAATAACCCTTGAGAGGTCTCCAGCCTGCAGCACTTTTCCTGGGCAGGAGAGCACCCCAGGCACTGCAGCCCCAGTGAGACCTTTGGCAGGGGATGCTTAGGACCCTACGAGGATGCTCATGGCTGTGGGAGGATGCTTCAGGACCTGGGGGGATGTTCAGGGCTGTGTGGGAATGCTGGGAGCATGGATGCTCAGGGTCATTGGGGGATGCTTGGAGTTGGGGGGGGTCTGCCTGAGGCCATGAGGGGGGATGCCCAGGGCAACAAAAAGGATGCTCTGTGGGAGAGGAGAAACACCTTGAGACACTCCAGGAGTGGGAAACATGGGTGGGAAATGTGCTGGTGGCTGCAACCTGTGTACCCACAGGGGTGTCTCTGGCTTTGACCTTGCTGGCGAGAAGCAAATGGCCTTGCTGCAAAGCCAGGGAAAGTTTGTCTTTTTTGTTGACAAAACAGTTTGTCTAACCTTTCATATGTGAATAATAAATGTTGATATTTTTGGATGGCATCACTGTGAAGTCCAACTATTGCAACTGGTGAGTGACAGCTGGCATGGCTGTATGTACAATGCTTATGAGAAGAGGACAGCTTTCAGAAAACATCCCATAAATCTGTGCTTACAGGTCACCGGCTGCACATGACCAACCAAATGGATTTTTACATTTCATGGTTTAAGGAAGGACACAGTTTGCTGCTGAGAGCACAGAGATCTGTTGCTTGTTGTGAAAGTCTCAAGGATGGGACACCTCTGAGCTCTAAGTGTTGCTTATGTCCACCATGTTCTCCATCCCCATGGCCTCCAATGGGCAAGCATATGGGAGAGCTCCAGAAGACAGTTGCCCACAGGGCAGCTCTGAGTTTGATCACTGTTGCTGGGGTGAAACAGCTGTGAATCCATGCCCCACCCTGTGATTTCAGGGCACTACTGGCATTAATTTCCCTGCTCCCCTCCCAACCCCCCCCAGCATTAGCTGCACCTCAGTGCATCCAACAGACCCTAAAGACAGTAAAGCATCATGGGTGGAGGTGTTGCTGATATGGAAGAAGCCACGCTCTTCATTTCATCCTGATCAACAGGTGGATGAGTTGTTTTGCTGCTGACCTGTGCTCAGACCCAGCCCCAAATACCTCTCCATCCTGTTTGAGATGGCCGGTTCCTGGACCCATGCACCACAGGGGGAGAGGTGCCACCCTGCAAGGGCTCCTCTGAGGGCCCCTCCTGGAGCTCAGACCCTTGCAGGAGGCTTTGCATCTGAGGCAGACTGGCAGCACTATGGGGCAGCACATTACCCCAGTGGCAGGGGGCAGCCTCAAAACACACTGTGAACTTGGAAAGCAACTAGTGGCACCCATGCTCACCAGGACAGAGACACCAGCCTGCCCAGCTGCCAGGTTGCAGGCAGCAGCAGGGAAATTAAGGCAGGAAGGGACCGAGAGCTGGCACTGGGTTGAGCACGTCCTCTGCTGGCAAAACACAACACAACCTTTCTGGTGTGCTGAAATTCTGCCATGTAAAGCAAGCTGGAAATCTCCCCTTGCTCCCCACAGGGGTGCCAAAAAAAGGGTCTATTTAAGCCTATCTGCTCTCATCCTGGCAAAGCACAATAGCTCCTTGGTTTGCAAATTGCATTGCCTTCACTTTTTTCCTCCCTCTCCATGCCCCATGCTCACAGCAGAAGGTGCAGCAGCCAGGCCACCCTTAGCTGCTCAGAATTCCCCAGGGCAGCCAGCTCCCCTTCCCAGCTGGGTGGCACTGGTTTGGTTTTTCTCCCTTTCTTCACCTGTCCGGGGTACGTAATGCAGATGCTAACACTTCATCATCATTAAAGTATCGTTGCTGTGACAAGACCTTACTTTCTCATCTGTCAGCAATGCTGGTCACACAGAGAGCATCTCCATCACTGGAATAAATAGTCCTTAAAAGCGAAGGCAAGAGGCAAACAGCCTCTGGGGACTCAGAGCACCTGTGAGGGGTCAGGAGGGCCCTCAGAGGAGAAGGCACCAAATCCCCCTTTCTGGAAACCTTACAACCAAATCCCCTGCCTCCCCAGGCAGCTGTGCCGACCCTCCAGCCAGTGCTGTGGAAACCCATGGCTTTGCATCCCTGTAAGGAGAGGCTTTGCAGGCTCACAGACAGACAAATAGCTCTGTAAACAGCCACGGGGAAAACAGGGACCTGGGGGACGTCGGTCCAAAGAATGTGCTAAATGCAAGCATTTTAAATCCTGATTTTTATTGTTAACAAGTGTAACGGGGTCTTGGCATGATCTCTGGGGCAATGCAGCCAAGTGGGGATGCTCTCCTTCCCTACATGCAGATGAGGCCAAAAATCCCCCCAGATGGTCTCCTTACACCTTCCGTGGCAGGCTGGTGCCTCGGTGGGGTGCGTGTGTGTGGGGGCTCTGCCTGGTCACACAGTGCTGGGGAAGTGTCCTTGCTGGCTGCATCTCCTTCTTTCTCCCAGCTCTATGGGGCAGAGGCAGCTTCATGGTGGGAACTGCAGCATCCCCCAGCAATATTGGGCCTTACAGGTTCCTAAGCCTTTTTAAAATGCAAAATGCCCTTTAGCACTGCTATTGCCACATGCAAGCCTTTTAGCTGTAGCATGAGCGTACTGAAGGAACTAAAACCCATGTTCAGACTTAAAATGTGGTATTAAAAGGAAACTCTGGCAGCTCTGGTGCTGTTCAATAGCCCCATGGCTGCCCCATAGGTGAGACTAAGGAAGGCTCTTTAACCCCATGTTTCTGCCTTGGGATAAGACTGTGCCATCCCACCTTTATCAGCAGGTTAGGCACGTCCCAAGTGCTTCATGTGCCCCTCCAGCTCACCCACGCAGAGCTGCTTTCCTGCAGGAACCACCATATACCTGGGATTTGCCTGTATGCAAATTCACACTCATTTTACAGCTGGGTAAAACTGAGCCCAGAAGTAGCAAGGGCAAGGCAGGAATTACTGGGATGGCTCATGCCTTTGCCCACCCTGAACATCACCTTTGCCAACAGACTGGGGCTGGGGGCAGCCACGGCAGCTCACCTGGTCCTACCAAGCTGGAGGGGACAGCAAGGAACTAGCACATGGGTACCAGCATTTCCATCACTTGGCTGTGCACAGGTTGTTAGAAAAAAAAAGATGATAAATAAAGATAAATGGAGGAGAGCGGAGCATGCCGGCAACCCTTCTCCATCATTCCTTTTCTTCCCTAAGCAGATCAAATTATGACCTGAAATCACTGAATACATATTTTATTATGTGGATAATTTAAAGGATGAGGGTGAGACAGAGAATTCATAAGGTACAGTCATGTTAGAAGACAAAGAGTTTCCATTAATCTCCTACGGGAAAAAAATTGAACAGGAGAAAAAGAGGCCGGGGGCCCGGGGGAAGGGACAAGACGACGACATAGCTCGTAACCAGTGCTGTCTTCTCCTTGTTTTGAGTAAGCTGGGACATACAGGGATGTCTTCTCCACTAACACTAAGACATAAGCTGCTCCTTAACATCTCACAAAATAAATGCAGCACTCCCAGCTCTTTCCAGTCCTGCTGCCCTTTGCCAGCAACATTAACCCATCGTATCACATTTAAAGAGCTTGGAAATTAGCTCTCCTTCAAGCAGAGCTGGGGAGCAGGAGAAGGGGTTAGGATTCGATCATACCTTCCCCCCAACCATGGGTAGAGCTGCCCTATGTCCCTCCCCCCAGACATACAGCCCCCAGTCCACTGCTTGCCCTTGCCGAGGCTGTGCCTGGGGCAGCACCATCGCGGTCTGCTGGGCTTTGGCTCACTTCACCCCAGCTCGGGTGCCTGTCTGGCGCCAGTTCAAGCGTGATGCTCTGATGACTTTGAGGGGTCAGCCCTGCTTTGCTTCCTCTCCACACTCCCCACCCCATTAAGTCATGGGTCACTCTACACTCCGCAGATCGATGTCAGCTTCAGGATGTTTTTGGGTCACCACAGGACCAGGAAGAGCCATTGGCTCTTAATAACTGTTTTAATAACAACTAAAAAACCCCATATACAATATATAACTCTATATAAAATAAATTTCTGTATTTTATAGGCAGCTAAGCCTTGGCACTGGGCTAGGGGAATGAGGGCTTGTCCTTGGAGGCAGCACCCCAGCATGTGCCTCTGACCTGGGACATGGGTGATGGGACAGGAGCAGCTGGGTTGGCGGCTTCAGACCAGCTCCTGCTCAGCTTTAGGAGGACGAGAGGAGTGTATTTTCCCTCTTAAACACCTAAATGTTTTTATGGAGATTTTGACAACTCTGATTAAGCACTGGTAACAAGACAAACTTGCTGTTTAAATAAGGCCCCTGAGGACAAATCAGAGCTGCTGTGCAGTTTCCTTGCTCAACCCCCTGCATCTCACAGGTGGAGAGTTAGACAGTGGGATGGGGGCATACAACTTGCTCATCCTCTGGTAGTCACCATTCTCACTGCGGGATCTGGAGAAGGGGACAGATGGGACAGTCCAGTGCCTTCGCAACTCCAGGGCTCGGTCCATGAGAGCCCAACACTCTGCTTATGGCTCCCCCCGCAGCACCCTGCAGGTCAGTCCCCTCCTGGAGGGAGACTCATGAGGCTGATAGGGTTATGACAAGGTAACCTTTAAATGAACACATTTAATTTCACAATTACAATCTCCTGGGGCTGCTCACCTTCCTGGCAAGGTTCCTGGTGTGGAGAGGGTCGATGGGAAGGCAGGCTGGAAGGGTGCATCGGTGCTGGCTAGTTTGGGATCTGTGCTGAGCTCGCACTGCTGGCTTGGTTTCAGCTGTCACATGCTATTACTCATGCCTCCTAAGGATGGCCGTTACAATTTCTTCTTCTCTCCGAAAGTCTCCAAATTATTTTTCTTGGCTGCCTGAAAGGATTTTAAGAGACTAAGTGACAGCATACTCCCCAGCCCTCAGAGGGGCAGAGGCACTGGAAGGATTTTGTGGAGAATGACAGGGTCAAAGATACTCTCGGAGCTCATACCCCTCTGCTACTTGTGCAAGTCTCGAGATAAAAGCCAGTGCTATTGGTCTCCATCATCACATTTTGGGAGTCAAAGAAGAGCACCAAGATTAGTACATCTTCTTGAACATACTGGGGGACAGCAATACCTTTAAGAGAAGGCAAAACTGGTAAAGGAAAAAATTAACCTGCCTCTCTCTGCCTTTGTTGGTGCATGGGTCAGAGGCTTTGGGCAAGCAGCTGTAACAGATGAGATTGTTCTTCCTTCCCACTCCCCAATGAGCTGTTTTCCACCACAGGCTGTAGCAGGGAGGTTGCACACACTCGCTGTTCCAGGCAGATTAAAGGAGGCTACGATGGGTGCATGGAGCCCCCCCTCACCTGACAGGTTCATGGAGTCCTGTGAGAAACTGTGATCCTGGAAGAGCTAAAATCACCTTCTCCCCTTGCACTGCAGATCAGCCAAGGAAGGTTCATACTTCTTTTTTTTTTCTGTCTCTCATAATTTATTTCTAAGGGATATCAAAAAGATCGCTCTTTTCCTCTCCCAAGAATTTTTTGTGCTGCTCCATGTTATGGGACAAATTCTTGTCTTGCCCCTTCTGAGTAATGATGGCCAACCATCAGACAGGGCCAGATTTAAGGTGTGAAAGTTAAGCTGGAAAGATTTAAAACAGGTTGTTGGCAAAATCTACTCAACCCAAATGGCTCATTAACATGTAGAGCAGAGGAAGACCCAACCAAACATTTTAATTCCTTTATGAAGACGTTAAAGACCAGAATACCCAAATACTGCTTTATTGTTGAACAGAGATAAGGATGAGGAGACCTTCACTTCAAGAACCCATTTGCAGCTCAGTCTGAAAGCAAAACTAAAGCAAACTATGCGGGGAGTAGGGCTACTTCTGAAAGGCAGAACACATAGGCTCTGGTCCTTATCTGATAAATCCTGCTACAGTTCACAGCTTCCCATGGCTTTAAATCCATCTCCCCACTAGCCAAACCTCTTGGATCCTCAACATTTACAGCAGGTGACAGTACCTGAGCTGCTATAGATGCTCCGTAATAGCCCCATACCCGTAACTGAGCACAGCACATGGGCTCTGCACTGCTAAGAGGAAGGCAAACCCCTCTAGGAGAGCAATTGAGGAAAATCTTGTGAGGTTGGCCTCAAGTAAAAGTTTTTGTTGGCAGCGTTGGGGAGTGGCAGGAGGGAGGATGCAATTACCTCTGCTGGACGCCAGGGTCAATACAGGTGCCTGTGCACGCGTGGGCGCTGGAATGAACTCTCTGCTTTGCCCTTGGACGGCTGCACAGGTCCTTGCTGGGTATTTCTGGCCTCCAAAAAGAAACAAGAAAATAAAGAGGACTTTTGAGCAAGGAAGGAGTTAGATTTGCCTTCCCAATTATCTGCTGCTGCCGTTATGACCTTCCATAGTCAAACAAAATTACCCTAAATAAATAAGGCTCCAGTGCTCGAGTTGAATGCTGGTATTAGCAGCTGTTCATACTCACTGCTGAAGAGCCCTGACATATTGATATTAATTTAAATTTCCCCTTGACCATCATTTTTGATTCCCTCCAGCGCTGAACTTCTTTTTAGTAGTGAGGCATGTTCCTCCTACTCTTCTATTAAATGCTTTAGAATTAATTAAAGAGGCTGGCTGGCCAGGCAGGGTTTTAAATTCCCTTTCTTAAAGAAAAATCTGACTCACCCAACACCTCTCGCAGCGACATGAGTGTTGGAGGCAAAACTGTTCTGGGGCAGCTTCCAGCCAAAGGCTTTGTAACCTTGTTCTTTCAAATGAAGAAAATGAGAAGAAAGACTGTAATTGCCTACCACCTGCAATTAATTTTACAAGGAGAGCCGTTAAACCCTGGAATAAGTTTCTCAGAGGGGCTTATGATCCTTGCTCAGTTCAATTGTGAACGTCTCCAAGCCTCAGAGCAAAATCATCCAACTTTGAGGCAAGCCCTGCTCTGGGCAGGGGGTTGTACTGGAGACCTCCGTATGTCCCTCTGAAACTCAACCACCCTCTGACTCAAAAAAGGCTGGTAAAACCTGACAGGGACCATTTCTTGAGGAGATGACTAATTAAAAAAAAAAAAAAGAACAAATGCTATTAAAAAAAAAATATTACAGTAACTAATTACACATAACTTAATATGTCAACTGCAAAGAGTTACCTGAAGGAAAGAAAATTAAGGGGATTAAAATACGAAGCGTGCCACTTGTGACAAAGAGAAAAAATGCCATCAACTTGTGTTTATGAGCTGCTGTGTTTCTAATTAGGGACAGACACTGAATTTACATTTTTATCTTGACTGAAAGAGAATGAAAACCAAAAAAACAAAGGCAGCCAATGTTAAACTGTTTTCCCTGTTTAATTCAAGGAGTAACCTTAGAGCATTCAAAATAGCTGCTTTTTTTCTTCTGTTTTTAAGACCTCAGCTTCATTGGAGTGATTTCAATTTAAAACACAGAGGATCTTCAAATGGGGGGTGAGAAGGAATGAGGTCACCTGCCAAGCAGCAGCCGTGCAGAGGTAGAACAGCAACTTGCAAAACAAATTAGTAGGCATCAATAAACAAGCCACAGGCTGAAGGAAATCCACGCCTGAAACCAGGGAAAGCAGCAAGAGTGATGGCCACTGCTCCTCGTGCTGGCTCTACCTTCAGAGGTGGTTGGCTGGGAAGGACGAAAGGAGGCTCCTCTGCACAGCCCAGCATAGTCACCCAGCACCAAATTCTCTTAAAATGCAGCAAAATGGAAATCAATGGATACATCAGCTGCCATTAGACAGAAGGAACCAATTTCATTTCCTTCTGCCATAGCCCATTGTATGAGCCACCTGAGTCAGAAGGAGACCTGCCGAGAGCACTTCAGAGCAGGACATATGCTAGCACGGTCTCTTCTCTCATTGCTCTCACCCCACACTGGTGAGAGCACAAAAAAACCCCAGCCTACAGCATTTAGGGGCCATCCACACCTCCCCTGAAGCTGAGCATCACGTTGCTCCCCACTGGACAAGACTCTCCAGAAGCCAGCAACAGTTTCAGTCTCCCCCACACCATTCTAGCTGAGAGTCACAGCTCCATACAAGGTCCCCATGACTCTGCTGGAAACAGGCACCAACGTTGAATCAGGACAGGATCATCTGCCCCAAGCTCTTCTGTAAGGCTTCATCCTGCTCCTTTGTTCATAGCCCCAAGAACATCCTTGTTTTAATTTTCTCTCCAAAAGAACCAAAGGACATCAAAAGACCTCACACCCCTTTTAGGAAGATCAGAATCAGGCTTTTAACACCTGGAACGTGAGAGACACCTTTCACATGCCACCATCAGTTATGGCTCCTTCATGAGTCGTCCAAGACTGCAGCAGGGCCTTGCTTTGCTGACCCAGAGAGAGGAGTCCCTGTAGCAATTTCAGCCTCAGAGGTATGAGGGAGACTACATGTACCACAATGAACAAACACAGAGATTCTGTTTGCAAACTGAAACACTTCCTACAGGTATCACTGTGTACATTGCACCTTCGCCACCTGCAGCTAGGAAAAGATGCTACACCCACCAATTCCACTTTCAAGCTTAATGATTTCTGGCAGCAATCCTGACAGCTCAGCATGACTGCTACTTGTGAAGACCGTCTGCACCTTCTTATCCCTCCCGCTATCCTGCCAACAAAGCAACAACAACTCTTAGTATCATGGTTTATTCCCCCTCCGTATGTACAATTAAGTGTATGCATGACCATTAAAAATAAGGCTACTTATACCATGGCTCTGAAACACATTACAAAACAGCTCCGTCCCCTCTCTTATTACAACATTCAAAATGCTTGGCTTTCATGGTGTGCAGAGAAGGGCAAACACAATCTGACCACATGGGCTAGTAAGAGGTGCAGGGCTTTGGTGACTGGATCTAGAAGCTTCCTCCTCTACCTGAGATAGTCAAACACAGCCAGGGCAGTGGATGTGTGTGCAAGTGAGATTGTTATCCCACAACATCTTGGTGAAGTCAGTCCAGGTCCCAGGTAACTGCAGGTCAACTCATATCAACATGTTGCTGGTGGCAGGCAGAGAGGCCCAGGCTTATGTGGACAGGACAACACACTTCTCTACTTTGGAGCTTCCCCTTTGGATTGAGGCAGGGACATAAGGAGAGGCAGAAGGGGAAGCTGCCCTTCTCTTCTTGATAACCAAAGGACTTCAGTCTCCAGGGGTGTCATCTTGGGTGACACTTCTCAACATCTAATGCATCTAACAAAAACCAAAACCAAAACCCAACCCACCAAAAAAAAAAATAAAAATCAAAGGAACAACTAAACCATATTGTTATGGGATCTCAAAGCAGATTGCTTGCATGTCCAGGTAAGGCTTAGAGACTTTCTTTTTCCAGTGGGGAGGAAGGAACAGTCCAGGTGAAAGTAACCAGAGATGTGCAACCGAAGACAGCCCTATGTGGTCCTGTAAGCTCCCTTCCCATGTAAATCTGCTCCCATATGCAACAAGAGAGAATCTTCCAGCTTCAGCTTGTGGCTCAATAAATTTTATTATTCCTTTTTGTTTTTATTTAAAAGAATTTGTTTTCCCATCATAAAAATTAGACAACCATACCACCACCACCAGCAGCAGCAAAGTCTGTGGAGTTAATGTTGATGGCAGACAGTTCACTGGTATTTCCAGTGTCTCAAAATGTCCCAGAAAGTCCATAAATGAAAACAAAAACAAAACAAAAACCCAAACATGATGGTTTTGGGGAGGAACATCAAGGTGGTTTCGGTTTCTTGTCCCGCTGAGGATCCCAGATGAATACTGTAGCATATCAGCTGGACCAAGTACCTCATGCCTTGAGAGAAAACCCTTCATACCAGCTCCAGTACCTGATTAGTAGGGAAGACAAGACATTTAGAATAGCAATTTATTATATTCATTACCAGCATATAGATCACTTGGACAGGACTAACCCTTCCGTCTCCACCCCTTACCCTTTATTCACCAGCATGCAATAATATCACGCAAATGGGATAAGCACTTGGCAAGGATCCTGATTTTGATGTGTGCTTGCACTAGGATAAATTATGGCATGAAGCAAAACCATCCACAGTTGTCTTATTTCCACTCATTTTCAATCAACCAGTCTTGGAAATCTTGTAATGGAGATCAGAGATTTTGTCCTCTCAGCTCTCTGTGCTTGCTTTTCCCCTGTATCACGGTGCAGCAGCCTCTGCACCATGGTCTAGAGATAGCGGAAGAAGAATGACTATGAGGGCTGTCACCTGCAGAGTGATTTGCACAGCCTGCATTAACACAGGGTGGTTTTACTGGGGAAAGCTTTAGCCCATGGGTGCATGGCATCTGCCCTCAGATTGGAGTGGGTTTGTGCAAACCCAGGCCTTTCCCAGACCATCCCACCATCCCCCTGTGTGCTGCCAAAGGCAGATAGAAATACCAGAGTTCTGACAGCCCTGGCTGTTTGCACATTGCTCTGTCTACCTTCCCTCATTAACAAGCGAACTGCATAAGCAAAACCCCTCCTCTCTAATCACTCTTCTATTGCTGCTGGATTCACTTCAAGATATCAGAAGCATCTGTGCATTTTACCCATTTTACTAAGAAGCAAGTGACCAAAGTAATGAGCAACCAGTTCCCCAGCCTGCTAAATAAAAAGTGTAGGAACGAGAGGCTACAGCATCACACGCTGCAAGAACAGGAGAAGCCAGGCCACTTGTGGCCTAAAAAGGAGGAAAAAAATAAATAAATCTTGACATGTAGTCAAACACAGATCACTGCGGTCTCCTCGTTAGCTGCTGTTTTGTGACTTTTCTTATTTGGCTCCAGAGAGTTGCTATTGTCATAGGGATGCAAGGAGAAACCAGGCTGGGGACCTTCATGAGAGTGACAATTCAGTGTGCAACTTTCCAAAAAGCAAGTAACCCCCCTTCATGAGCAGCTACATAAAACTGCCAGGGTTCTGCACGACAAGCTTGCAGCATTAACCACCAAGCCTCAGAAGCACGGTGGAGGTCAATACTGCTGTGCACAACTTGGGATGGCATCAGAACTGCGCTTCTCCAGAGGATGAGCACCAGCCTAAGTATAGGTACTGGTTGTGCTTGGCTGCCTGATAGACACGTAAAGAAGGACAAAATCTCTTCCATATTACTTGACATTTCACATATAGAAATAGATTAAACAGACACTTTAATTCAAGGGTTGAAAACCTGGCAAAACACTGGCTGCTTGGAGTAAGAGGAAGGCTGTTGCTTTCACAAAACCCTGTGCTGGCAGCTGCTGTCTGTTACAGCCAGACTAGGCCCCAGGAGCAAGCAAAGCAAGGGAGCATCCCTGCTCATTTCAAACACTGCTCCAGGTGGCTGCACATCAGGAACTCAGCTTTCAGCTCTGCTGCACCCAGTGTCAGCAGCAGCAGCAGCAGCTGCTGCCAGAGCACGGGCTCTGGTTTATGCCGGCAAGTTAACGCCCAACCTGCATTGCCACAAGAAGCGGCACAAGCCTGGGGATGTCCTTGTGCCAGACTCTGTGCTACTGGGACCCTGAGGAGCGCTGGAGGGACAGCAGGTGCTTGGATGGCCACCAGCAGTTTTTCTACACCTTGCTTTAACTCTGCTTCATTGCTGGTGTGCTGTCTGCTCACTCCATGTGCCAGAGGCAAATACATCATTTAAATTACAAAGTTCTACAGTGAGGATGACCTCCTCTCATGGTTTCTCCTGGCTGTACGGTTTCTCTGACCTTGTTCTTTACTAACAACAGATTCAAATGTTTAAAGAGGAGATGCATGAAATAACTTACCTTAATTGTACCCTGACTGTTAGCAGCAATCAGCACATTGGACTCCTAGAAAAAAAAAAAGAAGAGGCACTGTCACAATCTGCCTCTGGTTTAGCTTTTTTTTTTTATTTTTTTGAAAGAAGTGGCGGAGAAGCAGCAGTTGTTTTTATCTTAAACATTAGAAGTATATCTAATTTCAAAGGAACTTAACTCTTCCCATTTCCAAGATGCTTCTGAGGCTAAAAGTCTTTATAGAAGTTGTATTACCTTGAAGAATTAGAAAGCAATAATCCCTAGTGCTTGTTCAGAGCTCTGAATCTCCAAAGCAATTTACAAACATGAATTAACCTCACTGTCTCCCTGTGAAGTGGGCAAATAATAATAATAATTTTCAGCTTTTGGCAGCATATGGACAAAGGTCTCCAGTGCCCTAACTAAACCAAATAATCACCATGACAAAACCTCTCCTGCTCTGAGGCCATGCAACCTCTCCCAAAGCCAAGAGATTTCAGACAAGTAAAACAAAGAGGAGAAGAGATTGGAGAGCAATAGCTGATACACCCAGTTTGGAAGAGAAAATGAACAGAGAAGGTTCCAGCCCTGCTTTATTCAGAAAGGCAGCACCTATTTACCTCCTGCCAACTGATGAAGTTGCCTTTGGAGATACCCTGGTTGTCTGCAAATTAATAGTCTGCTGCATCAGTCAAGCAACCCTCAGGCAAAAACTGAGGGGTGCCAGCCGTAGTCAGGAGACAGCCTCTACCCTTCAAATTTGTGATGCAACCAGCAAGTGCAGACACACCCTCCCAAACCAAGATCATCCAGACTGAGGAAAATCCAAAGGAATGATACGGTGCCAATAAAACACGTAAGTGTTGGGGGGCTCTGGCAACAGCCCTGGAGATGCCGAGGTTGAACCACTTCTCCCAGACTGGTGTCCTGCATTGTACACCACCAAACCACCCTCTGCGAACTGTTTTCCCTAAAGTTAGCTGATATCTTCTCTCAGAAACATTTCCCCTCTCTCTGCTACTATCCATCCCCAGACAAACTTGCTGTAATTATCCCATCACTTAACACATGCATTTTTAATAAACTCATTGACTAGACTACACCGTGCTCCAGAGTGAGCAGAAAGCCAGCTTGACTGAGCCCCAACAGGGTTGCACGTTGCCTCGCCATGAGGTTTGGGACTTTGCACAACCACCAGCTTCCAAGCAAAGGGAGAAAAATCCTTTTCAATGCAAAAACCCACTTATCAGGTAAGAGTAGCCTTGTGGTGGATGATTGGTCTAATTGTTACAGATAAGACTTGTTCACCCTGGTACAATCATTAGGGGATTAGTTAAGACTCCCGATATTATCTCACCAATGATCCTCCAAGTCAAAGCTCCTGAAAGGAAAGTATATCTGCAAAGGAAGCATATATTCCAATTTCTATTAATTTGGTGGCTAAAGGAGTCTAATCCTGTGAACCGTCTAGCTGCTGGTTAACAGCATTAGAATCAAAACCCACCAGGGGGAAGCAGATATAAATGTGATTTGTGGGCTAAAACAGGGACCAAGATGCCTGGTAGGATTTTGGAGACAAGGGAGAGACACTAACAGTTGTCTAGTGTACAGTGCAGTGCAAGAGAGACTTGAACTCCTGAGTACATGATCCAGGGTTTGAATGATTCCTATTTGCACTGTGAGCGATTGGTAATTCATCCTGCTGCTGCAGTCTGCTGGGGTACCACTGTAAATGAACTCTGGTTCAATGAACAGTTTTACCTGCTAAATAAAATAAAAACGCCAGAGGGTAATATACTCTCACTCCCTTGTTCTTCAGAAGCTACTGGGTTTTTTTTTCAGCAGGGTCTGAGCTAATCACTGCTCTGCTGCTTTCATCCACAACCACGAGATATAAACGGGAGCAGACAGCAGCAAAATTAGTACCAAATCTGTCATCGAACAAGCAGTGACTTGCTTGTTAAGGCACTCTAGCACTGTTTCCCCAGGAACACAGCTAAGTAACCTGTTTTTAATTGTCTAAAGAAACAATTCTTTTAATTTCATGTTGCCTGTAAAACAGCCAATATATTCAACACGTTAAACAACTAAGGAAATCATGAAGTTGCTTCGATCTGTGAGTTTGTAACTGATGACAGCTGTGTTGAATCTTTTTGCCAGGACACATGTGAATGGAGTCACCACATAATCAGAGGCAACCACTACAACCACTTAACTAATAGGTACAATACCTATTTTCCCCTACTGCACGACTAACAAGCATTGATATATCTCAGGCATGAAAAATAGTGTATCACCATCCATTGTGAATGCCTGCTTTACTTTATTATAATCCCTTGGTGGTTCTGTACAGGCCAAGAAGGTCAAAATGCTGGAACAGGCTGCCCAGAGAAGTTGTTGAGGGCCCATCCCTGCAGGTGTTCAAGGTCAGGCTGGATGGGGCTTTGAGCAACCTGGACTAATAGGAGGTGTCCCTGCCCATGGCAGGGAGGGTGGAACAAGATAATTTTTAAACCTAAACCATTCAATGATTCTATGCCTCCCAAGTTTGCTGTCTGCAGGAGCCAGAAACTCCTAAAGCAGAGGCAGTGGTATGTTGGAGACCCATCCTGACTGAATAGACCTGGCTCTGAAGAAATCAGTCATTGAAATAACTCTTCTAACACATACAACCCCTTCTATAGGTGGTTAGCACCTGTAGCCTTTTCTTGCTAGGAGAGGCAGAAGGTGCCAGCTGCCTTCGCTAAAACAAGATTGAAGGGAAAAAAAAAGAAAATAAAAAAAAAGAACACACACAGCAAAAAAAACCAAAACCCACAAAGAGATGAGGGTTTACTGCCTGGCAAGCAACAGCATTTTGTTCCATGCATCTCAAGTATTACTGCACACCGGTGGAAAGCCACTGAATGTGTAACCTGATGAAATATGGCAACCTCTCCTCCGCATATCAAGGCAGACAAGGAGCCACTGCTGGTGATGTGGCATGGAGCAACCTGAGTCCCCTGCAATGAGATAACATGGCATCTCAACAAGCCAGGGAGAGCCATAAAATTGATGGGAGACAGCTTAAGAGTTTTAGTCCCGTTAAGCCAGCAAACAAGAGCAAGGCTCTGGGGATGTCAAAAGTATGCACCTTTTTCTCTCTTGGCATTACATATTAATTTAGAAAGATTAATTGACAAATGTAGATGCACCTCAGGCCTCAGTCAAGATTAACAGAGTGTCCAGGTCCAGAACAGCTCTAAGATGCTCCAGAGCTGAAGTCCTGTGCTAAGACGTACAAACAGCCTTCCATGCATGCCAAACTTTTTCCTCGACTGCAGAGACAGGATTATAGGACGTCTGAAGGACAGTTCCTTAATGTCAGGAAGGACATGACTCCACCACAAATCTTTGTTATTGCCTACAGACTGGACACATACCCACACGGAGGTAGGCATTATGCAAAATGAAGTTGTAAATCACTCCTGAGAGCAAAGACACACCAGACAGAAGCACCTCAGTCCTGAACCTGACTAATCTCCATCTCTCGGACACAGCACTGAATGAACATGACTCATCCACCCATGGGAACTGAGGAGCATTTCGCCCTTGGGATTTGAAGGGGCTCTTGTTGATTGTGCCAAAAGAAGAAATTTCTGCAGCACGTTCTTGATGGCAAAGAAAACAAAATCAAATTTAGAACCTTCCTGAGTAGATGAGCTACCTGCTACATTCATCATTCAAAAGAATTATTCACCCAGTGACAGCTGGGTTTTGAAGCACACTGATTTCCTTCCCTCCTAGATGAGCCTGTATTTGGATGGCCCTGGGGAAGCAATTTGTACAGGGAAGGAAGGGAGGAAAGAAGAGTCTGGCTGACTGCTGGTATTCATGCAAGAGTAGTTGGCATTAAGAGAATCAGAAGTGCTCTGGATGTTTTGTGAAGCTTGAGGATACTCAGCTGAACAACTGAAAATAGTCCGAGCTGCTTTAGTGTGATAGAGAGTAAAAGACAGCTGAGGTTGAAGCTCTTCCACTTGTTCTTTACATCTTTGTGCAAGAAAACACTGGGGGAGGGGGAGCTAAATGAAAGTCACTCCAGACGGACAGCTGTTAAAACCACACACACGTCTCCTTGGAGGAACATATACTGATATTCACTTGGACTGAACTCTACGGGGCAAGCAAAAGCTCCAGACAGACCCTCTAGCTAAGCTGTAAACCCATCCTCTCAGTAACTCATCTCTCATCCCTCGTCACTACTAAAGAGCCACCATGGACGCCCACCTGCAGTACTCCAGGAGTTAAGCGCCCTTCTCACCAGCAGGCTCATATAAAAATCACAGCCAAGTATTTGATCATTTTCCTCTCGATACAAAATAGAGAGCCTATACCCAAAGGGGCTCAAAACAGGCAAGATGAACACAAATCATCCACATATTTTTTCCTTTAATATAATAACTCGTGAGACCATTCCTCTTCTGTTATCCCACGTGTATCAATCCTTAAAGTCAAATTCAGAAGTTCGCACCATCCAGTGCAAGTTTCTCTGAAGGAAAAACTGGAATGTGGCCTACACAAAAAGAGGAGCCTGGATGTTGGCATTGAAATTCTCGGTCTCCCTGTTGGGAGTAAAACTGTGAATCAGAACATTTATGTGTGAACATAATCTACACTTTTGTAAATGTGGTAGTTTTGCAGAAGTTAAGTTTTACCAGGAACAGAGTCAGAATACTTGAGGGCCGGGAATTGCAGTAACAACTATGGCTTTAACCATGTAAGCCAACACATTAAAAGATGTAGCAGCACTCCATGCTGTTAGCCCAACAAAACTAACCTTGAAATCAACTTAGCCAACTGTGTTTCCTGCAATGCTCATGCTGAGGAAGGAGGAAAGTTTCACTAAAGGAGAAATGGTACAACGTGGACTCATTTCTTACTTGTCCAACCTCCCTCACCTTTCTCCTGGTACCAGCAATAACACAAAGGGCTGAAGAATTTGTTCATTAGGAGGATTATTAATATGCAAGATGTTTCTCTTCAAATTCTGTGTGTACATGTTCACACAATGGAATAGAAAACATAACTGGGATTTTCAAAGTATTATAAATAGTTAAAGGCCATGAAGTTTGTGTCTCTGTTATCTCCCCTTTTTTGCATGAAAAAAGCATATTCACCTCGAACTTCCAGCACAGTTGTCATTGAGGTAAGCGTGAATTTTCTGGATTTTCAGCTAGGTTTCTTTTACAGATTCACAGTTAGGGTTCTTAAAGATCCAATTTTAAATTAACTTCTCACCCCAGCAGACATCTTTGCTAACGAAGGGCTGGTTTGTCAGCAATTCTCTTTCAAGCAGACAGACTCGCTGCCAACAAACCCCAAACACTTACTCAAAGGAACTGGAGTCTAATTAAGCAAAGTCGTTGATACAATGGGAAAATATACTGGGTGAGAAAGCTTGCATGCAAGGGGCTGTTGTCTTATGTTATTTATAGGCGGAATAAAAGGATATAGTTGAACTAAATCTAGTGCTATTTGCACAAAAAGCCCTTCAAGAGTAAAGCTACTTGATCTATACTGAAGATGGCAACTATTACTCAGGTGCTGGCTTTTAGGACCATCTGCAAGACATAGGTCACTGAAACTTTTCCCACTGACATCACGCACAAAGCCTTTTCATACACCAAGATGTGTGAAAGCAGTTCCCCAATAGACCACCACTGTTTGACTGCTCTTCATCTCATAATTAGCAAATTCTAATGGCTTTTCACTCTAATTCCCCCGAGATCCGGTTATTTTCCTGTCGTATGGCTCAAGTCTGCTTTTGGTTTTGAAAGTAATTACAAATTCTAACCTAGGAAACACGATGAACCTCCAGTGTACAGAAACCAAGAGGTTCTTAAGAGCTGAACTGCTAGATTAGGTTTCTTCCCAGCAGGATAATGTGTTGCAGAATTCTATTTTCTTTTTTCTGTTGCTGTGATATAATTATTATTGATGAAGGGGTGCGCAATGGGATGTTAAAGTGGTGCAAACTCCACTATCTCCCTGTGCGCCAGAATTTCCTTTACAAGCCATCACACTCACCTAACATTAATCCCTTCTCACTAATTTTAAGGCAATATTATCCATACTGTGAATATCAGGTCCAAGTAGAAATTAATTACTCCTTTAAACTGAGCACTTCTTTAAAGAATGAGGTCTTACATACAAAAGATGTTATACCAAGACATTTCAGGAGCAGCAACACCCACCTCTTTAGGTTTTAAACCTCAAACAGAACACACATGCCTAAACTGTGTTTTTTAATTCTTAGAAACTGTTTTTTTTTTTCTCATTGTGAAGGTAATTCCTTTGTATGTACAGAGATAAAGTCTCCTTAGGGTTATGTGGGCCTAAAAGTAAAAGTAACAACTCAATATATCTGAAAATGGTCTTGTCTGTGCTTCCTCCTAGATCCAGCTGCAAATACACAATCTTTTGGAGTTTTAAGCTACACAATTACACCTGAACAGCAGAGTAAAAATATTTTCTTAACACATTAATCCACAGATGTACAGATGATGGCACTCCTTTGACTACCTTTCTATAGAAAGACTTGCCTACAATCATATACACAAGTGTGTAGTTTCTTCTCACATAGGCATTAATGGACACACTATAAAGGGAAAAAAGGCTTTCAAACAAATTAGTGTTTTCATCATCCTCCATCATGCAGAGTTTATGGCTTCTACACAAGATAACATGCATCTCACTAGGCAACGTGCACAGGTAGAAATTCAACATCTCCTTGAATCGCTGCCTTTTTTTCTTTTGCAATTCTAGACTTTAACTTTGTACATGGGATGCTTTTATCAAGTTTCCTGACACTTACCACATGTGGTATTTTCTAACTGTGACTCTCAATACTTGAATACATCCCTCTTTCCTGCTCCCTGAAGAAGCAGCCTTCTCATTTTTGGATTTTACACTTAATGTATTTTCCTACTCGTATTCAGAGCAAACTCATCACAAGAAGATGCCGTATGACTGGAAGCTTATTTGCTATCGCATATACCCAGGCCTCTGTATTCACAGCATATGGGTGTCCAAGGGGAAAGCAGTCCAAGATTTGCTCCAATGTACACACTCAAATAAGTAGTAAGCTATGTCTCAGCCAAGTGAGAAATCACTTTTTCTTAGCATGACCTTTCTTTTCAGCATGTAGCTCTCAAGAGAACAAGATCAACAAGGCAATTGAAGACCAGGTTAGAGGAAAACTGAAGTAAGCATGTGTACGATGCTGAAGAAAGACACACCAAGTTGCTTGTTTCTACACTGTCTTCCTGACTGAAGGTGGAAACAGAGGCCAGTGAGACTGATGGGAAGATGGCAAAGAAAGCTCTGGGAAGGCAGGAGAGCCAGCCAGCAAAGCCCGTCCCAGGGATTGTAGATATATATTAAAGGCAACTGCCTCAGTAATTTAGTTGTTCTGGAACAAAACTGTTTTTGATGAGTGCCTAATTTATTTAGAATTCAAGATGAGAATACCTCATCAGACACATTATTCTGTATCTACTGCAAAGTGAAGTACACAGCTCTAACTGCTGTTGCACACTTCCCATCAGGCAAACAGGAAGACGTATGTTAAAACAAAGTTATGTTGGCATTAAGCCCCCTCCCCAAACAGCAAGTCTTCTCCTCCTCTATATGTAGGAATACTGAGCTCCACTGCCCATCTATTTGTGGCAAGGTCTCTAAGACTACTTGTTCCTATGGTCGTATATCCTGGGATTTCAGATGCTCCCTATAAACAATATGCTCAAGGCCTTGAACAAAGCAACAAGAGTATAGAAATATAGCTTGCAATAAGCCTACAAAAAACTTATACATAAACATGCAAAACATTAGCATCAATATTGCAAAACCACAGGAAGTGGCTAGGCGTTAGTTTAGTGAACACAGCTTTTAGCATCTATTCTTTTAATACTTAAACTTCCCAAATATTCATTTGGAAATTCTACATAATGCAATGCTGTACACCGCTTGACAACTGCACAGTCCAAGCTACAGCCGATACATTTTCCTCTCCCTTCTCTTCTACTGATTGTTGCAGTCAGTCATTACATCATGCTGGAGGTGATGAATTTAATCTCTCTCTATCCAAGGTCACATTGCCCTGCCCATCAGTGCTCTATCTGGCAAAACCAAGCCCTAAGATATTGTCACTACTATCGCTATAGCAGTAGTTTACACCTCCCTTCCAAATCTCCACCAGAAACAAAATGTGGATCTGACAAAATAGCCACCAATATGCATGAGAGTATGCAGAGTGTGACCTAAATACAGTACATGTAGATTTTGTGCAGACTACTGGCAAACAAACCACCAGGGACCGGAGCTGTAAACAAAAAAAAAATCAGAAGATTGTGAAAAGCCTTTTTAGTCCAAGCTACCCCAAGTTAGACAGACAAGCAAGTCCACAGCACAGCCTACCACAAATGCTACACAGCCCCATCCTGGGGCACAGCAAGCACCATCACTTGCAGCTGCTGCACTGGGAAGGAATGGATTCTGCTGGGAAACTCCTGAAAGATGCTAAAAGACATCTTTTCCCATGCTTCCCAGCTCCTTGGTTCTCTTTAATTTACAACAAACTCCTTGCTCTACTGTGAAGGGCAAACTCCAATTTGTTTAAGCCCTGCTTCACATTTAGTATGTTCTCTTATACCTTTCCTTTCACACTAGCAACGTGTTTCTTGCATCCCTCTTTACCTTCTCTGCTCTTCTTCCTTCTTCTTTTTGACAAGTCAGTGCTTTCTCTTCCACCTCATCTGTACCCAACAGTCCTCAGTTGCTCTGTTTCCTCTTTCAAATCTTCTTCACTCTTGAATCAGCAATTCCCTAGTTTGTGCAAGAACGCTTTCATCTTTCCCAGACCATCTGTCCCATATCCTTTGGGGCTTTTGTATTTGTGAGATCATTGCCCCTTGCATGGCACCTCTCATCAGAACCCTGCTTTTAGCATTCTGTTCTTGAGTTTCAACTGCCTCTTCTAAAGCACTGTGCATATCTTCCCATCTCCTTCTCTCTCCCCTTTGTGAATCCACCTTTAAAAATCCGGCTTACAGAACAGCTTCCTTCTCTTTGAAACCATTTTGCTTCCAACATGCTAGCACCAACAGCAACATGCACATCTTCCTTGGGTTCAGAAAGGGAATAGATGATGGTTAACCTTTCTCTCTGGCCCTAGGAGCCAATCCACCAACTGTATCTGCTCCCACAGGTCTTCTTCCCTTCTTAGCTCTATACTTTCAGATTACTGAACTCAATATTGCAGTAGGATGACATATCTGTTCCTCTGATACCTGCCTGGGCTCTCAACTACAGCTCTATTCCCACCTCAGAGACATCTGCCCAGATAAAAAACAGAGGAAATAAGGCTATAAGGAAGCAGAAGCCTTATGCTTAGAGACTGAAACACCACGTCATGTTGTGGGAACAAACCTCTGCTGGGACAGGAGCTTTCAACAGGTGATCCATGTCAGCAGCCTTGCAGATACAGACATACCCCAGATAACCTTTCTTTCACATCTATACAAAAGTGTAAGCATATGTATCTTGCTTGATACACAAGAGCTAATACCACATATGCCAGCTGCCATGCTGAACCTGAGCACAGTCCTCTGAAGGCTGGCTTCTAAGTTGAGCCAAGAGGGATCACTACTGGGTGACTCATCTCCTGTGCTCTATGAAGCTCAGTGCAGCACTGATGTTGCCAGTGGCTTCCCTGAGCCGGGCACTGGAATTTGGCTTCTGTTATTAAATCAATCCCTACATAGAAATACCACAAAATAAGCCATTAGCTGGTCCAACTCCTGCTTCCCTTACTCTCCCAGTGCCATTAGTTTCAGTCTCAAAATAGCAGAATGATACATGCTTAAAATTGACCCAACCACCTTGATGTTAATATTTTAAATTATTAAGTCTTAGTTCTGTAATGCCAATATATCATTTATATGTGCACTTTTAATTAACAATCCAATCAGTAAAAACAACTCTGCATTCGCACAGCACATTTTGTCAGTGGAACCAGAGACACATTACAACATTAATTAAGTGTAACAAATGCCCTGGTGAGGTAGCTAAGTATTATCCTACTTTGGCATGTGGGGAAACAGAGGCAACATACTCAGTGGATTTACCCAAGGTTAATCCAGATGTTCACAATGAGGCACTGAAGAGAAAAAGCAGGGAGAAATACCACTGAGATTTAACTCTCCCAATAAGCATTGTTTTTCTGAACTACAGTATTGACTTATTTTCTGACAAGAAATCAGTTCCAGCTGTGTTCCCGTACCAGACTAAGGGCACAAACCACTGCATGCTAAAAATCAACCCTAAACTGCAACAGCCTGCCAGGTCAGGCTGAATGTACTGGGTCCATCATGATACCCAGCCAAGGGTCCTGAAGAACACTTAGTGACGCTTCCCACCCCCACAGTTTACACCTATGCACACATCTGAGCTCATGGGATGCAGAATAATTACCTAGCAGTCATAGATTTTAGACCTCCATCAGTGTCTGCTATCTCCCAACAACTCATCCAGCCCTAGGGGAGTTTCACACCAGGCTCCCATAGCAGGAGCTGGGAGAAGAGCAAGAAATTCCTGAATGACGCTGGCTCTACTCACAACATGCTGAACAATTAAGAATCTTGGAAAATACCAGGTATCCAAATATACTCATTCTTCTACAAACTCATAGTTTAACCAGTCTTTCAGGCCACAAAGAGCCCATCCTGCCATCACTTCCTTTCCACACTCAGGAGATGACCCTCACAGTGATCCCAGACAATGGTGGCAACCACACAACCATGACAGCTTCGCTTGATGACATGCTCCTCTGTGACCTCAAACTACAGATCTGATCCAGCAGTTACTTTTGCTTCCCCCATTTGATACAGAAAACCACCATTTCCTGGGACTGAGGCTCTAGCAAGCAGCCAAAATGATCTGCCCAAAGTATCAGCAATTTTTTTTTTTTTTTATAGTGCCTGGCAGCCACCCAGAATTCAAGTCCAACCACCCATACTGGGGCAAGTGCAGCCTTGTTTTTTCCAAAAATCATGAATTCTATTCTCTATGCAAATTACATGCTGTAGAAATGCTTCAGGTTTCCCAATTACCACGTGATGAAATGCTTCAGACCCAGATGATGCCTAGTGTTAGTCCATTTAAACCCAGTGTGTGCCTCTCAGCAAAGCTAGACAGATTTTCAGTTCTCACTGAAACCAAGAGGAGCTTATCTCCCCAACATCTTTGGCAACTGGATCTCTCTGATTAAAGCATCTGTGTATTGATATGAAGTTCCTTCTCTAGGCAGAATGATATACAAACTGTTGTTTACATGAGAGTAATCACAAAGTCACAGGGTGTGCAGAAGATTAAATAACACAAAATTCACCTAATTAAACCCAAACAGAAAAAGGCTTTACTAATATTAAGGCATTTAAGCTACTACAGGCTTAAGACACAGCAGGTAAAACCCTAAATTGATCTCTCCAGAAAGAGGCCGTGTAACCAGTGGGTATGTGTATTGGCCACTGTTAGTGGGAGAGGCTGGAAAAAAAACCCACCTTACTAAACCCCTCACATGACACCGCCTCCCCAAAGCAAAAGTGGAAGAACAATTAATTCATTACAACTGCAGATGGTGGCAATCAATAACAGAGAATGGATTAATCGTAGGAGGTATCAGGAATGACGAAGGGAGCTAAGTTGAGTTGGGCTGGCCAGGTCAGCAACAAGGGAACACGTTGGTAAGAACTCATGAAATGGATGATGGACTGAGGAAATCCATTTATTTAAAACTGATACTGTTTATTTTATATGGTTTGGCTGTCAACTCTTTGGGGCAGGTAGCTGTCATTTGCTGTCTGTTTGGACAACACATAGTAAATTGGATCTGCCGATAGTAACTTCCCTCCCCCACCCTAATGAAAACCACCTTCACTTCTAAGACTGGGCTGACAAAAAGATGAGAAAAAAGGGTCACGTTAATACAACCTGAATTCTGGCATTGAATTTCTGTGCTTTAACTGTAATAGCACCCATTGAACATACCCATGCATTTTTAACTGGGATCCCACCACAAAAACAATCCCCTATACTACAGTAATCCAAACCAGACAACTTTGAAAGTTCTGGATTAAAAACCCCAAATGTTTTGTTAACAAATCTTGGAATAACGTTGCAGGGGGCTTGAGTGCTCAGTATCTGTGAAACCCATTAACTATCCTGAATGCTTTGCTCCTGGCAGCTGGAAAAGGATTCTCTGCACCTGCAAGTTTTCTAATTGTGTTACTGGATGGGCCAGAAGTCTGGCAGCCATAGAAAGCAAAGCCTTAATTTCTCTTTAAGACAGGAATAGTATATTTAATAGCAACAGGAACAGAGTCATGGGTCTAACTGTCAGCACTGAGGATGCTGACTGTGTGTGGGAACAAACAGCACATGTAAGATGCTGCCTGTCCAGATGAGGCTGCAGGAAGGCAGAGCAGGGGACTACACATCTGGGTGGCAAGCAGAACCACAGCAAGGGGAGGGGAAGCATGGAACAGCAGGAGAGCAAAAAATATCTCATCCCTAGAGGCTGCTTTCACCCAAAGGTCTACAGCTGCTTGGTGGTAAGAACAGAAGAGGGAAGGGTACCTGCCTGCAGGGCTACGCAGCTTGTAGCTGCATAAGCCGCTACGGGGGGAGATACTTTTCTTGTATTTTCTATGTGACATATCTATGTGTGCCACAGAAGTGAAATCAACAGGACCTGGTGAGATAAAAGGGACAAATTATTTCTTGCAAAGAGAAATGAAGCCACAAACAATAACATTAGCATGTGTATAAGCTTTGTGAAATTGTATCTATACCAACGCTATTTATAACATACACCTATTTGGGAAAGAGGACTTTGATTTAAGGAATGGAGGCTTAATTAAGGTAAAACAAAAGTTTCCATTAATCTTGAAAGAATTCACCACCTGCTGCTCACCTCAATGTCCAATTCAGCTAATGTTATAACAGGATCAACCAGAGCACTATGTACCTGAAATCTCCCGCAATGCAGGCAAGGGAACATAAGCTGTGCCAAACCACCTGGCCTTCTCCAGTTCTTAAGAAACAGGAATCTTTCTTTCCTCAATACACTGTTTCAAAAATTACCTGAGTGCAGTGGGTAAGTCTCTTCACTAGCTTGAGTATACAGGAAAATTATGAGGGAGACGAGATAGTGATAAACTTGATACTGGCAATGAAAAATGGGTAGAGCCTATACCTGCAGGCAGCAGGTTTTGATGATACCAGAAACTGTGTTTAGTGTCACAAGCACAAGTTTTCTCTTGGGTAGTAACTAGGTAAGATTTCAGCTATACTTAAAACTTCTCCCTGCACACATTCAAGTCATAGGGTTGTGTTAAAAAGGTTTACCGTTTTCTAAGCACAAGTAAGGGTGGGATAGCAGAGGTGGGTGTCCTGTCCCAGCCAGCAGAATCATCTCCTCTTCTCTTACAGCCAAGAACAGGGTCAGAGCTGGCCTGGCTTATAGTCAATGGGAGCTGAACTGGACTTTGAGCTGGGTCATGTCTCTAAGGCTGTCAGGAAGAGAGCAATCTTTCATTTGTAAACAGAAAGAGATGGTGGAAGCCCTGATGTTGAAGCCCACAAGCAATTTTTGCAGGTTGGTTTTCAAAGTAAAGCCATACTACAAAGTATCAGCCTTGATTACCAAATTGTATGGCTGATATTGAAAAAGACAGTACAGTAAATTGAATTTTAATAAGATCTGACTGTACATAAAGGGTGAAGAACTTCATTAAACAAAATCATACAGCATACAGATGACACTTATGAGGTTGCTCCTCTAATACGCTACTACTGATGCTTTCTCCATTGTATTTATCTGGGAAGAGAAGAGAGTGGGAAGAGAAGACAGTTGTGCCTTAGGTATAAAGAATGGTAAGAGTACAGCTTTATAGCTTTATTACAATAAATGCAAAGCATAACATCTTCCTTACTTTATTCTGCTGAACGAACTATTCAAAAGATAATAATGAACTTTGCATCATCTGAAGGATTCAATTGTGCTCTGCTGCTTGCTTCCCTGATCCCATCTATCTAAAACACTCCCAAATCCACAAGGACAAGCAAAACCAGCAACAAAACTGCACCTGAGAAATCAGAAATCACTGGGTCATTCAGCTATTGAAAAGCATTTTAGATTTAAAAACAAAGGATGTAAAAACAGCATCCCACCAAGGACCAAGATTAAAGTCAGAAGACAGACATAGGATGTCTTCAGACAAGTTTATTGATTGTGAGAGAAAAAAAAAAAAATCAAATCCTTAGAATTAGAGAGAAATTCCCTGGTTTTCTGTTCACCTTCCATGTTCCCTCTCCTCAACTTGCTCATTCACCTTCCTGCAATTTACCCTCCCCTAAGAAATACCAGGAGATAGCTCCTAAATTCTAATTGCATTTGCTTTTCTACTAAATCCCATGGATTTAAATGGACAAAATTAGCAGGACTTGCCTATCTTGCAATTGCCTTGGCATTCTCCACAATACTAGAAGAGAAGTCACCTGAAGCTCTAAGATGGGCTTTGTTTATGGCCTTTAAATAATTCAGAGAGAGGAGTTGTCAAGCTGAATCTGCAAAGCTCCCTTGACTTCGGACTTTTGCTATTAGACTGCCTGTCTTTTGTTTATAAAGACAAAAGGGAAAACATTACAGGATCGTATGTCTGCACAGGAGGGGAGTCAAGGACTAGAAGAACAAGGGCTGTCAGTTCAGAAGTCATGGAAAACAAATGGGAAAGCGCAGAAGTATGCAATAGGTGAAATACAGATGTACCAGCAAAGCAGCAAGAACAAATTGCCAGTTTGGTTGTGCTATAAATAAAGAGTGCTAGCAGCTTCTTGTGTAATATGATGTCATTCTTTAAAAAGGAAAACCCCAAATGCAAATGGTAACTGCAATTCGCAATTAAAAACACAACGTCCCAGCTACACAGCTGCAACCACCTTTCCCAGATCTGTCTCACCCCTGCAAACCAGTGACAGTCAGCAGGCAGTGGGCCAGCACTTAATAATCATCCTGAACCTCAGACGTGACAGTCCCTGCCATCCTAGGCTCACACTATCCAAGGTGCCTTTTAGATTATTATTATTTTAATAATGCTGGTGCCTGCATGGTTTTGATGGGGTTTTGCACATTTTCAATCAAAGCTGAAAACCTGGGCTTCACAGCAAATGACTGTTTCTTAAAGCAGCCAGAAGAATTGAGAGGGAAGGGGAACCTCAGGACAAGCAGCCCTGCTCCACCCATGCACATCACTCCAACCAGAACGTAATCACCTCTACAGCCAGTTTGCTAAAACTAATGAGGATTTTAAAAAAGAGCATTTCAATGCAAAACCCAATAACTATGATTACATTCTTGCTTTCAGCTACTGAGCTGGATTAACTCTTGGCAATTATACCTAGCTCTGGATGCTGTAGACAGAACCCTGCCTGTCTGTCTCCATGTGATGGGACATCATGGTTGGGCAGCAGAGCTGCTGCAGGGGACACTGCACAAACTGTCTTGGCACATTATGGGATAATGCATATGTGTGGAGGGGAACGATCCAGTCTAGTTGGCTCTCCTAAAGCAGACAGAGACCTCCACTTTGCTCTAGGAAGACTGCACCAGTGGACAAATCATACTTAATTTGCCCACAACTGTTGACAGCAGCTTCCAGTCTTACAAAATATCATGATTAAAACAGCCTATTATTACACTGCCTTCTCTCCTGGGCTTCTGACCATAACAAATCCTATATGAACCATGTTGTACCACATGCAAATAAGCTAAAGACAAGAGGATTCAAATAATAGGAAAATACAATTAAGTGGGCAAGTTTAACTCAGAAGGTCAAAATCATTCTAGCCAGAAGAAAGAGATGCTGCATGGGGCACGGACACCCAACAACCTTAAACGCAGCCCTCACGGCTCTTTTTTCACTCACTTGCTGACTGCCAGTTAACAGCGGGGCCTGAAGCTGCAGGGCCATTAATAAGTACCTAAATCTCCTGGCCTTGGATAGACTCCTAAACTCCAGAGAACAGCTTGCCAACACCATGCTGACTGCCAGCACCCCTACAGCAAGGCCATTAAACAGCACGCTGCTTTTTTTTTTGTTAGTTTTAAATGTGGCACATGCATCTGAAATAAGTATGGCCAGCTCCCAAACGTTCCTGATCGCAACCCATTCTCAGGCAGGAGTCCTGAAATGAATTGAGGGGCCGTGAAGCTCAATCATCCTAGCTTGGAAATCCTTGAATTAGATGCTTCATCTCACGCTCTCTTCTTGGCCCTCCAAAAGGACAAAAACCAGATTACATCCCTACTCTGTTCTAGACCGTAACTAGAGATTTATGACAACACGATGGCTCTACACACCCCCTGCTGGAAAATGGAATGTTACAAAAAGACAGTTTTTTTGGAATTTTTACAAGCACTGTTTTGTTGTTAGCATCACAGCATTGGCAATGAACACTTGGGGCTAGCGGCAGCAAAAAGAGAGCAGTGGATCATGCTGCCACTCTGCCGGACACGCTGCCTGATGGGCTTGGGTAGCTGGAGCCTGAGCTTGTCCTTCTCTGGGTTCCCAAAGAAGAAACAAAGCTGCATTAAGGTACTTAATTTTCCATTCTGGTCACCACACAAACCCAGCAGCAGCTCAGTTAATGGCAGCTAATGGCAGACCTTTAAGTCTTCAGAGGCTTTTGCAGGTGGAGTGAGCCCTTCTTGTTGCATGCCAAAATAATTTCTAGCTAATGCACTACACAAATTTAACCCATTCCATACAGCACCTAACAGCTTTATTCACCTAACAGCTAAAGCATTTTACTTTCTAATGAGCCAGCAAATAAGGAAAAAAGCATCCTTCTTGATATGATGTACTTGCAAGCAGCTCATGATTTCTCAGAACTGCGAGACCAAAAAAGCTTTCAATAAAGTGAGATCTGAGTAATGTTCTACATCACTGTTTAAGGACAATTCAATCATCTCTGTTCTGGATTAAGTCTTACTCCCGATTAATCTTAAGAGAGCAATGAATAGGAAATCCACAACTCAGGAAGTAGGCAAATTTTATCTTTAAACCCAATTTCACAAGTAAAATCATCTCTCTTACAATGGATAATTCTGCTACTGTTCAAGTTATTTTCACATAGTGGGTATAAAAAAAAATATCTCTAGGTATCTCAAATTGTAATAACTGTTTTTAACTCTCCCTGTCATTTTGGATGCATACAAAGACTAACAATACAGTATCAAAGAGTGCAGCTCAACAATCAAGAAATCCATTAAGCTACCAATGACATTAATAGCACAAAAGGAAGTTTATAAAGACCCAAGTATATAAAGAAAAAGTGTCATTTTCCTGGGATTATAGGAGTGAACAAGACCCCTTGTGTTGCAACACAGTACTTCTGATTTTATAATATCCTTCAGCTACATAAATATTAGAATACAACTCTGCTGACAAAGGGTGAGGGAAGGCAAACACTTGTAGCATTTTATTATTTATTTTTTTTAGCTAATCTGCTTTATCCTCCACAGATTTCAGATAGTCTTTCTGAAGAGATGCTGCTCTTCAACAGACAGATGCCACAGAGCCGAAGGCAGAGCATTTGGCAGGTATCCTCTGCTTTTCTCTCATCCTGACAATGCCTTAAATGTTTCAGAGCACATACGGTGAGCACGTACATTGACTATAAGAAAATAAGAATAACTGTCTGCTCTCTGGACTACATGACTTATTTCTTGTCACAGGAAGCTCACATGTGCTGCTGCAATCATCAACAAAAAAAGCTTCTGTGAAGAGTTCATGATCATCTACTGCCCTAGCTATAGCTTCCAAGGAAGAAATAAATGATACTATAAAGAAATGGCCTCTGAAAGAAAGCCTGACAGAGCACATATACAGTATGCATTTGTCCAGGTAAGGAGAGACAAAGACAATGGGGTTTAGCATGCATCACAATCATTTCTTCATTAACTTTGATTTGTAGTGAGCTGGACTCACATTCCACATTCATGTGTTATCCAAAATTAGTACAGAAGCCTCAACCCAGCCAAGAATACATCTGCCTGCATAACAAACCCTCCTCAAACCTGCACATAAAGAAAAACAATAGGAACTTGAACAGTCTGGACGGAAGTGAGTTTTCATAGCCCCCCTCCCCACTCCAGAATGGGTAATTCCCAGGTTCAGGATGAACAGCAAAAGCTGAAGATTTAGTGATTGTAGGGGGGTTATGAGAAGACTGTCCTTGTCCTCACTTCCATGTTCAGACAGCTCTGTTCTCAGGGGAAAACCAAGGAGTTTGACAATGGAAAGAGGAGGGATGGCTGCAGAGAATGACCAGGAGACATGGAGAAGGTTTAACTCCACAGGATTTGCTGGGAAAGCAGCAGCCAAATTGCTGTACATTCTGTAACTGGACATCTATCCAAACATTTATTCAAAAGAAATCTGTAAAGTGCTATTTTTCTTATACAAACATCTGAGCATCAGCAGAGTGATTTTTCAGTCTGAATCTTTGCTTACTTTTGACAAGGTTAAGTAAAGTTTATATATTCTTAAGTTTTGAAACAAAGAAAACTCACAAGCTCCTAGTGTAGGCTGCTGCCTGTTAAAACACTAGAAGTTTCACAAGCTGCTAACTTCTGGTTTACTTTATATTTTCACTCATTTCCCAATAATTTAAATTTCTTCTTTTGCATTGTCGAGCATGAACTTAACAAAAACAGAAAACCATCAGAAAGGTGAATCCTTTTGTACTAAATAAGGAGATTTGTATTTCACTTCCAGCTCATTTTCTCTCTTTTTTTCTTTTTCTTTTTTCCCCCCAAATCCTGCTTGCACCAAATTATGTTTTTAAATGCTGGAGCTAACACGCAAGTTATGAAGCAAGGAACACACAGAAGCACTATTCACATCCTATTTTAATCAAGGATATTTCAATCTAAACAAGTCAAGACATCCCTCAAGCGCATACTCCCCAGACTAGACAGGCTTGCCATTATTTGGTAGTTGGAAGAAACTTGGCCAGAGCAGTCTGTTTTGTAGAAGGTCTTTCTTGGAAGAAAAAGGCAATGAGATCTCAACTGATCAACCTAGAAACTAGGGAGAAAAAAAATCATGTATGCCTGATTTACACTGGGAAGCTTGACTAGCAATGCAGAGCCTCTAGCGAGGCTGCCTAGTGAGGAGGGATCCAGCTTCTCCTGCTGCAATTTATTTATGTGCTATCTGCAGATTACAGGTAAAAGTAACGTTTTTTATTTAATGGATCTGAAGCAATCTTTCTTCCCAGTATATGTAATACTGCTTATCTTCCGTCCAGTATCTCTCATTATTATAAGTAAATGGGAAACAATGCACTGTCTCATCTGCCAGTTCCCCAGGCTACCGCAGCTATACCTCTCTGCTTAACTTAATATTCACTTCAGACATACTGAAGTAAAACTAGAAATTCCAGTACTGCACCATAGCTCACTTCTCTGTAGCTTTAGAAACCAGATAAGAGTTTCGGAAGCGATTATGATGTACAATAAGAGATGTAATTGAAGCAGTGCTTCCCTTGCAGAATTCAAAACACCTTGTGCAAGGGTGAATACAACTCCTTTCAGCTGCGCAACCCCAAATTAAACGGTATAATTTCTGTCTAAAAGGTACTTACTAAATTACTAATCATAACTTTTCTACCTTACTAGCCTTCTCTTCCTTATAAAGGACTGATTATTATAATTCTGTGTGTATCCTATATAAAATAATTACATATCTTAAATACATATCCAGGTAGTTTCAATTCAGACACCAGACTGCTTTCAAAGGAGTGATTGTTTTCACTCCATGCACGTAGATGGCCCCTCTAGCACTAGCTAGAATCAGATCGAAGCATTACCAAAAGGAAACTAAGTCTTATTGAAATAGGTTAAACGGATACAAATCCATGTCACTGTTGGAAAAACAGCCTGAGCAGCTGTTTTTACAAGGATTGTCATAAAAGCCTTAATTCTTGCTTTACTAACAGGCAATACAATTGGCATTAAGCTGGTCACAAGTTACGGGGTTTCAAAACACTTTGGGGTTTTTTTACTGATAACAGAAGGGCAGAAAGCATTTGTAAACCTTCAGAATAGTTGCCCATAGCCAAGCAGTAACTATATTAATAGAGAGAAAGTAAGGCTTTTGCAGACAAAACCAGCTGTGCATAAATGCTTCTACTTCCATTTCACTCAGAGGTTAAATTATCTGATCAAAATCTTGTGCTGGAAAGAAAAAAAATCAGTTCATATTTTTTCCACTTCATTTAGACTCTGTAAAACATTAAATACTGCCATTAAATTTGCTTAATTAGGAATTCTAGAGCAAAAGGTTGTTGCAGCTCTTGAGCTGTGACTACTGAATCGTGGTGGCCCAGCAGGACTTGCCATCAGTAAGACAGCATTGTGAGGTTGCTTTGACTGTAATTGAAGCAGTGCCACTTGTTAGAGGGAATGAGGTTATAAACCCACCTTCAAACACCAGTGACAGCAGACCACCAGCAGTGAGGGTTTCAAACACCCTCAGTGTGGGAATTCTATTGCTGCATTGAAGCCAACTTCAAAGGTGGTGGTTAGCCCAACGCCAATGACTTTTCAAAACTTACTTCACTCTCTCCTGCTTTGCTCTTGCTGGTCTGACACCAGAATACTCCTTTAGCACTAAGTATTGCAAGAAATCTAGCTTTCCTCCTGCAGCTCCTCACTTTAATGACTCCATTTGCTTCATAAAACACTGACTAGTGCCCGGCTTGCGGAGATTAGCTCCGAGCAGCCAGACCTTGTCTCACTGGCACTTTGTGCCAATCAGAGACTTCAGCAGACAGACAGCACCTCTTAAGAGAAAAAAAAAAAAGAAAAAAAAAAGCCAGCATGAACCTAGCAATGGAAAGCTGTTCAAGTAGGAGATGCTCTGACTCAGAGAAGACCATCTTTGGTTGGAGCCTGAAATCAGGAAATAGATGCTGGCTCAGTATCTGCAAAACTTGCCTGCTCCTACAATGACTTTCTGCTTTCAGGGGACTCTGCTCCAGGACAGTATGGAGCAGGACACTATACCTTATAAAAACCCCAGAAAATACCAGGGATAAACCTTCTCACCTTGCCCTGGTGAGACCAGGGCAGTCGTGTCCAGTTGAGCCCCTCAGTTCCAGAAGGACAGGAAACTGCTTGAGAGAGTCCAGGGCAAGGCTAAAAAGATGCTGAAGGGAGTGGAGCATGTCTCATACAAGGAAAGACTGAGGGAGCTGGGTCTCTTTAGCTTGGAGAAGAGGAGACTGAGGGGTGACCTCATGAATGTTTATAAATATGTAAAGGATGAGTGTCAGGAGGATGAAGCCAGGTTCTTCTCAGCGACAGTCATTGATAGGACAAGGGGCAATGGGTGCAAGCTGGAACATAGGAGGGTTCCACTTAAATATGAGGAAAAACTTCTTCACAGTGAAGGTAACAGAACACTGGAAGGGGCTGCCCAGAGAGGTTGTGGAGTCTCCTTCTCTGGAGACATTCAAAACCTGCCTGGACGCGTTCCTGTGTGACCTGATCTAAGTGTTCCTGCTCTGTCAGGGGGATTTGACTAGATGACCTTTCAAGGTCCTTCCCAATCCCTCATATTCTGCGATTCCTATTCACAGGCTAAGAGTTGTAGAGAAAGAGGGAGTATATGCCTGGCACCTCTAATCCCGAGAGCAATAAAGGGCAAAATGCCCACGAGACAGAGGCACAACACTAAGAACATGGGAAGAGAGGAGCTTACAACTCATGATAAATGGGTTTCCAGGCATCATTTGAAAAACGAACAAAAAAAACCACCCCAAAACCCCAACCAAAACCAAACCACAACAACAACAAAACCCACAACAAAACGAAGGTCCCCTAAATCTTACAACAGCCAAACCAATTATTTAATCAGTGTCTCTAGGAACCCAGCAGGATACATACCACAGTCCAGATCAAGGGGCTCAACAGCAGCACTGCAAGTGTTCGGTGAGAAAAGGAAAAGAACACAGCTGTACTATTATTTAATTCTGAAAGTAAATGTCTCTGAACACCGATCTGCTCTTGTTCTCACTCCATTCCAATATATAATAAGGGTGAACTTGAGCATCAACATAATACAAATAAATTTCTGTTAAGCTGTACTGTTTGGGAAATAGCTTATGTGAAGGGCCACACAATACACATTGCTGCACTTCACCTTGTGCCTTGTAACATTATGGTTCAGCAGGGAGGTGGGGACAGAGTCAGGAATGATGTCCAGGTTGCAGGTGAATTCCTGACTTGGGTTCATCTGTTAAAAAACCTTCATACTTGAATAAAGAATTGATGGTTACTAAAGCAGCAGAGTCCTAACAGGAGAGAAACATCCACTTTAAAGTTCAATGACAGCTGCACAGAGACTTCTTTGCATCCCCAGTTCATGGTATCATAGCAATACAATTTGTGATTGCATTGGGATGCTCTTATTTTTTTTAAAGCCTAGGAAACAAGGAGAGCCTGCTCAGACCTCTGCCTGCACCAGCAGTGAACTGCCATCCATTATCAGTACAGCTGCACCATTGGGATCAGCTACTGGAACTGCAACGTCAACAGTATTCAGAGTTATGTCAACCACTATGTCATTCACTTGCTCTAGGAAAGAAATGACTCTAACAAGGAGGACCTCAGTTCTATCTACAGCACACTGTCCATCTCTCTTGGCATTAGAAGAGACACATTGGTAAGCAAATATCAGTTGTAAAAGTCCGAAAGAGTAAATACTGCCTTCATTCATGAAACGTGCAACTTCAATCTGTTTTCACTTCAAAATAACATCAACCCTTTGGCAGTTTCCTGCATTTATGCAGGGGGGAAAAAAGAAAAAAGTCTCACCTTGAAGAAGAAAAGAAAAATTGAGGTGACAAATGTAAACTTAAAACCAACAAAGAAGAAAAACCCAAGCCACCTACATTTCTTGAAGAAGCTGTTCTTAAAATAAAAGCTAGAATGATATCAGACTGCTGCAGTATCAACAGGAGCCCTGAACTTCCAGAGCTGAACAAAAGCAACAGACTCATCCCCTCCATTCGCACTGGTGACACCGCCAGATGCTCTGTCTGCATCTTGGAAATGAAGAGTTAACATAGGCGCTGATGTGCCAGTCACCAGCTGGCATGCCACCTTGAGCACTTAAACAGCAAAATAAATGGTCCAACACACTTGTTTCCCTCCAAAATGTATCAGGTTATCAGGGAAGTGCCTGGCTCCCTTCACCTGTGCCCATGCTTGACTGCAGCAGAGGTGCAGTCCAGCAAGTGATTGCCCTCACCAAGAAGGAAGCTTAGAGGGAGTGTCCTGCAACCAGGGAGAAGCAATGCCAAAAGAACATTTGCCAATATTCTTCTTCTTCTACAGCAGACTCAAAATGAAACACTTTCTCCTAAAGCCTGTCATTTGCATAATCACATTATCAAGATGGTCTTTCACACGGACCAAAGTGTCAACACACTGAGATTTCAGTATAATGTATGAACTGCTAATAATAGAGTAGATTTTTTCCCCAAAGTTCTCTGTAGTTGGACTGTAAGGGTTGTGATGAGGAATAAAATATTGTTAGTCACCTGAGTATTTTTTAAATTAATTCTCCTCAGATATGGAAAAAACGGAGCCCAAAATGAGCATTTGAAGAGATAAGGGTATGAAAGTATATGAGCATGTTCAGCACAAAGAACCGGAACTTGTGACATCTTTTATCTACAAGGTAGAAATTCTTCTGCATATGAAAAGAGTTTTCAAGTTTTCAAGCAGCATATAAAACAACATATACAGCATGCATTGATATACATAAGTCATATGCTAAGATTTTGGGGGAAAAATATTCAAGCATGCATGATGTGTGATACATTTTTTGATATTCCGAGTTTCACTTTTTAATGAAGATTTGAGATTTTCAAATGAGTAATGGAGAAATAGACATGAAGAAGGTAGGATGGAAGAGAAATAAAATATATTTACTACCTAAGGAAAGTGCAAAGCAGAAAAGTAATAAAAGTGAAAGAAAACTTCTTGTTTAAAGCATTGCCAATGGCCAGAGAGCAGAGGGCATGTCAGGAGGAGTGGGAAGCCAGCACACAGACAGCTACGGGACTTAGCTTCCACAGGAGGGAAAAAAACCTTTGAAGATTTTCAGAACTAGTAGAATAAACCTGATCAAAGTCACATCTTGCTTTTTTTTAAAAGCTGTTGATTCTCTGCTTCCCATAAACTGCTGTGCATTTCAATCGTAAGAGAGAAGATGAAGCCCGCTGTGTTTCCAGGGTGAAACAGTATCGTGGTACTGCACTGGAGAATAACCTGCAAGAATACTGGTTTGGGAGATGCTGCACATGGATGCTATGGGCCAGCTCTGGTCTAGGGAAAAAAACCCAAAAGGTTGAGTCAGTAAACAAGAGACATCTCCCTGAAAACACTGCAACTGGCGCTCACTGCTCCCTGTGCCAGCAGCTGGTATCAGAGACAGGCAAGGGACAGCTTGGGTCTGATTACTCCAGGCAGGCATTTATCTCATAAGCTTTAGAATACTACTTGGGTATATCTTAACAGACACCTTAACAACTAGAACAAGAAAAAAAAAAAGCAAAAAAAAAATAAAAATCACTTGTTTTTTCCCCCCAAGCCCCAGTGGAATTCGTATTTCAAGTTACAAGAGATGGAGTTACAGTACAAGTTACTTAAGAATGACACCGAATAAGCATTTGGTTATTTGGGAATGACAAAGGAGGTTTCATTTTTAATGTTCCTAAGTCATCCAAATTAATTAGTGCTTTAAAATGGCAATGAATCACTTCCCAAAATAATTTGTATTGGCTAAATTAATTCCAGTGAAGTGAGCCAATTTGCTGACTGTAAATTATTAGAGTCCCTGACTAGTTCCTGTATATATTGCGTACCATTCATTAGGCTACTGGGAAACAAAGGATGGCTACTTTTCATCAGTGAACAAGATTACAGTCCTATTAAGTGACCAGCTTATTGCAGTACAATTACAGGCTTCCATTTAAAGAATTCAAGCCAGACATCATTAAGAAACAAAGCTGAATGAAAGGAAAAATAAATGCAAAAAACGCTAGTTTTCTGAAAAGATGCACCAAAAACCTATTTGAAGGGAATATTTCCATCCTCTTAGATTAAAAAAGAGAAGTTTAGAGATGCATGACTAATTATGAAGATAATTCCATCATATGACAGTTCCCAGAGGCAATCTGAAGTCCGAAGTCCCAGAGCCTGCTTCTCTCACTCATGGCTAGACTCCCCTAAACAAAAATGACTTTTTGTCATTTGACCAACGACAAGGTGAGAAAAAATACACACACAGAAGTTTCTGCTCTCCCTCATCAGGCAGAGAAGATGCTTTCATAGCACTGCCATGTCACCACTCTGAGAGCCTTCCTCCCAAGCACCAGATCTCTTCTGCATGCATCCAGAATGTACCACTACCCACCTACTCGTGGCAGTGAGATAACTTGGTGAAGGTCTGCAGCACTGTACTCAATGGATTTCCCTTCTTTACCCCTCTAAAAGAAATAAAAATACATGTACATAGAGCTTTACCTAAGCTAATTTGCATGGCATTCTCCTGTTCTTATACGTGTCTCCTCACTGTTATCAAAGCCTCAACATTTCCGCTTGAGAAATCTTTCCCTGGCTAACCTGCTTATCGGTGGTAATGAATACTCATGCAAACAGGTACAAAATTAAATGGCTTCTTTACAGTGATTATGATAGATTGAGCCATGCTCAATCTACATAATCAAATTGCTTCTCTGTTCAGCAGTAATACCTTCTTGCTGTCCTGGGAGCAAGTTCAGCCTTGGTTTCTCTTTTGACAGCTTCTTTCTGAGAAACACTAACCGTGACTGGGAAAGGGGCTACTTGAGATGCAATTATTTAACACAGCTGCATGAGGCATATCTCTAACTCTGCAGTATGACAAAGCACGTCCAAACAAAAGGTGTTGCCTTTAGAGAAGGGGAAAACATCACGTAGGACACAAGGGAAAACGAAATACAAACCAATCTCTTCCAGACACTACCCACATACTTCGACAAAACCAGCATGACCCTCCCAAGACAAATAAAACTTCTCTACTCACCCATCTGCAGTGAGCTACTACCACAGCTATAACTTCCTTTCCCTAATTGCAAGAGCATTCCTATGTGCAAGGGCATCCATCGTCTGCTTACGTACTAATGAATAGAAGAATGTCTTTTCCAATCTCAAGACCGGATTCACATTTCAAATTGAGCTGGCTAAATTGTACGGAGGTGCCAGAAAAAAAGGATGGCAAAGGTATGTTACAAATTCCCTGACTTGGGAGATAAAAGTATGTTGGTCAGGGAAGATTCTGAAATGCTTTTATGTATGTAACTCGTGTTTATCAGGTCACTTAGGCCAAAGCTGTCCTGAAGCTTTCTCTGCTTTGAAATATTGATCAATTTTTAGAGTGAAATGAGAAGTGATAAATGGTTTTCCACACAAACTATAAATAAGTGCTATTAAAAAAAGCAAAGTATTAAACAGACTATTTACCTTTGTCCAAAACACAGCACTGAAAGAAGCAGATCAAACGTTTGCTTCCTGATGTACCTGCCAAGAAGTTTGTTTGCTTGTTTTTTCTTGTTCCCAAGGAGTAACAAAACCATTAGCCTCCAAACCAGTGCTTATTTTTAAACATCGCGTAAGAGTTGAAAAGCAAGTAAGTCTGATGCAAAATGCTGATAAGCACTTAAGGAGAACAATTTCTCTCCCTTGTTATGGCTTAGACACACATAGAAATGAAGGTGCCAGCTGGACCTTTGTGGTTGGAAAGGTGACAGCTCTAGCAAAAAGGTCCCTGCATCTTCGTAAGCAGAGGAAAACCAATGTAGAGACAAAAAAATAACATTGGGTTCTGGCAAAGGCTGCTGGCACAGCTTGTCTTTGGCTCAGGAGGAAGTAAAAGCTTGAATTACATAAAAATAGATTTAAGAAAGAATCAATGACATTTCATCTGAAAGTTTTAGTTAAGTTTTAATTAGGATCCAAGATTTTGCACTTAAGTGCATGAAGTGAAGGAGTACATGTACTCATGCTTCCCAAGATAACTGACGGATCTGAAACTTACTCATCTCATCTCGAAAGGTTAATTAAGGAACACTCCTTAAGAGCAACACCGCGGGGAAACAGAAGAGAGTCTGTTCCACTGGGGAGCCCTGGGGAAGGGCTGGCACTCAGCACCTGCATCTACCCCCTTGGAAACACTCCAGCTAGCAACCTGAAGCTACTGCCCAGTGACCATGGCATGGGTACAAGTGAGACAGAGGGCTCTGAATAAGCTCAGCAGGCCCACAGCAGTATAAATCTTAACTGCTGTGCTCCCTGCAGCTCTGGGGCAGGTTTCTCAGCCCATGCTGGGCTTTGTATAGCTGCTGAGCTGGAGCTGCTTCAATGCACACACCCTTGAGTGCAGCAGGCACGATCACTGCCAGAGGTGAAAGGTAGGCACAGTGACTCTTATAATTAGGAAACTAAGGCAGAGTGACTCACTCAGGATCCAAGTCAGCAATTAAGCCAGAAATAGGCTGGGGTTCCCTGATTCCCACAGATGCGGAAAACACTGTGAGGCAAAGGCTTCTCTAGTTCATCTGAGCATCATTAAAAAACACCCCAGCTTTTAGGGAAGCCTCTATATGTAAAACTCATTTGAAAAGTTTTCTGCCAAATTTAAGAAACATTATTAAAATGGAGAATAAGAGTTTCATCGTTTGAGCAAGACTTTCTGGACATTAGTGACCTTTGGCTGTGCAGTAAATTAATTTCCTAAGAACATGAGCGAAGTCTCAATTAGGTCAGAGAGGACCTCTGCACGGGTACAACCGGGGAAGAGAAATGTGTGGCTGCATTGGTGAAGAGTACTTCTTGTCTCAGGAGGACTGGAGAGATGGTGCAAGGAAGCACTCAGGCCTCTTGACAAAAGCAAGCGAGGCTGCTTGCTCACGTAAAGCAGGATGGCATGCACCACAGTCAGAGGTAAAACACGGAAACAAAACACTCAGCCAGTGGCTTTCAGATAACAGGCAGTTTTTTGCTGCTTTCTTTACAAAAGAGGGACAGGTGATGTGGCTAAGGAGAAACAGGATAATTTAGAGCAGCTCAGAGAAGAGCAGAAGAACGATGGCGGTGGGGGGGGGAAACCAAAACATATGATCAGAATAGTGATGGATTCTGAATGCTGCTCAAAGCACTGAAGCCTTAATGTCACCTGGGAAATCCTGATGGTCTGATTTAACTATTACATTTTTGCACAGTATTTTTCATACCAGCTATGAAGAATTGCTTGAGAGCCCTTGGTGACCACTCAAAAGTTTCTCAGTCACTTAGGCAGAAGGTCTTATCAGAGTAAAGCAGGTTAATCAGAGAAAAGGCTGATAAGGAGGATATGAAAGGGGTGGATGGCAACAGATATTGCATAAGGGGTAAGGCTTCACACTTATAGTTTGTTGCCTGTAGAAAAGCTGTGCAGGATGTCAGTGGACAGTACAACTGAACATAGAAACACTGCAGTGAAGAACTTTCAGGGAAGGGTGTTTCTGGACACACATATCCTTGTACCACATTTTTATCCAGCAGAAAGATAGATTACACAACTTCTAGCAGCCACTCTTCATTTGAGACATAACATCTGTGTATATCAAATGCTCCTAAATCCCCAGCCAGAAAGAAGCTGGTGACCCTACATCACTTACTCATGCCTGTTGTTCACTTTTTAAAGTGCAGTTTCAAGATGCTCAGGTTTATTATTATTTTGATTCGGAAGTGCCTAACTGAAGCAAGCTTATGGCAATGACAACTAAATCACAGCTGTGGGGTAGTTTCTTCATACAGAAACAGATTGGTAGATGTTACTCTTCCAAAACACTATCTTTGTGAATGCAACATCTCAATACATTGCTTAGGCAATGTTCCATTTTAGCTGCTTGGAAGACTCTGTTGAGATTGACATCCTCTCCCTTGCTTCCCAACAAGCCCATTAAATATCTGATCTGCAAACCCTTGTACATACAACTTGCTTGAATATTTTTTTTTTAATGTAAGGTTTTAAAGAGTACTCTGAATTTAAAAGCAGCATTTTGTTCCCCAGAGCCGCCTTGTGCCGAAAGGCCACTCTCACAAAAGCTGCATCAGGTCTGCCTGCAGCATTAGTACACATGCTATGTATACGAATTAAGTGTCACTGGAACAGTCACTGAGGTGACTGCAGCCTGGGCTTGCCTCCTTTACATATCTACTCATCTAAACACAGGGACTGTATTTCAACAAGCAAGCCCATATAGACACAGTAACACTGAGATAAGGTTCCACAGTGAGTATCTGCAGGTGCCTTCATTAAAGGAACAAAAGAAACCTGCTAATGCACCCATAAAAACCATGAAGTGCCAGACATACCATGCTACTTTTGGTATTTCAGATGCCAAGTAGAGAAATTCAAACACCTGGGTGGAATAGTTAAGAGCACAACAGTCCCTTCTCCCCCAGCATCCACCAGCACTCCAGTTATCTTGCAGATCTTCACAATCTTGCTCCAATCTGCAATACCCATAAACAGGGGAAAATACCTAGTGCAGTCAAACCCTCAGCGATACCATTTCATAGGAAAGCAGGAGGCATTCATTTTGCACCCAGCTGGGGTGCCAGAGCAGAAAGCTTACCCCATCTGGTAGTGCCCTCCAGCACACAGCACTCACAAACTCGTTTGTGTCATCTTCTTTCCTGTCTTTGTCCAGGACACTTTTAACTGTATCAAACTTGAACGTCAACAGTGTCTTTGAGAGGCCCTTATAGTATAGGTAGAGGGAATTGTTTTCGCTTCCTAAAAATAAAAAAATAAAAAAAAAAGACAAGATTAGGCTCTGGTAGCAGGAAAAGAAATAAGACTTCTTGGCTCTTTCACTGTTTAAGAAAAGAGGAGACATTTCCTCCTTGTAGTTATGATCATGTTCATGGAGCCTTGGCAACTGGGAGTGTTCCACAGCAAACTTCCACATCAAAACCAGTCTGGTGGAGTGGGGTTTTTTTTGTTTGTTTTGGGTTTTTTTTTTTTTTTAAGACAATTGTAGCATGCATTACACTTAAAAAACATACAGGATCCCAACTGTCCCCCATATCTTCCTTAGGGCAGAACAGAGCACCTGCACTACCACATGAAACAGCACTATACCCAGCCTGCTCAGTGTCACAGCTCTGAGGCAGGTAGCACCGTCACAGTTTTGCTTGCTGTAATCAGGTACAACAGCTTGGTCCGTGAAGGTTGAAGTAAGAGAGACACTAGACAGTGTGCAGGCTTTATTTAGAAATCCATCCCAATTTCTGCCTTGCCCACTGTACACAGATCAGAGTACACACAAACTAAGGTTCTCCCTTCAGTGCTGGAACAGTTGTCCTGCTCATCCCACAGCTATCAGCCTGTCGCTGCTTTCCCACCAAGACCTGTGGATTTACAGAGGTTCAACAGCCCAACATAAGTGGTAAAAAACCCCAGAAACTGCTGAAGGGGTTACTTCAGGATGACTTAGTCTTCTAGGAGCTGCCCACAATGGGGGTGTTACTGCTTCGTCATGCAGAATGCCCTACCAAGTGACCACTTGTATGGTCCAGGCTGCTGCCCTTCCTTAGCAAGACACATGAGGATGTGTCAGTTGATAAACTTGAAAGACGTGACATCAACAGTGGCCATGTTAGCAGTTAGCTTTTGGTGACTGCAAGTCTGAATCATCATATACAAATAACTCATCTGAAATGGGAGAAGAGTAAAGAACCACTTAGCTCAGGGCTCCTTACAGCATTCCCTGTAAAGGAAAGGAGGGCGGAACTCCAGAATAATCATCTATTTAAAAGTCCAAGCAGCTACGTAACACAACTGCTGGTGTGCTTCAGAACTGGAGAAGCACCAGCTCAGAGGAGTCACTTTCACATTTGTCAGGATGGCTGCTCTACTCACCACAGGCGATGTAGTCTCCATTGGACGCGAGTCCAACAAAATTCTTCTCGTTGATGTGACCCTTGAAGGACCGCAAGCAATGAGGCTTCCCTACATTCCAGAGCTTCAGCTGACTGTCTGTTGACCTGAAAACAATACCTAAAGTTACCCTGCTGCCACATGGCCAGTACTCCTCGCCTGCAACCCTGCTCCTTAACACTCTACTTGTAACATAAATGTAGGAAGTCTTAGTGGGCTCCCAGAGATTTATCCCACTTTCAATCGATGCAACTCAGCATGAGTTCAGAAAGGTATCATGTTGTTTTAGAAGCCTGGCAAAACACATTACATGTTTGAATGAAATACTTCCCCCAAGTATTACTCTTCTCCTGTCTGTTAGAGTCCTCCACTTAACTGCACAGTCTTTGCGTCATCACTGCCTCCCTCCAGATCACTGCAGACCCGAGATATGTTCAACATTTTTAATACTACAGCATGGACAAAATCTGTACCCTTCTTCATGTTGCCTACAACTCTCATTCATGCCTTTACAGAACTCAGGTAGGAAGCAGCCTCCTCCCTCTACAGCTGAAAGCAAGTTCTCTTCCTGCCCAATACCAAGCAGCAGCATATAAAAACCTATGGGGGCTCAGAGTTGCTATTAGCATCAAATTGATGTAGTTTTCTCATGTGTAATTATGATTGTGTGGATACAGATCTCAAACTTCTTTCTTCACCTTGGTGGCAAAGCTAAATATTATTATTAAAAATATATAAACTGTTGGGATTAAATCAAAATTGCTATTTTCCATTGTTCCCCCAGATACAAGCAGAAAAACATTTTGAAGGCAGGTATATTTATGGTGAGCAAACATTTTCCCTTCAGCAGAAGAAAGGAGGTGGAAGTAGTCTGTCTGTCAGAACTTAACTGAAATAGGAAAATCCCAGGTTTCCAGGAGTTACAGCATTAATTTCTTCCTGCAAACCCAAGGGGACACAAGCCACTCTCACTTCCCAGGCGTTATTCTCTAGCAATTGCCATGCTCTGATATTCTGGCACTCACTAACTTAGGAGTAATACACTCCACAGTAGGTGAAAAAACACTAATGTGGTGGGACTGGAGCCTCCACTTTAAGGAAGTGGGTTTTGCTGTTTCTGTCTTAAATTTGAAAGAGATTGGGAGTGAGATCTGTCAGCCTCCTGGAGGGGAGGAATGGGAAGTAGGTAACATTCCCCTCTTACAATTCACATCACTCAACCTTGATGCTTTCTGAATACTAAGAGCTGAAAGGAAAAAAAAACCACCACCCAATAACCATCAAATATTACCAACAGTATAACAAATTAGCCCTGCACCAATGTCACATTTACCTAAAAATCTAGCACAAAAGAGTAGAGATGCACCTCATGCTATACTGCAAAAACCTTATCTCAGCCCTCAATGACAGTTGGAATGACAAAGGAGCGATAAGGGAGCTGCAGCAAGATTTGTTACTCATTTAATAATAGTACGAGGTCAGATCAGAATGAAGGTACAAACTTTATCTGTAATACTGCGACTTAAACAGGAGTGCTTTCCTCATCCCAGGTCGTGACCAAGGGGGGCCCTAAAATGGAGTATTCAGCGTCTCTGCATGATGCTTGTTCCATGTCCACCCCTGCCCTATGTTGCTGCTCACTCTCCTTTCCCCTCTCTTGTCCTTACCATCACAGTAGCAGCAGAAAGGGCAAAAAAAGGTATATACTACCTCTTTTTTGGCCCACAGTTACAAAGAGGTGCCTTCTGTGCTGGTAGGGCAGTTGGTTTTTTTTTTTTTTTTTTCTTTTTAAAGCTGCTTTTGAAAGCTTCAGAGCTGCCCAGAAACTAAACTTTTCTAAAGGCATGGTAAAGCAGCAAAAGACTAATCCCTGGTCTACACGACGTCAGATTCCTGTGACAGCTCCTGCTATTAGCTAACCCTTCAAGAAGCCCTCATACGTACAGCCACTTAACCTTTGTATTTTAGTAGCTTGCATTCTAGATCTCTTCAGTAAAACAAAACCACTTAAAGTCTATTACTAATGCAATGCTTTTACCATTAACAAATTCCCATCAAGCTCCAGCTATGTTTGCATTACTTGGGGTAAACATGCCATAAGAGAAGAAAGTTATCTGCCACTGGACTGCAAGGAAAGGAAAAGGCCATTGTTCCCACTGGCATTACACAGCTCTTCTTGTTCATACCCTCTCCAAAAAAATATCATAGAGCACTGCTCTGTTAAATCTGTCTCTCTGTAAATCAGCACTGGAATCAATGTGTTGTGCTAAATACCAGGCAGTTCTGAACACCCTTGAGGTCAAAACCTCTACAACTCTACAAGGCAAAGTAAATCAATGCAATCCATAAAACAGCTTTAGCTAGAAATCTAAGAGAATCTGAATATACGTATAATTTTTTCTTAAAAGAAATCAGTGCTTGATTTTTGGGCATCACTACTATGGTCTCCTCTCCTCAATTTGCAAAGACAGATATGAAAAATAATCTGCTCGCTCTGACATTTCTTTCTGTTCATGCAGAAAAGATAGGTGAACCCTCCAGTTAGTCCTCTCCCCTTGCTGTTGCCTGTCCAAGTCCAACAGCTCCATCAATATTCCTCCCAGGACTGTGGGTTAAGCTTTCTCAGAAGGTCAGCTCAAGCAGGATAGGGCCACTCTGTCCTGAAACATCCCATAGATGATCCTCCACTTTATCGTGGCTGTAAAACATTCCCAGCCCCATCCTGCTTCTATTCAATGCTTTCTTCTTACCCAGACTTGGTTCAAAGCATTAAATTAAATTTTCTGTTCTAGATATGAATTTGCACCCTTATAGAGTTATAATGATAATGGAAATAAGAGAGGAGCTGATTAAATATAAACAGTACCAGAAGCCACCAGGGAATCTTCCATCACACAGCCCAGCCCAGCTCAGGGTAACTCACTGGCAGCCTGAATACACTTTAAAATGCTCTGCTTTGGCTCCAGGCTTCTAGAGCAAACTGTGAAAACACAGGACAGAGCCAAATGGGATATCATTGGCTCTGTACCAAGCATACTTTCTGGGACTACCATCTACCCCTGTGATCCATCCCTGCTGCTCTTGGGTGTTACAGATGAGTTTTTTGAGATCAAAGGTTCCCCTGCAGCCCCCAAGGTTGCTTGTATTTTCCTCACCATGTAAGAGGGGCTCACTTCTGGTTTATTGAAGAGGCTTGTAGCCAGTCATTCAAACCTTTCACTCTGTGATCCAACAGACACACTCATTCCCACATGATTGAAAACCTACCTAGAACTGAGGCAGCCACATCTGGCCACGTAACCAAACAGAAGCTGTAGAATATTATTCTTCACGGCCTCCATAGAAGAACTTATGGTCTACCTTGGCTGAAAAGCTGCACACTGTTAGGACCACAAAACACAACTACTTCTTGTCTACTTTCTAGCCCAAGTATAATATAAAAAGGGCTTTCACAGAGCAGATTAATAAGTTACCAGAGAACAGGTCAGTCAGTCCTACTCGATATCCTTTCAGGCTGTGGCTAAACCTCCTCTTCAGACATAGCAGCATCATTTTATCACTTCTGTCACTTGTCAGCTGAGTTTTACTGCAGATCACAATCCTCATAGTGGCCTTCTTACTCCTCTTAAGCATTTTAGCTCCACAAGACAGAGCAGTGCCGAGTGATACAAGGAATTAATTTCTATTTTTGTCTTAAAAGAACAAGCAATGATCTACTTCCTAAACCACAGCAGCTAGCACCCACACCAAGCCACACAGGTGAACTTGCATGATGGCCCTGAAAAGTGCCAGAAAGCGAGGGCCCCAAATTTTTAGCCTACATAAAAGGCAATACTTACGCAGAGACAATTTCTTCCCCACTCACAAATTTTGCGTAAGAGACTGCCTTGCGATGCCCTTTGAACACCATGATTGGCTGCTTAGTGTTGCGAAGATCGTAGTAGTGAACACAGTGATCTGGAGATGAGAAAGAGAAGGGTCAGAATTAAATTACAGGACCACTAATGGCTCACAATAAAAGTCCCGCTTGCAGCTTCCACATCTCAGTTAAAGCCTTGTCTAGGATAAACAGTCTGCACTGTCAGAAAGGAACGTTTAAGCAGGCTTCTTAAAACAGCCCCAAAAATTCAGTCTGTAAGGGTCCAAGCAGGCTTTTAGAGAGACAGCGAGGGAAAAAGGTGCATCCATATGTGTGACCATATACACGTATTGCCCCTGCATACGCCATCTGGCCCATGTGCAAGCCAACAGCTAAAAAGACTCTTGTCTCTCCTGCCTGCCTTCTTGGCTCCCCACCTGACCACTTCAGTTGCCATTTCTAATTCCCTGCAGCCCCCTCTTTCTTTATGAAGCTGTCCCCTCTTGAAAAATTCTTGGAGAACCCAAAGCAAAAAGCTCAGTCTCTTTGCTATTTAAACAGGATCATAGAAAATAGAGATTAAATTTCTCATGCATTTCCTAAATAGGTAACCTCCATACTTATGCTTTTGGCTTCTCTCCTTTGATTCTACTACCATGAGAAGAATTAGTATTTCTGCTAATGAAAGAACAGACTAAATTCTAGTTCTTAATATTTCATTCACAGATGTGCCGTATTTAGCAATATATTTTATTTTCTGCACAAACAAATGTCAATTCCCAAGAAAAGAGAAAAATAAGAACAGAAAGCCCTGTGAGACTCATACCCCAAACGCCCCCAGTGCTCTTTCCAGCTCAACAAGGTTAATAAGCTTCTCCCTCCCTGACTTTCAGCCTTTAATGTTGAACTTTATTTAATTATCCCCTGCTATTCTGGAAGTGCAGGGAGAGAAGGACACACACACGCAAGGAAACTGAGCCGGATGCCTTTCTCGCCAAGCAACTTGCAATACCCAGACATCAGCTGAAAACTGCTCTGACCCTCCTCCCACTGAAATAACACCCAACCAATGGAAGTTTATCACAAAGGTTACATAGAAATGAATTTAAATGCCAATAGCTACAGTTATTTTTGTATTTGCATAGCATTTCAAAGTAGGGCTCTCAGTCTACAAACAACACCCAGCTGTCTCAAACCCCCATGCGGTTTGAGAGATAACTGGATTTATATCAATCAGGCTACAGCAACCAACATCAAACTGGCAAGAGTAGCATCTCCCCCGAATTAACAGACTAACTGGTGGCTATGGCAGGACAGGAGGGCTCTATCAGAACCACCTTCACTAAAACAAGGTGAACAGGCAAGTCATCTTCCTCTTTAACTGCTGCTCTAACATTTTGCTCTCTGAATGAGATGGGACCAGAGACTTCCCTGGAAAGAGGTTTCTGGCTCTTTCCCTCCTTGCCCTGTAAAAGCAGCCACTCCAAGCAAGCACAGCAAGTGTTCTTCACCATTTACATGGAACTGTCAAATTACCCCACCGTGGGGGTACTAAGCAGCTATTGTTATTTTAATGACAGAGTGGTTCTAGCAGGGCTTTCTATTAGGAGCCAGTGAGTGGATAAGCCTTTCAAGCTTATTTTGGCTCACAGTTTCAACCTCCTCTCCAGTTGACCCATTATTAGGATACTTTTTGAGCACCAGATTTTATCTTTCAAAGGGAGAGCAGGGAAAAGGATATCTGTGGATAGCTTCGTGTGAACAGCTGGAGCAATGAGGAGATAGCTATAGCAGGAAAGACAAGTTCATTTGCAGAGTAGAGACACGATGTTGCATTCACCTCCTAAATATCGCAATAAACAGCTCAAAGCCCGCCAGCATCTGGTCCCAGCACTGCGTGTGCCTCTCAGCATCAGCAGGGCAATCAATCACTGTCTGCTCTGATCACAATGAGTCCGAGGCCAGTGGGTTCTAAAATTAGCTACTTAATTATTAATTGATTATTTCAGCAGCCAAAGTGTTGGTCCCCAATCGAGGTTTGGTTTCTTTTTTTTTTTAATTCAATTGAAGCACCTATTTTTAAGCAGATATATGAAGATGAATGCTAACTGCATTCATTAAAATCAGAACAGGTGGTCATGTTTTACAATTAAAGATATATTCTCTCTTTTAGGCCATATGGACTTTCTGAAAACATGATAAAAATGCCATCTGCTGAGGAAACATAGTGCCCAAAAATAAAGCTAAATGAGAAAAATACAGCTCCCAGGTACCCTGGGCAGCAGCCTTGCCCGGTGGAGTTTGATGAGCTGAAATTGTCTGTGATTGGCAGTATCCTGGACAGACTAATGTGCCTGAGGTGAGGTGCTCTGGAAAGCTCAGAAGATTAATTAGTCCTAAGAGCCAGGTGAAGGTAAGGAAAACAGGAAGGGGATTGAGGGGAATCAAACACTTCCCTAACTCTGCAAGAATCCGTAAGCTCATCCCGCATCCCACCGCTGGCTTCTGCCCTCAATATCCCTGGAAAGCCACAGAGCATATTCCATCGCTAACCAGTGACATGAAGGAGTATTTGCTTCTTGCTTTGCTCCTCAAACATAAGCATTAAAATCATCATTTGGCTTTTTTTTTTTTTTTTTTTGCAGATCTACAGTTTCCAGAAAACTCAGAACAATTTCAACTTGGAAATGACATTTCCACAGTTAACAGCCTTATGCCTAACCTTGGGGCAGCAGCAGCTCAGTGTCTTACTTTTTCTTCTGCATTCAGACTTAATTGAAATATATAAGAGATAAAGGAAAAGAATATGTGTATATACCATAATAAATTAAACACTCTGAAACAATTCTTGTCCAGTTCAGTGTCACTGCAGAAGCTGACCACAACAAAATTCTGTTGCTGTGCCTTCTGAATTCAAATGTTTGCTGGCAGGCAGTATTTTATTATATATATTATTTTTTAAGTGACCTCAGAAGGCAAAAAGGGCAGCTAAACTCTGCCACTGCTGCTGAGAGGTCTCCAACCACAAGCCTGAGATTTTAAATAGTGCTTTTCCAGAACACTCAAGAACTACTTACTTCCCTTAAGACGCCGCTGCTTTCACCTTTGAGCCGTCTAGTGACAACTAATCAAGAATTCAGACTCTTCCAAACTTCCAAAAGATCTCACCACCTCTTCAGTAAATATAACACACGTCAGCAAGGGATGGCATTCCTCACTGCTCGGCAACTCATAAATTCACAAGACTCCAGCCAGCAAGAGCAGGCTGAAAGGGAAGGATGGTTTTGTGATGTACGAAGTGAGATGATGAGCAACTCCTCAGCTTCTGTCCTCGGACTCAGCTTGGTTGCAGGGATGAGGACACAACAAACAAACTGAGGATATGATTACATGTATTAGGAAATTAGGTTAAAAACTTAAAAAAGAGACAGGTGGGAATTGCTAATAAAGCCAACAGCATCTTAAGTAATTTCAGAGCTCCTCAGAAAGCTGGAATTGCTCTTGCACTTGAGGTTGTTTAAACAACCCAAAGTCCACCTTTTAGCCAAAAATTACTTCCCTCACACTTAACAAAACAGCTGTTGCTAGCAAGATTTACGTTCACATTACCTACTGAAAAGCTCTTAACGCATACAGAGTAGCAACTCCAGAAAGGGCAAGCAAGGGGTAGGAAAGTGCAACACACGGAAGCAGTTTATGTTCCACTGAGTCCTACTACACCAAGGACAGCAACACACACAACCCAAAAAGCAGAGTTATTTAATTCTCTGGGTAGCCAGCAATTCCAAGTAACTTTCATACTCCAGGGCACGTACCTTCACCACAAACATTAACCAGTCTACAGCATGAGCTAACTCGTAATCCCCCAAGGCTTTTTTTCTGACCACTTAATCAAATGGATATAAAGGCAAGAACAGCAATAGAGAAGTTTACCTGCAATGCAAGAGTTTTATATTCAATGGATGTAATGACTAGAACGCCCTAAGAGCTCCATACAAAGGTTCTGTGTCTCTCCTCTGGAAAACTGAATTACTGGAGAATCAATGACTATTTTTCTTATTTCAATAATTTAGAAATGCATATTTCTTAATTGTTCAATATAAGTAGTTTCCATTCCTTAGAATTTTCAGTGCTTGTATACTTGAGACTATAAGCAGTGCTCACTGCTACAGGTCACACAAATGTTACAGCTGAGGAGATGCCCATGTTCAAAATCAAAGTTGTAGGGTAGGGAGCTAGATATAGCCAGAAGGAGGATCTAGGGACCTACAGGTCTGTCAGCCTGACCTTAACACCAGGAAAGATCATGGAGAAGACCATCTTGAGCGAACTCTAACAGTAAGTGCAGGGCAGCCAAGGATTCAGGGCCAGCCAGCAGAGGTTTACAAAAGGGAGGTCCTGCTTAACCAACCTGACCTCTTTCTATGACCACGTGACCCGCTTTCTGGATGAGGGGAAGGCTATGGATGTTGTCTACATGGACTTTGGTAAGGCCTTCGACACTGTCCCCCCACTGCAATCTCCTGGTGAATTACAGCAGAAACAAGTGGGTAAAAACTTCACTGGGTAAAAAACTGACTGCATGGTCATGCCCAGAGAGTTGTGTTTAATAAGGGAAATCCAGTTGGCCGCTGGTCACCGGTGGTGTCTCTCAGGGCTCAGTTCTGGGGTCAGTCTTGTTTACTATCTTTATTGATGACCTGGGTGAGGGGATCGAGTGCACCCTCAGTAAACTTGCAGATAACACTGAACTAGGTAGGAGTGTTGATCTGCTTGAGGGTAGGAAGGCTCTACAGAGGGACCTGGATAGGTTGGATCAATGGGCCAAGGCCAATGGGATGACGTTTAATAGGGTCAAGTGCTGGGTCCTGCATTTCAGTCTCAACAACCCTAAGCAACACCGCAGGTTTGGGGCAGAGTGGCTGGAAAGCTGCCCATCAGAAAAGGACCTGGGGGTGCTGCAGGACAGCCAGCTTAGCATGAGCCAGCAGTGTGCCCAGGTGTCCAAGGCGGCCTTGGCTTGTATCAGGAATAGCATGGCCAGCAGGAGTAGGGAAGTGATCTTGCCTCTGTACTCGGCACTGGTGAGGCCT
>VXBJ01004989.1:1067821-1104107 GCA_013400055.1 Nycticryphes semicollaris
TTTAGACTGGATATAAGGAAGAATTACTTTACTGAAAGGGTGGTTAGGTACTGGAACAGCTTGCCCAAGGAGATGGTAGTCACCATCCCTGGAGGTACTTCAGACACATGTAGATGTGGCACTTCAGGGCATGCTCTAGTGCCTGAGATTGTTGGGTTGGGTGATTTGTTTTGTGGGGTTTTTGTATGTCTGTGTGTGTGTGTGCGTGTGTCTGTGTGTATAGCTGGACTCTATGATCTCAGAGGTCCCTTCCAACCATGAAGATTCTGTGATTCTGTGATTATTACATGCCTTCTGTTATCAAAGCACATTTTGGACCTTTTTTTTTTTAAAAAAAAGAAAAAAAAAGAAAAAAAAAAGAAAAAAAGAGATCATCAATACCAAACTTAGGAGTGAAATCCATTTCATATATTAATGCTCTGGCTGCAATCCTGTGTAGAGTTTTACCCAAGCAGAAGCCCAGACTAGACCATTACCTTTAAATGGGTTCTCCTTGTGCTTCTTTGACCATGATGATCTGATTTGCTGCATCTAGTAACTCATGTCCTTGGCTGATTATTCCTTCAGCTTCATCTATTTATTTTCTTGCATAAGAACTTCAAGCCTAGATCAAAGCTGTGTGTTTTCAACAGTGAAACTCTGTGCATCGGTAGTAAGACTAATAGACAATTTGTAGTCTGAAATGACTTGTTCAACAAGATCTAAACTGAGTCAGAGCAAATTTGGTGCAAGATAACCTAATTAGAGGTGAGCAGAGGTATCCTGAAGAAACCTAAAGAGCAACAAAATAAAAGGGCGCAAAAAAGCCCACAAAATATCTTTTAGTCATAAAGAAAGAAGAGAGGCATGATTTCATGGAGTTTAAATCCATTTCTACTTTCAGTGGTTAAAAAAATTATTCCAGAGATCCCGAAGGAAGCCCACATTGCTCACTACACATTGAGGGGGTTAACTGAAATCCAAATGTTTATATTTAAACATTTACCTATAGAAACTCATCTTTCCTTTCACTTGTTTCTGTGGAACAAGCATAAGCAAAAGTACTCAGCACACAGAGAAGATGGAATGAAGCCACCTAGAATTGTACCCAGGCAGTTTAGCAGGAAAATATAACCACATCCTTATGCTTTCAAGTGTCCAGAACTCAGTGATTCAAACCAAAGCTTGTGTTTCAAGTGTCTCTAGGTAAAAAGAAAGAGTACACATTCTCATTCCCTTAAGTGGTATTCCTTGAAGGAGAGGGCAAGCTGCCTTAATGAATTTTTCTTGAACATAGATAAACAAGCAGTAGAAGAACAGAACTTTAACATCAAGATGGGTTAACCAAACACCTCTTTCAGCCAGGCTCACTGTGACTTCTTGCTATAATAAGGAAGCTTGCATCCTCAGAGGTAAAGCCTTTGGCTAAACTAAAAATGGAAACAATTGGAAGGTTCACATGCAACCTCGGTTTTCACTGCTAAAACCTTTTCTCTTTTGTTACTGAGGAGAAAGAGGAAAGCGATAAAAAGGGACAACATCCTGATTTAAAAATAAATTCAAATCAACAGCAGTACAATGTACTACAGCGTACTGTATTGCAGGATGCTGAAGATGACTTGGCATATTAGATGTTCAGTCCTTACAGAAACCTGAACCAGGGCCAGGTAAACAAGCGCTGCTCTTTCTCAGAAACCTGAGAAAAGACAGACAACTGCTATCAAAACCCACGACTTGAAGAGTAAATGCTTTAAAACAGATTTGCTTCCATTTGAAAGGAAACCTACAAAAGCCTCGGCACTCTCTTGACCTCGAAGCCATCTCACAAGCTGCATACTTAGAGACGATAAGAAGTTATTAATAATGAAGTGCAACCTCTCCAGTGGATCTTCTGCACACCTCCTACACCAGGAAACAGACCTCCCACAAAGGCAGCAATATCATCATAGGCTGGTCAAAAGACAACTCAGGATTTAATTATGAGGAAGCCCAAACTGAAACTTAATCCTATGCAGAATGCAGTTTCTGTTTGAAATCCATTTTTCTCATGGGCCCTGAAAGTTGTAGTTGGAAGGGACCTCTGGAATCCAGCCACTTCAACTTCCTGCTCAAGAAGGGACAACTGCAAAATTGGATTAAATTCCCAAGTTAAATAATTGTGTTCAAGGGTCCTACTCAGTCAAGCCCTGAGTATTTCCGAAGACAGAGCTTCTGCAAACTCTTCCCTTAGCTGCCTTGAGAAGTACTCTTACCTCAAAGGATTAGGGAGATATTTTTTTTTAACAAGTGAAAAATGGAGAACTGCTGAACTTTAACTGTTGCCATGCCAGAGATCTTCCTGTGACTGAAGTGGCTTTGTTCAAGAAATTTAGGTGAAGATAATCTACTGTATGGCAAAAAGGCAGGCTGGAGTTTGAACATCCATATGTCTCTTCCAGCGCAGAAGGGAGTATACAGAGGAGGAAAAAAAAAGGGTGTGTGTTTATTATAGCAACAGAAAGGCACGGTGGTATTTGGACATTCGACAAAGAATGGCGAAGAAACCTTCCAAGCAAAGAAACAGTATCAAGAGATTTATTTAATTTAACAGAGTAATATCAGGACAGGATATGATCAATGCAGGCCTTGGCCTATCACAAGGCATTTCTGGGACAGAAGACAGTGTGATAGTTTCCACTACATAAAGGAAGTGGATGGTCTAGAAAAAGAGAAAAGGCAACAGTGCATTAGGGAAGGGAAACAAAGTGGACTTGAATTCAAGCAAATAAAGCCCTGCACCAAAAATTAACACAAGAATTTTCTGAAGAAGAAATTAGATAATATTGATAGCAGTGAGCTGACATCAGTGCCCTCTTTGCAAAATATTTCCCTTACTGTAAGGAAGGAGATTAAAAATGGGTTTGATACAGCCTGAAGCAAAGAATCTTTGACAGACGAAACTATCTGGAGCATTTTGCTGAAGAATGCAGTGTGCTGTTTTCCACTTGCAGCATGAAAAATCACATGAGGAGGAGAGAGCAGAAATAAATCCATTTCACCCCAACAACTCCCTGTAGAACACTGCAGCGCGAGCAAAGCTAACTGGTATTTTTTTTATTTTATTTTTCCTGTCTATACTTTCCCTTCAAAAAACCAAAAACCAATAAAACACAATTTTTATCCCAACCGCCATCATTACAAGTATATTAAAATATTTGCTGGACATGGCTTTGCATTGACAAATTTTCTCTTCCAGCAGAAACTACAAGTACTTTGTTTCCGTAACTAAGACAAAATTACCTATTTGATGCATTTGCTTTTTCCTCCTCTTTTTACCTGGAGTTCCTCTTGCAGTAAAGGACCGTTTTTTCTTTGAATAATAATTTTTTTGTTGCCCTAGGGGAATCTCAGCAATCTCATCTAGAAGCAACGCTCTGGTCCACAGCATCAAAACTAGAACAACGCCCTTATTTTGTATTTCATGTGTGTGCCTGAGACAATTTGGGATGTGTTACTTCATTCATGTTTGCTATCGATGTTCTGTCTAGACAAGTGGTCTCAAACAGTGTTGTACCAGACTGCCAGGGAGCTCCCCCCATACCTCTTCTTCATAAGTGTCAAAAGTTCAACTGCAACCCAAAGAGGGACTGAGCTTTGGAAAAACATTCAATAGATATTTTCCATGCAGGTCAAATCCTCGCCCTTGTGCTCTCCTTTTACTGCACGCTCTGAAAACAACAAGATTAAGCAAAGTCTGTATGATTTATTTTGCTGGTGGCAAAATCTTAAAAACCACCAACCTTTGAAGTGCGAAAGCCACATAACCCAGGATGTGAGTAGATGAAAGGGAGTTTCTAAAGCAGAGGAAGTCACATGGGTATTTGGGGATGACAATTCAATCTCATTTTCTTACACTGTAATACAGATGATGAGCAACAGCCTCCAAAAAAAAAAAAAAAATCATATTTAGGGAATCCAACACAGATCAAGACCAGGTTTTCATTTAAACAAAAGAAAAATACGGCTTTCAGAAGAAGGAAAACAGTGTTCTGTTTAGCAAACGTCATGACAAAGGAAGCAACATGAGAAAGGTCCACTCCATAAAAACTGATTTAAAGAGAGCTGAGGTTAGATTAAACATGTCTAGTAGCCTCCATTTATTCTCTGGCAAAACCAACTGCACAATAAACACCTCCTACCTTTTCTTCTACCAAGGAAAGGCTCAAGGACGTGACAGCAGAGGGTTTCAGGTTAGCACCTGAAATATTTTGACAGACCTCTGCCAGGAAAACTATACACTGCTTCAGCCAGTGATTTTTCACTTCTTACTAACACCAGATGTACTTTTTTTTTTTTTAATATATATCAACACCAGTATTTCACTAAAGATCTGTATCTCCCTCTGCTGAACAGATGAAGGGAACAGCAGCCTTGACGGGAAGCGCCAACTGGGTTTTTAACCTTTGTATTCAACAGATTCCCTATGGCTTGAAGTTACAGATGACATTTGCTGGGTTATGGATAATGGTCTTTACACACTGGGGACATTTTTTTACTGACTTGTCTAAAGCTTTTGACACAGCAGCCCATAAAACCTCCATCCTAAATAACTTGTCTTGTATTAAGGAGAGAAGGAGGAGACATAAAACATTAGAGATCTTAATCAGTTGAGAAAAGGGCTCTGATGAGAGGGGGAAGCAAAACAGATTTCTCTAGAATTTCTTTGAAACTTTGACCTTTATAGTTTTAAAAAGTTACAGAGATTTCTCACAGGAATGAGGAATAGCTGGGTTTTGTGCTACTCATAGATTGCCTTCTATCAGTCTGTTGGAGAAAAAAACATTCAGTACACATATGGAAGATTGACTAATGTTACAAAACCAATGAAGACAACAGCAGTAACAACGTGCAGCTTTTGAAGGTATTAATTCTTTATGTCTGAAGGAGAAAAAAAGATTCCTGTTTTTGTTTTGCTCACTATGTAACACGTATGACTCTACATGTGGTAGTGCACGTAGGCTGATGTCCAAGAATAGTTTTAAGATGCTTAGAACATGTAAGGAACAGTTATTTTATAGTAAAAGGTGCTTCAACCCATGCTGTTTAAATAGCCTGTATCTCTGAAGATCTGAAACTTCTCGCTCGAGCACCAGGAGTCTCATTTGTATGAAGTATTGCATACATCTATCAAAGCCAAAAAAACTACCTCATTTGCTGAGCAGATCTCCCCCCGTTGTAGATACTTATTGCACACAGTATTTGTTCTTACTGCAAACCCAGGGTGATCTCTGGTTCTTAAATGACTCAAAGTTGTGCACATCATGGAGCTGCGACAGATGGAAAGGGCACAAGAGTCAGACTCCCAGGGACCACACTCTCAAAGGGGTCAAGATCATATAGATAAGGACTTGAGACATTAAGAAAGGTAGATATGAAAAGGAACATTCCCCCTAAGATTTTAGGGATGCATTTATGAAGCAACAGCTTTAAGGTTTCTGTCGTATCAGCAAACATCATACATACCCAAACAAACAGATTTCAGAGCAGTCAAACTGGTTCTAGGGAAAGTGCAGGCTACTGCCATATGCATTACAATATGCAGCTGAGGACCTGAGCGTGCCAAATTATCAAACCTGATTTTAGTCCAGTGTTATGTTTTACTTCACTAGTACAAGTCTTCTTTAACTATGTTCTGGAGATGGTGATCTAATTTATTACCTAAACTGCCCGCAAAGTAGACTCCACTGGAAGAGATGACGAATATTAAGTACACTACTGCAATCACTCATATTCAACATTCAGATAATAATGCTTAAACCAAAGCCCCAAAGGTATAATGGACTATGTGGGCAAGGAAACAAGCATAGGAAAGCACATGATGATTCACAGGTATCCAATGTGGAAAAGAAGCTATGTATGTTCTAGCTAGGCAATGAAACGAGTAATGTGAAGAGCAATTAGGTTTGTACAAATACCTACAGTCTTGTCATCTTCTTGAGATTCAAGGGCTAACAGGGCCTCTTTAGAGGGACCTAGCCCAAACATTCAAAAACTCTCCTCTTAACACTCATGGTGCTCAGTCACTATGAAAAGATGCTTAAAGACGAGAGTCCACACTGCAGTCGCAGGCTTCAGATTTTCCTATGCAATGTGATGAGCTTTACCAGTTTGTATGGAAAGAGTTGTGTATGTTGTGAAAGCCTAAATGTGCGCAGTACCCAAGTAAAAGGGTGGAACACTTAAGCTACACAGCAGCCTGAACAGGAGATAACACAGGAAGCCATTACAGAGGATGTCATTCCAACAAACAAGTACTTTAAATGAGCTACCAGAAAAACTGCAGCTTTGGAAACTGCCGAGGTTGGAAAGGATTAAGCTCTAAGGGATACACAACAGCTAGTAGCAAGAGCAGTCTGGTATTTTGAGGAAAAGTTGTATCTTAGAGTTGCCTATCTGTTCCTGAATTTCAAGGCTCGTTTCAATTCAAATTTGAATTTTGTATCATTGTCTAAATGACTTCTATGCCAGTTGTAAGACAAAATGTTCAGGAAAAGAATATTTAAGCAAACAATTAGCACGTTCATTTCAGCTAATGGCAGATTTATCTTTTTCTCCAGAGAATTAAATGGTGTTTTTCGAGTTCATTTTATTCATTCACTTGTTACTGAAATGTGATGACCTCTGAGGTAAAGCTAGGAAACTCCCAATAGGTCTCTATATCATTAATCACTATTCATTACAAACGCTTTATCCAACACAAGGCAGAGCCTACTTTTTCTGTGCAAGTAAGGAAGTTATATAAGCTTTTAAACTCTGACACTTATGTGATATTTGCACATGTAACATGTCCTGCACACTTGTGAGCGGTGTCACGTCCCTTCACAATTTCCTAGGAAGGAGACGTAGCAAGGCAGGACAAGACTGTGCAGTGCCTGGCTGATCTGGCAGCATCTCTGATGTGCAGATACAGGCAAGTCAGCTTAATTGAAAAAAAAAAAACCTGTAGGTTTCAATAACACGTCATAGCTGCGGTTCTTCTGATTGTCAGTCCTGAGGAGAAGCAGAATGTGGTCCACCTACCAGCACCAGAAAGATTGTGTTCACCAGGATAGCAGAAGCTATGGTTCGATGTCTCACTTTCATTTACATCCCAGCATCCATCAAGAGGGATAGCATTTAAGTCAAACTTAAGTCAAGATGCTGTTCTAACCTAAACAATCCCACTAAGTACCTCCCAGAAAAGGTACCGTTGAGACAGAAATATGATTATAGTCACACCGGCCAAAAATATGCACAACCCTCAACTTATTGAAGTGGTATAGATGCTTCAAAGGTTATAACAAATTAAATCTTTGCAATGAATTCTGGAATGAGTTTAAATTATACGGTCACAAATGTGCACTTCCAGAACATGGACATTGTCCCCTGCTTCCCCTGCCAATAGTTTCAGAGACCACAGACTAGAGGAAAATTATTGAATTCCCACAATAAGGAAAGACACCCTGCAGGTAAAGTCCAATACAAGTAACAGGCAAGTCCTGAAACCGCTACATGTCATCTCAATTTCAAAAAGGCTGAATTTTGAGTGCTGCTGTGAAGTTTTTCTACAGGCTTGAAAGAAATGTCTAACCTTTTTGGCTGTGCCTTTGAACACTGCACTCAATTCATATGATAAAGGTAATCTTGTAGTTTAAGCCCAAAGAAGCTGCCTAACTCCACCCTAAACATGTCATATATTCACACAAATAGATTCTTTCTGAATCACTGCAGACTTTCAATAGAGCAGAGTACTTACCCATGAGAAACTATTAAGGTAAGACCTTGCTTTCAAGCTGGAAAACATTAATTCTCTTCCAAAAAGGCACATTGCCTTCTTGGTCGTTAACATCACATCATTCTTCTGAGCTGAGTGACAAGCCAGGCAAGACACACAGATCTGAGGCAGCATGAAAGGCTAGCTCTAGAGAGAGAGGTTTAGAAAAGAGAAATCATTGCTCCAGTTACTGCAGCAGAAAAATCAATATTTTACTGGACAAGGATGGTCTCCAAAGTGGTCGCACTCGGACACCCGGTATATTAGCAAAATTGAACGATGCTGATAAAGAAGCCACGTGTGAACTTGAACTGTAAGTGCACAGGGTGATGCAGAGGTCTTAAGGAGTGGGTAAATAGTTGCAAATGGAAACAAAGCTGTTGACATAGCAACAGGAGTCCTTTGGCGTGCTGGATGCTGTGGATCTGTATCATTAGTTTTGTGACCATTCAACAATGAAAGAAAGGCAGCAGCTTTCAAAGCCAGAGTAAAATGCCATTCTATAAAGCTGAAGATGGTACACGGGGAAGATCTCTAAGAAGTGTGCAAAACTGCTGGGGTAGGGCAAAACCATTTTGAAGGAAAAGCACTTACTTGGGAAGTGTCAGTGTCACTGTACACATGTGGAAAGGAATAAAGCAAGAGCAGGCAAGAAAGTGGAGAAGCTTCAGCACTGGCAGGAGATCTCATGCTCAGTGAGGATTCACCCCTTCTGGAGGCCAAAAGTTTGTCTGGGGTTGGCACTGTGCTCTACGATCAGGATATGCGCTAATTCAGAAAAAAAGGCAATTCATTTTTGGCCACGCAATTGCCCGTATGAAGGAAGAGATGGCAAAGCAAAATTGGGAACATTTAGTATGGAGTACAGTATTCCCAATACAGGTAAGTCTCAAACTCTGAGGCTGTTAAGTAGTAGAACCAACATAAATCAGCACTGCCCCGTTTGCCGTGGGCACTTCATCTGAACCCACACTGTCAAGAATTTACGACAATGCAGTGAAGCTGTTTGGAGACCTGATCAAGGTTGAAACTAACCCAGCAAAAACTTAAGCATTGACCATGTTGCAGCTGTTGATTTCCTGTCTACTTATTTTGTGAAGCTCCTGGAAAGCAGGTAATCTCTGTCCTGCGTCTCTGAACCCCTGCGAAACCCCTCTCACACTCCAATCCAACCTGCTAGACTTGTGGGTCCTACAGGGAAAAATATAGCATGCAAGAGGTTGATATATCCAGTGTAAGAACTCAGGAATCTGAAGTTTTGATGACATGAGCTCTGCATAATATATGGGAAATTAAAGGTCAGTGGTAGCTGCTGACAGTATTACAGCATGCTGGGAATAAAGCATCACTACTATCAATAGCTACGCTTAGCTCACTAGAGTTAGCAGACAGTCTGATCTCACCCAGACTGTACAACTTGGACATTCAAGCTGCCAACTGCATGCATTTTCAGCCTTTTTTTTTTTTTTAAAGCAAGGAAATGGTACTGGTAGATAATATATGAGTTGAGGGCATCAGTGCTATTGCTGAGGCAGAACAATAACAACTGCAGTCATGATTTATATAGCTAATTTCAGGATAAAACCCTATCTATTTTTAAAAAGAGGAAAAGACCACAAAATTACCTGATTTTGCATTCGGAAGTGATTACAGTTTATACCGTCCAATGTTTCAATTCAGTAAGCATGCAAATAGAATATTTTATTAAAGAAAGAGACAAAATGGATCTTTTCTTCTTTATGTGCCCTCTCCACTGCAACAGACTTTATCAGGCTACAGCCAGAGTCACTACCTCCTTTCTCACCTGAAGTGTCTGTCTGGTTTTAAGAGAATTATTTCCCAAACCAAATACCTATTCCTCTCTTGTATAGGCTCTATTTCCAGTTTATTGCTCATTTGTTCTGTTTTAAGCCACCAAAATGATCTTTTGGTCATCTGAAAGCTTTCAGAGTGAAAAACCCAGAAAAGAAACATATATATCCATCCACATTAGATGGTAATCCTGGGATTTGTTTCTATAGTGGCAACTAAAGCATGGTTTTCTATGGCATCAGAAGGCAGCCCAGCACTCTACTAAAGGAAAGTGCTCCATATGGAGACACAGAATCTAACAACATTTTTGACCACAGTTACATCTAAATCAAAGTGTCACAGCAGCTCCTTCCATCATCTCTATTAGCGTTTACCCAACCAGTATACTGAAGCACAGACGGCTTGACCAAGAATCCACATAAATCCCAATTCCAACCTGCATTATGTCCTTTTCAGGAAGCATTATTCAAGGCAGTTGCTTCATGTTCTGCTTCTGCCAGTGATGGGCAGGGACCTGCAAAGGAACTCGGCTCAAAGGGGAAAAGGATATTCTCCACGAAGGAGGAGCACGATACAAACAGCAGCGCGCAGTCCAGCAGAGTCAACATAGTCTCATTGCTGAGAAAAGCACAGCCAGAGCTGCTGGAGCAATAACTCTCCTTTCACTGACCGTGCCCCAGGGTTTGCAGCCTGGCCTTGCTTCAAAATCCACCACCACAGCCCTTTGGTTCGCTCCTTTCATTTGACAATACACCATGCAAACTGGGTGCAGGTGAAAACACCTTTCTAAGGTGTTCAGGATTACCTACAGAGTCCTGAAGCTGTGGGTATGTGACTGCAACTACCTACACTGCAGTAGAGCCGATGGACCCAGCTGAGGGTGAAGCTGCCATCACCCTCAGCACTAGACAGACAGAAGTGACTCTCACCCCAAAGAGCCCCTAGTTTGAGGACTGGAGGTTCTCAGCAGGTAGAGGCACACAGGGAACAAAAGGGCAACGAGAACACTTTAACAGGCTGCTGCATCAGCTCACATATTTCACGGCACATGTTGGTAGACGTCTATGGGCCTTTAAAGTATCCTCCTATTTTCCTGCAAAAGGGAGTTCTTCTACAGTGAGAGAAAACACAAAGGTACCTCTCTGAATATTGCACCTGTGCACAATATAGAATCACTGGCAGAGATGAACCAACAGTCAAGATTTTACTAACAAATGAGAAAGGATACGTAAACTGGAGATGGGTAGAAAGGTCCCTAAGATAGCTATGCTATTTCTGTGGAGAACGCAAAGGAGGGAAATAGCATAGAGATTCAAAGAGATGCTGATCTAGTTAGAAGCATCTGATTAGGAAACTCCACTTCAAAGAGGCATTTCTAATAGATGTAGCCAAGTGGGCAAGGTGAATTTGCCAAGGGCAAAGGAAAAATGTCTTGATAAGCAAGTTGTGAGAGAGCAAGACCATATGAAAAGGGGTTTCAGCTGTATGGATGATTAAGAAAGACCCTCAAAAGAAAATAAAACAAGAAAATTGAATAAATTAAGAATTTCAAAGATTAACCCTGGAAAAAAATATTAGCCTTGCAAACAAAACTGAGCTGCTAAAGCAAGGCATGCTAGCTTGCAAGCTGTTCTGCGTAGAGAGAAAAGCAGGGGGGGAACTGAAACATATGTTTAGTAATTTAATAATGTTATATTAAATCAATTTACTTCCTTTTTACATCTCAAAGTACCAATGCTTCCCCCAACTATTTCATCAATTGCTTATCTCATCAAGTCTTAAACTATAAATATACACACACATATATAGCACTAAGTTCCATCAAGTCAACAAATAAAACAAGACAGTATATACAGGAGCAGCGCCTCTGCCTAAATATTGTACAGAACTGTGTTAGGCGTGCAATGCTAGGAAGTCTTTTACCATTGACTAAATCACTTAATTAGTAATTGAAAGTTTTCAAAACTAAAAATCCTCCAAGCACATGAAGAAGCCAAGGCAGCTTTCTAAAACTGCACACCACACTGGTCACTGTTTTGTACCGCTCATCTTTATTCCCAGTGCAGGGCAAACAGGAACGACCAAGTTAGTGTGCCAAATCCACCTTCCCTGCCCCATCCCCACCCCCCAAAAATAACCCCCAACTCCTCAAGAAAACCAACTTCGACTCTACCTTTTTAATTTTATAGTCCATGTGACAAATCACGCTATTTACAAGTTAGATTACTAATTTCATTTACTCTATGAAAAAAGCAAACAAGACTGGATGAAACTGATGGAGGAGAAAAACCTTTGTCTCCATCGTAACACATGAAACAGGACTGTTTGACTATATGAAGTATGAAGGTAGACACTAACCTATTTTTTCACTCAATCTTTTTAGGAGCTCAGAAATAACATCTTTCAAGACCCCAGTATTTCTTTTAATTTAATATGCTATTTTTTCATATGTATTTATGGCTGAAAGATCAATTAGAATTCCTTTGTGGGAAGTCATTCCCATCAGTTCAATTACTCCATGTAATTGTTTCAGCAATCATAGTTAAATACCCATTATATTTTTTATTTAGAGACTCAATTACCAAGCATCAAGCAGATGTAAACACTTTTAAAATTTTATCTTGTCTTTGTCCCACACATTCTCTTCCAGTACAAATATCATTTTATCCCTCAGCATTCTCTAGATCATAAAAAGAACTCCATATAACTCCTAGTGCTCACTAATACTTCTTTCCCAAACACACTTGTTGAAGATGAGCCCATTGTGGTTTGTTAGATATAAGCATGGGGATAGAGATGTTCCTATTTGCTTCCATCCCGTATGGGAGCCCTATAGCTCCGAGAGTCTTCATAGATTTATCTATGCCTTATCCCCACTCTGCCTTACAGGCTGAAAGGAATCCCAGTTACTGATCTACCAGGAAAAATTCTGTTTCACAGAGCTTTTACATACCTATTTTAATCAGCAGCTGATCCATTTGGAGCTGGTGGTCTCATCTTTCCCTAGAGCCTTTCACAGATAGCCTGTTTCATTCAAATGCTGCTAGTAGGTATTGTAATTCAATTCTATTCTTGCATGTAATTCACTAAACTTCAGCAACATGCCTGTCAAGCAAGTCAATATTTTACACTCCAACTTGAATCCTCTTTTTCTTTTTTTTTTTTTTGCAGTGTATCAAAATGCAAATTTATTTTTTCCTCCTAAGAGTCACAATCTAAGTAGAACCAGCCTGGAAATTGGAACACTTAAATGAAATGGCAAGCCAGTGGTTGCAAGAATGATCAACTTATTTCCTGAAGTCCAGAGACAGCAAATGTCATCAGTACATCTAGTTACATGTGCATTAAAACTGCCCAAGGAGGGAGAAAACGCAGAGTTGGTTAAACATTTATAGGCAACGCAGATTTTCAGTTGCTGCATGTGTAGCATGTGATACAGTTTTCTCCCAAAGTGATACCCACTCTGCTCTCAAATCTTTGTATTATCACCATGAACAATTTCATCTAAGTGAATAAAAGGCTCATAGTGCCTTCCCCACTGACTACTTAAAAAACACCTCACATTAACAGCAATGCTTTGTCCAACCTAGGAAACAGTGAGCCCACCCATGGGGATTGTAGTTGCAGCTATGAGAAAGAATCACAGCCACTGTTTTACAGCATGCCTCAGGTAAAACCAGTTAAAATTCCCAGTATGGCACTGTAGTATTTATAGAGCAATACTATAAATCAGAAAGAACAACTACCACCACGTTAACATGTTAACTTTGCTACAAGACTCTCAAAGCTAAGCTTTGCCTGCTTGCCTTAGTGATCTCAAACACACTGAGCAACTTGCTCTCATGAGCTTTTATTCTCTGAAAGAGGCACCCAAATTGAAAAGTCAGGCTGCAGGATGAAGCTGACACTTGGGCATCATGATGTCTTCTAGGTGACTGCACAATTGAAAAGCCTAACTCAAAGACATTTTAACTGCAAAGACACCTCAGTCCTGGGCACAGCAGCCAACCTCACACCTTTGGCAGGAATAAGGAACAAGGAAAGGAAGGTGTCTCTTTGCCCCAAACCCCTTTTACCTACCTGCACAGCCAAAAGCTAGGTGATACCTAGAAGAAGGGCTGAATTTGACACAACACACATTAGCCTTGGCCTCGATGCTTGCTACTGAGTTGTCCAAGTTGGTAGACCACAGCTTCACTAGAGAAACAGAAAAAGAGAAATGAGTAAACAAACAAATAAAAAATAAACATCATTTGAAAAACATAAAGTCTAGGTATTTCATAAATAGGATTCTGAAAAGCTTCAATTACCAAGATGTTAAATGATAAAATGTCAGTTGCTACTGATGGCTGGTAGGTTTGGAAACATTCTCAGTTGAGAACTGTAAATATTCTGCCCATCTCCATACACACAGGAGGTGCTTAAAGTCCACACTCTGCACAGCTGAGACCAGAGCAGCCGACTAACCACATTAGAATTTCAGTGTTTAAGGCTACTTGGACCACAGATTCACGTAACCAAGAGCAGAAAAGCTTATACCCTTTTTCTTCCTTCACCCTTAACTGGGCTGCAAGAACTTCAGGCTCTGTGGCAGAATTGCTTTGCACGGAATAAACATACCTAATCATATGCTTGAGCACAGTGAGTGAGAACAACTTGTTTTGTTCTCAAGAAACTGGCACAGACAGGAAAGAAATCAGTATGTATGCTGGCTCCTATGATGATATATTTCCTTAGTACACAAACTCTACTGTTGTGAGACCACCGCGTGAACTGTTTCGTGGTACAGAATGAGCTCTTCTCCCACGAACTCACTTCAATGCTTCACAGGAAATCCAACAGGAAACACCAGCAGCTTCAAGACGCAGCCTTCCCCACCCTCCACAAATATTTTATGTACCATTTAACCTTAAAGATGAACAGTGCCAGGTGCTCCCTATTTAGCCAACCTTATCCTATTGAAAGCACTTTGCCCACGGTGCAGCTGAAGGGGTAGCAGAGGGGAATCAAGCCACATTCATGCCTACAATGCAGACTTCAGACTTAAATGCTCTCCCTAATACCTATTCTTGATGAGTGGGGTTGTGTTGTACTTGAGTATGGTGATCAGCACACTGAGGCAGGAAGCAGGGCAAGCAAAGCCAATGTTTGAACACAGAAGAGCTACGTGAAGGCTTAACTCCCTAAACAGCTGCCACAAGCGTCCTTTGCTTTTTCAGATCTGTGGCCAATGGGTCCTTTACTGTCTTTTTACAGAAAGCTCACTTTGGAGGTGAAGTGAACAAAAATAGAACAAGAATCTCATTACACACTGTGGTCAATTAATGGGGTAAGCAGTCTTATTGGTGTGCATCCCCACCCTCCGAAGACACCTCTGTTTCACCTCCTGTTCAGTCTTTCCCAGGAGCTTTGAAGCAGCAGCAAGGCTTCTATATGGATTACTCAAGGATATTTTAGATTATCAAGGAAAAGGAGGAACACTGGCAGGTTCATTCTAGAGCACCTATTTTTTAATAGTATGGCAAGCAACAAAAAGCAACCTATTTCTGACCATACCTAGGAGAACTGCTTCAAAGATCAAGACAATACATGACTGCTCAAAGCCTGTTAAGGAATAATTTTAAATACAGCACTGTGCAGGTATCTGACAGCTGCCCAGAACCGTTATAAAGCAGAAAACACATACACCAGAAGGACAAACACTGATGCATACTGTATTTGCATATAAGCATTATGTAAAATTCAATGAAAACAGCACCCACCTGTTGTTAGTTTTCAGAAATAAAATCTATTCTCATTTACCAGGGCAATAATATTGATATTTAACATCTAGCTACATTTCTAAATTAAATCAACAGCTTTGCAAGCATAACTTAAGATGCTCACTTCTCCCAAGTGGGACTGGATGATATACCTCCTCCATGTTTTGCACTTGGGGTCAGGGAGGGGAACAGAGCCACAAAAGACAATTTTGCAAAATAATAAGACACTAGCATTTTGTTTCAGTGAACAAATACCAAGAGATATCTAGTTTAAGTTGCAGTGGAAGTAGAGGACATCAAGCTTATGGATGAGATGGTATAGGAAGCAAATAATACTACGATTATGAGAGAACACTGTTGGCAGATAACTTTGCATCAGCTTGAGGTATGCAAGGAGGTTACATGACCTCACTTTTCATAGCAACATTCTGCTCAGAATTAGTACTAATACCACACAGGCTTGTCTCAAAGCCTTCCAACCAGGTATCAATATTTAAAGTTGCATCTAAAGCAGCCAAGTCTCACTTTGACACCACCTCTAATAAAAAAATGGGCATCTGGTCTCAGTTTTGTAGCAAAAACTAATCACGGGCTCAGTTTCAACTCCACTCCTTTTTCTTCATTCAGGTTTTCAGGTCATAAATTGAGCCATTTAATCTGGTGAAGCATCAACCTGTGTGTTCAAAGCCATCATAATATTCGTTACAACTAACACACAGATTAATCTGCAATTTCTGTGATACAACTGCTGTGGGATATGCTGAGCTCCAATTATATCTTAGTGCCATAAAAAAGGATTCATGTGGCATATAACAACATATAATGAAAGATGTCAAGTTTTACCTAGAACTGCCCATTATTTTTAAAAAGAACTGACAGGTTAATAAAGCATAATTTGTAAGGGTAGAGTTTATTTGCTGTAGCTTTCAGCAATTTTGTTGAGGTTGAGGCATTAATTATACAACATAGGGATGTCTTGATAACACCTAGAATTGTGTTGATGAGACAAGCAACCATCTGAGATTGACTATTTCTAAAATACATATTCTCAAAACATGTGTCCTAATTTTGCAGCTGCTCAGAGAGACATGTCTACAGTGCAAAACATCTACCCCTCACCAAACAAGAGTATGCCTCCAGAACCATTTTTTGTGTTTAAAACGTTAAGGTATATTCAAGATATTTATTTGGTTGAAGCTTTACACCGTATGTGTCAGTTTATAAATTTGTTTTCTCTACATCAGCTCCGTGTCTAAACACTGACTGAAAGAAGCAGAAGCCTGTACTGTCACAGCTGAAGGTCTTGAGGCACGCAGTTAGTACACTGATTATATTATAGATATTTCATCCAGCCTTGGCATTCTTGAAACTTTTACCTGGTCATATGATGGAAGGGCTGCTGTTAACTCTGAAAATGCTGTAAACCAGTATTGCTACCAGAAAGCTCGTTTGCATGGACTAGAAAATCCCTAGGAAAGCAGAAAGCTGCTGAATTGTCCTGCTGTGCAAAACTTGTGATCTGCTGCCTTGTGAGGGGTCAGGAGGATAATGTTAGCTGATGACTGTTAGCAGGCAATGGCCACAGGGTACTCCTTGCATAATACACAGCCAGGCAGACAGTTCAGTTGATATTTTAATTACCAACATCTTCTTGACCTTTCAAAGTATTCCCAATTGAATCTAACAACGCCACAAAACAGGAACTTACAGAACATTTTAGCCAGGAAAATGAGCAAACCAAGAGTTTAACCTGATATTATAAACAATAATAAACATGACAGTAAACACCTATACCTCCAGTTAAAGTCAGCAGAAGCTAAAGGAACAAACTATCACTGAAGACGAAGCCCCAAGCAGTCCTCTGGAAGTCCTCAACAAAGCAGAGGAGCAAACTCTGATCTGCAGTGCTCAGACTAGTTCCCTCTCTAGAAGGCATGTTTCTTTTTTATGAAGCCAACTCTGCAAAGCTCTGTTCCCCCTATGAATTCAGGGGCACTGTGGAAAAGAGTACCTGAAGGACTGGTATCAATGGTCTCATTTACCAAGGTAGCATGGAAATTACTTTTCTTAGATGTAATGAAACAGACACTTGCATTCCTCCTTGCCACAAGACAAGGCAAAAGTAATCTCTTGCTATGGCTCAGAGCTCTTAAGTGCTCTTGTGCTACACCTTTCCGTTTTGAGCTGGGAATAGTGAAGGCACTACAGCTCACAGAAAGACAAACTCAGGGCTCTTCCTTCAGTTGAATTTGTCAGTACTCAAGATTCAGAGACCTTCAAAAACAACTCAAGAACAGATCACAAATGCTTGATCACTCCAACACAGGTCTCTACCCCAGTGGAGACTTAAATTCTACTCACACAGCAGATGAGACAGTGAAATATTTTGTGATGCCAATTTTACCATGGCCACTAAACAACATTCCTAATCCAGAACAGACAGCTGTAAGTCATTAGCTAAGTGCACCAGCTCCCGCTCTATTCTGGCACTTTGATGGCATCATTTTGCCTTCACAAAATTAAATTATCATCTTCTCCTATAGCAAAAATTCACCCTTTCCTACTTACATCAGAATCATAGCTCCTGTCATTATCATGTGCATAAAAGAACTGATATTAAGACCACGCTGTTTCCGCAAGCTGCTTGTAGCACAAGTAAACACTTTAATTTTGCTCACTGCTGTCTAGTTGGCACACACCTTTGGATCCCTACAGACACACACAACTACCTTTGCTGCTTTAAAAGGGATGGGCATAACGATTTGCAGATAAAAGTGAGGTTTTCCATACACACAGTGGTTACTTCAAATGCAATAATGCTTTTATGCTCTCATTATCTGCTATTAAAGTAGAAAGAACTTCTGTAAATAAGCTTCTTGGATTATCTTCATTGAACAACGAGGACAATGCAGGACTCAAGGCCCAAGGATGCTGTTTCTAATTATAGCAGAATCATTTTATCCCTAATAGCACTCCATTTGTTAGCATCCCCTTTGCTGTGCCAGAGCAGAGATAGCTGTGAAGCACAGGATTATTAATCTAAAAACTACTTCCCAAATACAGACTTAACAAACTGTGCCTTAAAAATTAGCTTCCAACCTGAAAAAAACAAGGAGAGCCAGGCAGATACACAGGCCAGTTGGAAAAACTGGCACAGCTGTCATTTGTTTTCCTGTCAAGTGATCAGGGCAAGCTGGCAAACATTATACTCATGGTTTCTGGAGAAGTGTGGCAATAAAACTTCAATTGCTCTGGTCAATATCCACCAGTATAGGTATCACCAATATATTTCAGTATTAAGGTCTCTTGTTAGAAAGCCCAGTGTGGCCTCACATAAGCAGAGAAGCAAAAGAGGATAGGAAGGATACATAGAACCTGGACTTCCAGCAAGACACTGTACCTGGCAAAACGTACATTACATGTACCCAAAGCTGGCCAAAACTCAACTAAACATTCAAGAATGTGATAAACAGAAAGACAAAAATTTAAGTTAGGCAGGTTTGAGTTAAAACACTCAGAGTTATTAGCATTTCCTCATATTTAACCCTTTCAATGTGATCACCAAAACAAAATGTGGACACTATAACATTAATTTGGACATTTGCCACTATTATATATATTTATATATATATATATATATAAAGTTCTATAACTTAAAGACTTCAAAAAATCTGTGCTTATTTAAAACACTTCCACACAGGATTCCATTTGTGTCTAGTAAGCTTGTTATATATGCAAATCACAGGCAAACCACGGTAGAAGTAAAGGATAAATTGTTCCAGCCCAGCTTTATTCCCCAAAAAACCTTGATACACCTTCAAAGGACCTTTGTGAATTGAAAGGCAAGTTATGTAGATCTGTCGACTTTATTACAATAATTTCTAAGTAAACATTAAATTTTTAGAAACTATCACCAAAGTGAACTGTTAAACTAGAGAGAGGAGCTCTGCTTGCAGCTGGCTCTGGAAAACTGGACAACTTGTTAACATGCTAATAAATGCATGTCTACCTGGCAGATAAGCTTTTTCAAATGCAGAGCATGAGTGGGGAGCAATGAGATGAAGAGGTTGATAATTTACAAGGTGAATGTTTACTTCTGCTGCATTTAAGCACAAAGAAAATACTTTTGACTTCCACCAAAAAGGGAGGGAAGCATATAGAAAAAATATATTTAAAACACACCTTAAATATAAAATAATAATTTAAGCTGCATTTTGTAAATGGAATTACCAGCTACATCAAGACTGCCCAATGCAATTGAGGAACTTTTTTTTTTTTTAAACAGAATTGAAAAGCATTTTAGAAGGAGGAGCAGCTTTTAAAGCTTGTTTATGAAAAATTAATTTATCATTTCAAAGCAAATCATGAAGAGCTTGGTCCAGAGCTGTATCAGTCCAACTGGGAGAGTTGATCCTCAATGCCTACAAAAGGAACGCTAGAGCCCTTGCTGCTTAATAACTCTAATTTGATACTGTAAACATATTAGAGAAAAAATCTTGTTCATTAGGGATGAAGAATACTGCTTGTTGCTCAGTGCTATCCTTTTCTTTAGAAGTTTTCCATTTCTGTTTAGAAGACAAACATTTGTCTTACAGGTTCTCTCCAAAAGCCCTGCATCGAATGGACACCAGAGTGCAGAAAGCTGAGACTTACTCCCAGTGCTGCTGTTCATTCTACCATCCAACTCCGTTAAGCTCCAAGAAATAGACTGTACGTTGTTAAAGTGAGAAGCTTCTTATTGTGCAGTGTCTTTAACATTCAGAGCTGCAGGTGAAACAGCAGCAGACGTTTTTAACTTCTGCTTTTTTACCAAAAGCCTTATTTTTGAAATATAAATACATGCTGTTCTTTCAAAATGCCCCATGGCTTTAACTCAACAAGCTTAACTAATGTTAAAACACATTTTGCTTTGTTCAGTGTCCTGGAAAATGCTAGCTAGAGAACATACTACCTGAAAAATGTGAACATCGCACCAAGAAATATTAATCCAAACAAAGCTTCTCCTTCGCTAAGATCCACACAGTTTAGCAGTATCTTTACACATTACCACATCAACTACAATATTGAAGGCAGCTGAGGAATTAGCTACTTGAAATATCACATTTTTATTCCTCCAAGGGAATACAAAGATTGTAAACCTTCTGCACAAAGACTGAAAAAGAATAATACCTTTGGCATCATCAGAGCCTGAAGCCAATAGTTTTGGGTCCATCAAGTTAAAGTCAACACTCCAGCACCTTTTCTCATGCTCCTGTTTAGAAAAAATAAGAAAAAATATTGCAAGGTAGCAACCTGTAATCTGATAAAGTAGTAAAAAAAACCCAAACACATGCTATTCAGTATGAATTGTTGGGAGAATCCTGGACAGAGAAGCTTACTGTAGTTAGCAGTTTCCCAAAAAATATCTTTTCTCCCAACCAGACCAATACTAGTAGAAGGTTAGACACAAAACCAGAAAACAATAGAATGGCAATTTTTTAAAACTAAAACTGATTTTTTTTTTTAACTTAAAAAATATTTCAGGAAATGCACATTAAAGACCTGGTTTTGCATCGGGGTTTGGTGTGCTGTTACTGTGTGCTGCTTCTTATTCTAGTGGACCACAATTTTATTTCCCAATACCAATTATTTGCCTGTCCAAAGTAGTTTCAAACATCTCCTTTCTGGAAGTCCATGAAATCCCCACTTTCCTATTGAGTTATCAAACAAGACTTCTGATGTCTAATTCTGTGTTTTTCCACTCAAATACTCTTACAAGGCTGCACACTCTCCCCCAAAGCACAGAAAATCTGTATTTGCTATGCTGGCACATCCCACATAGAAGCAAAACACTGCATTGAATGAAACCCAAAATTGAATCCAACCCTTTGTTTAAAGCCTTTATAGAGGCTTGCAAGACGATGACATGAAAAGCTCACCAGGAAAAAGTCACTAAAGGTTTTCTAATATATGCAAAGCAGATGTCAGTATGCATGCCTCTATGCAAATCCAAATAAAAAATTCAAGTAATCTGACAGGAAGCAAAATGAGCTTGTTTCAACATAAGCAACAGCTGCTCCTCTCTAGGTTCATTATTTAGCCTCAAAGAAACGCAAAATATATTTGAGAGGAAAACAGACAAGTTTTATTTTGTCCAGTATAATTTCTTTTTAATTGAGATATACAAAGGATTAGTGAAAACAAACATTATAAAATGGCCAAAGCACAATGAAAAAGTAAACAAGGGCTTAAGTAGGAATTAAAACTTCTGTTGAGCTGTCAAGCAAGGGGGAACTGAAGGCCAGTCTGCAGTTCATTCATTAATACTAACCAGTTTCAATACACTATGCTACCTACACAACAGCCTGCAGCACTTCTAACTTCTCCCCACACAGACCAACCTCTCTTCCAACCTCCTTGTTCTGATTACAAGCCTCTGAGAGTCCATTATACAGAAACACAATGTTCAAATTGCATGAAAAGGCAAAATGTCAGAAACTTCTCCCAACGCAGGTCTCACTGTTGAGCTCAGCCCGTTGTGTACAGTGCTCTGCCGAGCACAGAACTGTATCAGGAAGGGTTCTGCCTACCACTCCATTCTCCCAGCATCACCATTTAAGTCTACATTTTGCTCTTCTTTACGAGCACCTGCAGCAGCAACCACTGCAGGATTTTATAAAAGGCTTTTGAAAATGACCGAAATGGAACAGATATGGAGTCAGGGGTTTCTACAGAAAGGAGAGAACTTCCAGAAACTCTTTTACCCTGTGCAGATTCCCTACCTGAAAACAGCAGCAAGATGTCAATTACCTCATGACTGTGTCAACAAGATACCACTACCTATATCAGAGGGCTACAGCTCAATGAAGCTGTGCTGACTGAGACTTTACCAAACTGGAGGAGCATCCATTTCATTCTGTGGAACATAAAAGCCTATTGCTGGACTAGAAGCAGAATTTCAGACTGAATACTGAATCCCCCAGCATGGTCCATAGTGTAGGAAAGCATTGCTCACTGATTGCATGTTACCTGGTAGACCTTGGATCTTTGTCCCGTGAATCCATCCCACAGGATGACTGTGCCTTCATAGTCGCTACTGGCTAGCAGGTTCTTGTGGTAACTACTCCAGCTGATACAGCTTAAAAACAAGAACAGCCCCAGTCAGTCTTACATTAAATTATACCTTCCAACACATAAATCATTCTTGCAAGACATGAGACTATTAGTGTCTTTGCGAAGCACGCAATGCTTGACACCAAGCCAATCCACTGAAGCATTCAGGAAAGGACAAAACCAAAACCCACTGGAAACATAACAAGCTTTGGCCCACAAATTAAAAGAGAAGCTTTATTGGCCAATGTGATGTCCTCCCTCAATATGAAGTGCTACAGCTTGGGATTTAAAAACAAAACAAAAAAGTGTATTAATCCCTAATATTGTGATGGCTTTGCTATTTGAATTTCACACATACTCACACAGAACTCAGGGTTTGACTTCTTAGCCTTTTGCCAATACCTACGACTATTATTATTACCATGAAGATATTACCCAACAGAAGGTGTACATGTAAAACCCACAGGTGCATGTATGGTAAAGCAACAGTCTATACCTGTACTTGTGTGCCAAGGTAAGTTTGACTTCAGAGTAATGACTTCCAGCTTTCTGTAAATGAGAAAAGACTTCCCCCCAACCCCCTCCAGCTCCTTCCTCTCCTAGCAAACAAAAAGCAGTTTGCTTGCTATGGGCAGTTCAGGAGATGCTTCTGATCAAGAACTGCAAGATATTATGTAGGTTTATATTTTAAACTGGACTAAGTGGCTGTGCAAAACTATATGACAATTTCACCAACAAACTCTAACCATCAGAAAACAAAACAAGTAGAGCAATACTGCCAAATCACATTCATAGCATTCTGGCACTATGCCTCCACTCCAAAAAAATGTGACAGGGGTAAAAAAAAAATTGTAATACTTGTTCACCAATTTTTCGACCATCTGGCACAAAAGCACGCCAGTTGGTATCAACTGTGACGCATGTAGCAGAAGCTGAACTGACAGATTCAATTCGTGCAGGTCATCAAACAGCTCTGACACAGTTAACTAGATTATGGTAGCCTTGGGGCTAAGTTTTAACCAACAATATAAACCAGAAGTCCATCATTTGTTAACTTTTTAGTAGTGCTTTGATCAGTGCAGAAACCCATTGAAACTTGATGTAGATACATGGATACTGACTTAAGAATATTATACCTTGGCAAATTCTTGGTTCCACTAGGCACAGTTAGCCCAATTTCCTTGGGAATACAGCATTTAAACACAGAAAAGGGGAAAAAAAATCCTTTATCTTTTTTAATGTAGTTAATATATAAACACTTCTAAAGTAGTCATTAGTTAGAAAGTGTTAGTGTCCTCAGCCACTGTAGGCACAGTCCAGAAATGTATCAGCAGGGAGGTATCATTACACAAGCTCTACTACCATAAGGTACCCTCATAGAAAAGCAGCTCTTGACAGCCTATGATTTACTAGAAGCCTCATTCAGAGAGGCTTAAGTGGCTCCCTGAGGACCAAGTAAAGCTGGCAGACACTGCCCATCAGGACTGTGAGGTGAAGGTTGCAACAGTCCAGGGATAACAGTGTCTGACATCTACAGTCTTGTTTCCAGGTGGCACAGGGAGTTGCTGATGGAAGCAAGAGTGGTTCAGAGTCCTAGAGCTACAGCACAGGGAGGCTCTGGGCTGGGAAGAGTCTCCAACTAATGGCAGGGGGTAGACACAGTACTAGGCATTTATTGGTTCAAACCTGTTCCCCCTGCCATCTTATCTCTACTCAAGTCAGGGCCTCAAGGAGCTTAATGCAAAAAAAAAAAACCCAAAAAAAACCCCCAACAAACCAAACAACTGTAAGTTTTGCCATCACACAAAAAGCAGGAAGAATACAGCCCAGGGACAAATCTCAGAGCACAGTCTTCTATCTGGACAGCTTTTGAAAGTATGTCAGGCAGCATCAGCAGACAGTCCTAGAGAAAGGAGCATGAGATCCACATCTAACTGGCATAAGAGAACTGGGTATTGCAAGCTGAGTGATGAAGAGGGTAATCATGTAACAGTATCTTGTCAAAAAAGAAGTCACCCTGGACAATGAAAATTAGAAGTTACTGAGTAGCCAGAAAAATATAAAGGACAATTTAACAGTGCTGCTTGAGAGGTGACAGATCTAAGGATATGAGAAGTGTCAGGTTTGTAGGGAGAGGTAATACTTTATTGAAACAATCAATATAGATGGAGAAAAATGAAGTGTTTCTGTGCCCAAAAACATGTCCATTAGGTCTGGCACCAGAAAGATAAAGCTAAGCATTCTGTTCCACTGAAGTCTGATGGTGTTAACAAGGGGTTAACATTCACTTGGAAAGCATTTGTAGGTAGACTGAGAGGGGAAAACAGGAATTGACAGGTGAAAAATGTTTAGAGATTTGCAGCCACTAAGTGGTTCAATTAACACCTTTTAAGTCACACACACCATAAATCTTTCATTTTTAAGGAATATGATTACAGGATTATAAGACAAAAACAATCCTGTTGCAGTTCTCTGCCTTAATTCTTCCCTCATCATCACCCAAGTCTCTTTATGAAGTCAAACTAGAGCTTTCTCCTTAATATTGCAATACTTGAACTTCCTTATATCTTACATTCTCAAAAGTAAGCTTTGTAGAGCATAATTGAGGGTTGGATGAGGTGGAGGGGAGGGGAGCTACCCTCTCCAGGTAAAGGATGCTTTTTACCAAGGGCTAACTGCCCTTTGGTTGTGTTCTCTAGTAATTGTGACAATACAAGCCTGAAAGAAGGTAGTCTTGGACCTGAGACATAGAAATGTTTTTCCTCTTCCATGTGGCTGCCCTGGCACCTACTAAGGGTCTCACAGGTCTTTCTTCCATGCCCAACACAGGCAATTTTGTTGAAACTTCAAAGAGATCTACCTTTTTGAGTTCCCCTGAGATGTTATCATGGGTAACAAATTGAATAACAACCTCAAAAATCCACGAGTGAGCAAGTTGAAGAGGAAAGGAAAAGGCAAAACGTGAGACAGACCAAAAAATGCAGTTCACATGGTCTTCAAATGAGTTAAGTATTGAAAAACCACATGAATGCACACAAATAACCTTTTGTAGACCACCTTTAGATGGTGCAGCCACATCCAGGGAGAAATTGAAATGTGGAGGATATGAGATATGATACAAAAAACAGCTACCTAAGGCTGAGATAATGCATAATTCACCGTTGGATTAAAAAGACTTGTGCAAGGCAATATTTTATTTAAATACTAGTAGCTGTATTTTTTCTCTTTAATCCAGAAACAGGGCGATAGTTACACCCCAGAGGTTTATCTTGCCCTAAATTGTGATAGCTTTCCTTTCTAGGAGATTAGCCTAGAGAAACTCTAGTTGCAAGCTAATGACCAACCTCGGAACCACTCTCCTAACCTCAGCATCCGATCTGAACACACAGAAATCCTGACCCTGTAAAGATTTATGTGCATCCTTCACTTGATTCTGAAACACAAGTCAGCGAGCTCAGCTAGCATTGTCAATCACACTGATATTTCTTTCACAAGCCAGTATTTTTACGGCTGAAATGTCTCAAATCCAGGATCAAGTTACCCGGTGTCAACCACCCCTCTAACAGTGAGTTAAAGCTTTTAATAAGGCACAAACTGCTGTGGTCTGACCTGCTTCCAGTGTCAAGTGCTTAAAATCCAGTCTATTACCATGAGTCAGACGATGCAATGCCCAGTAGTTTTAGGACTGAAATGTTTTTAAAGGGAGTGATCTATTACTGTAAAGGACATCCACACGAATAACATTAACTAAATACTTCAGAGACATACAGACTTGCATTACCATTATGAAAGTTTTAAAAAAAGCCTTTTTTTGTAATAAATCCAAAGAAAACTTCTAGTAGGGTTAGGAGACAAACACTTTTAAAGAAAAACTTTGTCTTATTGCAAAGTGGAACTGTTACTCTGAAAATGGGAATTAATGAAAATCAAAGATACATCTCCTTATAATCTGTTTAGTGTCAAATGTTTTCTGCACTGGAAATACAGGCATCTAACACGAATACTCGTGAGGTTTTCCAGCATAAAGAGAGCATGTACCTCTCCAAATAGCAAAGACGTTATGATGAAAAACACCATACAGCAAGGTTTTTGCTTAATGTAAACCTAATAGTGAGAACTGACTACCATTTAAAAACTGACGTGAAGCAATATGCCCACAAACTGCTATTAGGATACAGCAATCACACATTTCATTTATTGACACCAAAAAATGAAAACAGTAAAATACTGTTTTCAGTCTCCTAAGAAAAAAAAAATTAAAAGCCTAGCAATGCTTTTGCTTTTACTGCAGTTGACTAAACAGATGCAGCTGATTTTGGAGCTTTGTGGTAACATCTATCACTGAAGTACAGATGCTGCAAACAGTGGTGAGCATGCAGAATACTAAACATGGATTTCAAAAGCATGTTTACCTAACCACACTTGCACATCACCTATTGTAGATTAACGAGGCCTAAAGCCAATTTCTTTTACCCGAATGCTACATCTCTTTATTTTTCTCCCCTGCAACCTATGGCAAACCAACAAATCTGCCTCTTGAATAAATTGGAGAAGAGCTGTGGCTCACTGCTAGCTGTTCAATCTCTTCTTGTCCTTTCCCATCTCCTCCTGCACGGGGGGGAGCTGCAGATTATTGTCTGCCATAGCTAGGGACACAGCAAGTCATAATTAGCTCACAGGGTGCTGTTTATAGCTACTACACAATGCCAGGATTTGTTTCTTCTACTGAAGCTATGAATCTGTAAATGGGATTTTTATGAGGATTTATGTGTCATCTTGTGTTTTTCCTGGAAGCTTATGCCACTGTCATTCCCGGGGGACGCAATGCACATTTACCAGAAACCCAACACACTGACTTCCTCCCCATTCTTAAAAATAGGGATGAAAAAGCTCAGCAGATGATGAAAAAAAGAATGTATTTAAGAAGCAGGTGGGTGTAAAAAGGGAGCTGGAAAAGAGGAAGAAAGACTCAGCTACAGCTGGTACCAGGGCTCTGCTCCAGAAAAAGCCTACAATCAATTACTGCTGGCATGAAGCTCAACCTTTCAGCAGGCGCCCAGCTGGCACGCAGTGGAGCGGGGCTGGGCTGGTGCCAGCCCCATCCCAGGCAAGGGCTTCCCTTCCCACAGCTGCTCCAGGCCAGCAGACTTGCTCTTGGCCAGACACAAGTCCTTGCAAATGCTGTCACCTGTCTGCTTTTATAAAAGCCCATCAGAGCTGCTGCTCCACCGAAAGCTGAGTCACCAATATAACCACTAACAATTTATGTTCCAGCATCATAACTCTGAACAAGGTTAACCAGGATCAATTTAGGGGAGGTTCCCATGACATGTTTAGACAGACAAAGCGCCTGCACACAGGCAGCTCTGGTGCTGTGCGTGGACACAAGAGGCATTACAATCCATGCCAGGGTCACACAGCAGCTTCCACAGAAGAGACATGTCACCACATCTCATCTACACACATACCTCTGCACCTCTGCTGTGGCTTCAGGCTGCTGGAGCAGGGAGTGCCCTGGGATGGGTGCTCAAGGGCTGACAGTGCACGCTGTTACCTCACACAAAGCATGGCAACAGCTGAGTATCCTCAGCTGCCTGCAAGATCACTGTTACCCCAGGACCTAATAAGTGCTTTGATTTTTAGTTTTTTAGAAGGCCTACTGAAAAATAGCCAAGGCATAAAACTTTGCAAAAGGCAGTTCTACTACATGAGGATTATTTTTTTCCAGTAACTAACACCATGAAGGGGCCCAATCTCCTTAAGAGATGGACAAGAGAGGTACCATCCATGTGTCAATACATCTGCCTGTGATATCAGAAAGTGCATTAGCAGGGAGAATGAACCTCTGGAAAAAGCCCAGAGGCTTCACCCAAATTAAGATCAACAGTGGCTTTTTACAAAAAGCAGGCTCCACTTGTTTAGATTTTTTATTGTAATACACATTTTCAACATATTGCAATACTCTGTAATGAAATTACAGCCTTCCTATATAACTTCTCCCTCAAGCTATGCCACTTCAGAATAGCAAGTTATTGTGCTGCCTGACACTGCGCCAGTGAGCCCCAGCACGAGTGACTGGCAGCACAGCTAATGGATATAGCAAGGATGTATTTGACTGACAGTCTAACTTTATTTGTCAAAAGCACCCACATGCTGAAGGCAGGCTGATATAATGTAGAGGTGCCAAAGACAGGGGGGAAGGGGAAGAAAGAATTTCTTTGGAGGAACAAGAGAAACTTAAGCAAGGGAATGAAAGAAGAGGAAGGACCCTGCCCTCCTGTGCTGAGGCATAGTGTCAGAGGACAATACACTTAGCATTGTCATATATATATATATATAATGTATATATTGCATGAAATTTGAGAAGAGAGAAGAAATTTTCAATGCAAGTGATGTCTTGTCTGGAGCACAGAGCTCAAAACCGTGACATCACTGAAGGTGCTAACACAGTTCTCCTCACCAGCAGCTGCGGGAAAGGGAAGAATAGAGAGCTGCCTAACACCTCACAGGATCATAGGTGTAGATCCCTGCTAAATTTGAAGTTTGGAAGTCATCTCTGACAGAGAGAAATACCAAATACACATTGCTTTCCTTTTCTAATTAAGGCAAGAGGCATTAATCAACTGCTAGATGGTTCTGTTATTCTTGTCTTCGCTCCAGAATAATAAGTTGAATGGTGTCAACTCTGCTATGACCCAGTCAAAAATGCTGGATGTTTCTGAAGTCCAGCAAAACACAAGCTCCATAATCAGTATACAAATCCCTCTGACTGTTTATATCCATCTTGAAAGCCAGTCCCAGGGTAGGCTGTATTTGCAGTTTTCCTTCGTAAAATAGCGTTACACAATGCCCAAAAATAATCAGCACAAGTGATACAGGAGTGACTGATCTATTTTAAGAAACATCAACTACAAAACTAATCATTGCTTTTATACTATAAAAGTAGGTTTGCAAACATTATTAGTCTTGTTGCACAACATTTTGTGTTTGTAGAAGCTGGATGTTATATAAATTTATTGCTTATACTTCCGTGGGTGCTTTATTGTTTTTAAAATGGAGAATACCAAATAAAAACAAATTAGTTTAATGGAGATACTAGATACTTGTATTATAATACTGAATGTATTATTTACTTTTGAGCTTTAAGAGCTTTTTTGAATTTTTAGGGATTTTTAAGCTATGTTATCCAGGTTCTTTCAATTGAAGATCTGACATGGTAGTCTGTATTTCTTTGGTTGAAGTCACCTAAAAAGATACAGTAGGTTGACAGTAACGATAGCAGCACAAAAGCTAAAATCAAGCAAAGTCTTTTCCCAATAGCTTGATATTGAGGCCTACCACAAGAGCACTTCAGGCAGATATAAGTTCCTAGACAGAAGGTATAAGTGAGGCACATTTCCCGAGGAGTAGCAGCCTCTCAGCAGAATGGAAAGGATCTGGTCAATGAAGAGACTAGAGCATGAAGGAATCAGTGCTTATCGTAAAGAACTGGGCACAGAAGTTACCTTGAGACATATTAAGACTTCACCTGGAACATATCCACTACACTACTTTTACTCTCCTTTTAAATGACTCACATTTGCAAAGAATACAAAAGCAGTTCATTGTCCAATGTCCCTTTTCCTGTGGATTTGTGGATGTGCTATTACCTTGGATGAGCCCAGCATACACAAGTAACAGAGCTTGTGCCACCTGATCTCACCCAAATTCAAAGCAAGCTCTCCATCAGCTCCTGCTTTCCTCTTTTTCCCCTCCCATTCCCACAACAGATAAAGAAAGCAAAACAGCTACTGCACATGAACAACTAGTGTTCAAAGGAAAAGGCCCTTTGAGTTTAAATGCAAAGTCAATGCCTACCTGATTTTGGAATTACAGGTCATTTCATTCTCAGGGTAGTGAATATCCACCGCATCCTGAATGACTGTACCATACTCATAGACTTTAATCTTCTTTGTCACCCCAGCGATGGCAAAGTAGTCACAGTCTCGGTCGAACTCAATACTGGGGAACAAAAGCACAGGTTGAGAACTATATAAACACAACACATGTACTTACCAGCGAGATATTTTACTACCTAAATGTCTCTGTATAGCAGACCTGATACTAAGTGCAAGTTCTGATTAAATACCCCATTCACAGCACCTTTACTAGGTCTAGCACACATGCCAACAGCATGGAGTTCTTGCTTGCAGGCACCATTTTCTAATCCCTTCCAAACACACCCACATCTCCACTTAGTGGAACGGGACTTTTTGTGGTAGGTAGCACAGTCTCCCTCCAGCAGGCAGGATCTTTGTTCAGATGCTGTATAGGTTTTTCCAGTTCAACTATACTGTCTACACTATGCAGCATCCAGACCTCAAAGCTGACAGTTTGCCCTGGAAAGGTAGTTAACATTCAGCTGTACCATCTACAAACCACATGCTACAGGATGAATGCTCATTGATTTCTCTCGGTTGCACTGCTGCATCCCTTAGCTCCTATATACAACAGCTTGGTGAACTCTAAGTGTTAATGCAGAATAAACCAATATTTGTAGCAAAACCCCTTCTAAATTCCATGAGTAACAACAGAAAGTCAAAACATATCATCAGGACTGTAAAAACCATGCACACTATGACTTCCACTTAGAGTTGCTCATGGAAACCAAGCAACTTCTTTCTTGAACTGCAGGGCAAGTTTGTAATAGATATCAACGAAGTTGGAAGTAAAAGCAGTCACCTTGTAACAAAGTTAAGCTGCAAATGAGAAAAGCCTGAGGTTGTACATCTGAGAGAAAGGCAGGCAGCAGGTTATAAACAGCTAATGTCATTGCTACCTTTGCAGCTTGGAAATGCTTGAGAGAAACCTATTAGACACCAAGCAGCCAGGGAAGCAAACCTCCTTGCTAGAAGGAGCTGCTGCTAACCCAAGCCACTGCAGGCAGGGCAGGGTGAACGTGCACACAGACACACCTCCTTTTCAGGAGCATCAGCCTCAGCAAGGCACCAGTTTGGTACTCCTCCCAGAAAGGGTTTAGAGTATCATGTCCCCTCAGTCTCCAGGTTTCTATCATGAGTAGCCGGCTTAACTCAATTCTCTTGACTGTGGAGTCAATCTACTACTTTAAGAGGTCTCTTTTGGGGTTCTTCCACACAGTAATTCATTTCAATCTCTGCTGCCCCACCACTTTTTTTCTAAGCAGCCACAGCATTTGTGTACCAGGCAACAAATTCTAACTGGCAGCAGAGGAAACAGTTTACACTGATTTCACATTCATATAGCTTGAAAAAAATCCAGAGAGCAGGGGTATTTAAGGCACCTTTCAACAATTAGAAAGCATTAAATTACAAGAGAGACAGCTCTTTAGGCTGCCCCCATAGCTATAACAGATAGAATTTTCTACCCCTCAACATAGTTGCAAAGTTGCTTTTGAGGGAAAAATAAATTTAAATGCCAACAGAATTTTCAAGTCCTTGTAAATGAGATACCATCAAGTTATTTTTTAAACTTTGGAGAGAAAGGATTGTTGGTATGTGGTCTGATGGTATAAAATAATACAATGAAACAGCTTGCCACTTGGTATTAAAACTCAGGCACCTAAACTGCTCTGAAGCAGTGGCAGGAGTCATCCCACCCCTGACTGCTGGCTTGCTGGAGGAGATAGGAGTTAGTCAGGTCCTAAGTCTGTGAAATCGCAAGTCCCCAGAAAGACAAAGGAAAGGAATGTGTTTATGGCCGGGGAATAATGCAAGCAAGCACGTGTCTATTTAATAAAATGGGAGAGTGAAAGAAGTCATCTAAGCAGCCAGACAGCTCTCCTCTTGCCCCAGACCTTCCCTAGTGTAATCGCTGTTTATAGGAAGAGGACAAAAGCACCATTCAGGCCTGTCTTGTCAGTTCACCCTATTCCATAGAAGAATTTTATAATAAAAAAGCCTCTATAACAATACAATGGATTTACTTCTAGCACAATCTTAATTGAACTGCTGTCTCTGCTCCTGCCCACTACCCTGTGGATTCAGGTAAAGCACAACTAAACCGATGGCAGTGATTCATCTACTCGGATTCAATTTACACCCTTAGCCTTCTGCTGCTGAAAGGAAATTAATGTATTACAATGTCTGGTAAAAAGTCAAGTTATTAGGACTGAATAGAACCTCTCTCACCTGGGGTAGGTTTGCTTCCCTAACATTAATTCAATTTTTTTTTTAAATGGAGATGTACTGTAGACATAACAAATGAGTATTTCAATATGTCTATAAAAGTTAACACACCATTTAAAAATTAATAAAAAGCATCAACCAATGAAAAATGATTGTCAGACTGGTGACCTTCAAAGAGCATCAAAGACACTGCAGGGGAAAAGAGGATGCAGAAATAAACCACCACCTGTACAGATGTTCATTAGCTATGAAAGAGGCAGGCAAACTCAACACAGCAACTCTAACACACACATGTGCTTTGGCCTCCTTCGCCTATACACAGACCTGGTACAAGTGATCTGACTTTCTGCCTGTCAGCATTGGTTAAGAAATTTATAAAGAAAAAAATGGACACTCTAAATAGCTAATTGAGTGTATTATTTACCATATGAAAATATTCCTAATATTCACAAAGCTCTGTTGTCCCCTGGACTAATCAGGACAAATATCCCACACTTGCATAGCAAGTTATTTTTCCTGCTTTTTCCTACAAGTCTTCTACACACTTTAAGTATTAAGCAAATGCTATTTGCACTTAACTAGCTCGATGGTATTCCTGTCACCTACTGCTTGAAGGCTTTCTGTCAGCGTAAATGCTTGCTTATACACAAGCTTATCTCTATGAAAATTCACAAGAAAACTTCATTTTATTTTGTCAAAAGACACAACAGGGCCGGCCAGCTCCGAAGAACATCATTCTGGTCTGCAGGTGATACATTTCTAACCGTTTAAGTGAATTAGTCAATAGCACAATGATAACACACAGTAGAGTAATAGGAAATACTTTATCCTTTTTGTCAAAATGGCCATTGAGTGAAGTGATACACCAGCTAGACAACAGTATGCACTTCACAAGTGTCGAGAGGCACAGTGTCACCAGTCAGACACAGCAACACATAGAGTGTGCCTGCAATGGCTATTAACTTCCTGCTAAAATAGGAACAATTTGTTTTGGTAGCACCATTTTAAAGAGACTTAACATGGGACTAACAATTAAGGTTTTCACCATCTCAGAGGGCAGATGGGGCACAAACTGTCTATGTGTGCTACAAACCTACCTCAGTCCTAGCACCAAGCAACCTCCTTCTAGAGACAGGAGACCAGATCGAACTTTTTTTTTTTTAATTTTTTTGTTTTTAAGAAGCACTGGAGGTAAAACATTTTAGATCATTTGAACATCCAGTGAAGTTCCCTTTAGGACTAGCAGTGGTCCTTGCTCCTCAAGGATGTGCACATTACAAACATCTAGCAGGGGGTTTTTTTTGTTGGTTTGTTTTTTTTTTCTTTTTAAACTTACTTTTAAATTCCACATTTCTTATCAACAAAGACTAACTGGATTTTTATAAGGAATCTTGTGGGGACATAAACTCCTGGATATTTGATTCATAAACGTGCAACAGAATTTACTTATACAAATCAAATTGAAAGGAACTGATTGTTTTGTTTGAGGGAAAATGGAAGAGAAACATCTCCAGTTCCCAAGTGATTGTTTTCTTTTTCCTAATAAGTTAACGGACCAGTGTCCTATGGAAATAACAGTAAGAGCTGCTAGAAAGTAAACACATTCTCAAGGGTTCTGGTTGCTCTGCTGCTTATCTTTATTCTCAATCTGTGAGATTATAAATCAATTGCTTTATTTAATGCTAAAACCTGCAACTTTGGAGAGCACTTGCAGTTAACAAAAGGAATTATGAGATAAAGTGCTTCTGAAACATGTCTGAAAGCTTGACTTGATGTTGAGAGTAGACCAGTGGGGTAACAGTAAAGAATGAATATTTACTAGTTCTGCCATTGTATAAAGCCTTACTGTGTTCACATCCTGATGGTGCGTGCAGTTTTCCACCTGACAGGAGGATGCACTGGAGTTAGAGAACACACAGAGATGGGGAACTAAATTGGTTAAAGGAATGGAGCTACCTTACCATAAGGGTTATGAACAAGGTGTTACCAAGACTGTTGTTCAACAAGTCACTCCACACTAGAACTAGAAGGCACTAATCAGAAGATTGATTTGGGGCAGAGAAGGGTTTCCCCCTGTCCCAGTCACACTTTAAAAAAACCCACACATACACTCCAGGTATTCCTGCAAGACATGATGGCAGCAACAGCAATCCATGAGCAACTGGTCCATTCCAGATGCTAACAGAATAAACATGAATATATCCTCTAGTATCCCCAAGGTAATGGCTGTGGGTGCTAGGAGGTGGCACAAAGACAACTCTACAGACAGTAACAAGGTTGTTACACTTTGCAGTCTTCTGCAGGAACAGCATGGGGCTAGGCACCCTCCAACCTAACTGCTGGGGCAGCTCACACTGTAATTCAGATTGAGGTTCGGAACACCCCAGGGACTGACCTGGAGGGGCACCCAGCCTGGCAAGCTTCCACGAGAAACGAGTACATGCTACATCTACACCTTCAAATCATGAGATGGAGCAGGAAGATGGCATCTAACCACACTTACCTTTAACCACGTTACTAGTTGCAGTTAAAGCTCTGCAGCCAACTGCTCCTCTCCCCTTTCCATACACACACTCTACAATTGTTACTATAATGAGCCCTAACTTGGTAATGAGATCTGTGACTAGGAATTGCCATTTCCACAAAGCAAATGACTCAGTCCCTCTCATGGAACTATACATATCTATTTATATATTTTCCTCCCCGAATATACCAAAGTCTTTCAATTCTACCTAGTATAATTCTGTTTCAATTTTTGTACCCCATCTTGCCAACAGCCCCATGTTTAATTGCAACATGGATATATTTTTCTCAGTTTTGGGGGACTTAATTAGTGGGAGAAAGGAGAGATAACAGTAATTTTGCTCTTCACTGACATTTCCTTAAAGTCTTTCTCACTCTGTGCTTCCACTCCCAAGCCTCTGAGGGATATCTTGTCACTTCTAACAATTTCAAGTCCCGCTGTCTTACAGGCTGGTTGCCTATCCTCCAATGCCCATTTTGATGCATTGAAGTCAAATATTAGAAATATAGTTATAACTTAACGTCACGATCACCAGTACAGACTGTTCAGCACTTGGGACTAATACAGAAATTAGTATTGATATCACATACCTGAGAGTGTTTTTACAGCAGACTGGTATTTTAAGGCAAAGTAATTAGTCTCACTAAGCATGCACTAGCATACTAATTTGTAGTTTTTAAAAACAAAGCTATATTCAGATATAGGAAGCTGCTAGTACATCACTCAGATTTTGTGCTCCATCAGTTCAGAGTCTAAATTCTGTCACATATTAAAACAAAGGCTACTAAGACAAAGGCTATAAATTTTCAGTAGTAAAAGACTGTTTTGCTAGAGCTGTAAACAGCTGAAATTATTTGGGTTTTTTGTTTGTTTCTTTGTTTTTTAAATAAAGCAACAGTTGCATTAGCTACTCCTTAATCCCAAGCACCACCTAAATAAGGTCACTGTTGCTATCCTGAAGCCTTTGATCTGTGTGCCACAGGGACAGGGATAGATCAGTGCTGGTAGAATATATTCCCCTATTCAAACCCTGTACTACAAAATGTGTTTTCAAAACCAAACTGAGCAAGTACACCACCAACCCAGTCACGTTATCACAGACTATCAGGGATTGGAAGAGACCTTGAAAGATCATCTAGTCCAATCCCCCTGCCAGAGCAGGAACACTTAGATCAGGTCA